>CM024954.1:8259814-8754814 GCA_014282245.1 Rhododendron simsii
TATCATACTTTCATTTATGGATTCAACAGGATATCTGACTAGTAGGCTCTAAAGAACAACCTACATATTGTGAGCCACGAATTCTAGTTATGGAAGAGAGGCATGGCATTTTCTTCATCTTCCTTTATAGATCAGGAAACAACATTATAGAGAAAGAACCCAATCCTTAATCAGCACTTGCTTTATGAAAACAATGACCTGTGGTGTAGACATACAAAGATTTGAGGGGGATCTATGAGATAACTCTTAGTTCAAACAGCTGTATCTCATACATACATAAATCTTTTTTGGTAAGGGGCCACCGGGCCAGGACCCATTTCCGCCCATGGGTTATACAGAGAACTTGAAGCATTCAACTTGTTCGACAAAATGCACTATCATTCATTGGCGCAAGCGCAACTAATACTAGCAACTAAATGAAACCCTAACCACTGATGGATACAAATTACAACGTTTCACGACCATGAGTGCAACATCACCTGTATATAAATTGAAACATATAAACTGGTGGAGCATAACGCCAAAAAAAGAAAAGAAAAACACATTGATTGTAAGTGTAGAACTACAACTAACACATGCCCCATAGAAAGCGTGAACCCGCCTTCCCTCAATAGAAACAAGGATCAGGAAACTTCTCTCTCAAAAAAAAAAAAAAACCCTCCAGCTTTCACATGGATTAGGAATGATAAACAAACCAAGCTACTTGAGTACAAGCTTGTGTTTGTACGTGAAAGCTCGTTCAAGATTGGCTTAACACATGAACAAATTAAAACATTTTTCTTTGAAGCTTTCAAACCAAACATGGACAAGCTAAAACTCAGGTTATGATGTATAAAAAATTCAAACAACTCGATCGACTCGTGTTGGGCTCGATTAAAGCGCTTCGCGATAGGCTAATCTCGTAAACAAGCTAAGCTAGAACATGTTTCAAAACTAATTTAAGTTTTCAAACCGAGCTTGAACAACTAACTGCTCTGCTCATTCGGCCGGTTAATCAGCCCTAACAAGGATAACAGGGAGGATTTGCTTTATTCAAAACAAGAATGGAAGCGATTATGAAGGAGAAGTACCGGTGACGATAGAGGGAGAAGCTGATGCGTGACTGATGGTGGCGGTAGTCCTGAGCAGGATAGGTTTAACAGGTGCGAACTGCAGGGGCATCGACCGGAGAGAATGAAGGACGCTGTGTCGGACTCTATATCTGCTTGAGGGAAGAAGAAGAGCCGCCGCCGCCGTAGATGATGAACAGTCCGTGAACTTCACCGACGCCATTCTGAGTAGTAGGATTCTCAGCCCTATGCTTAGAACTAGGGTTTGAAGCAGAGAGAGAGGGAGAGGGGGGCTTGGTGGTTGATTTTTGCGAAAAGCAGTGGCAGCCAAGGGCGGACCCGGGCACGTGGGCCCCCAAGCCTTTTCCAAAAAAAAAAAAAAAAAATTTTTTTCAAGACAAAATCGAGGAACCCTACCCTGTTCTGTGCACTCCCCCAAATACGTAAACGAGGCGCCAGGGGCGACAGAGAACTCGCTTTCTGTTCTGTTCACTCTCGCCCTCTCGTCGGTCGCCCCTTTCGCTCTCTCCCGTCGCCGGTGACCGTCGTCTCAGTGTCTTGCCTCACCAGTCACCAACAACTTATTACTTAGTTCTTACTAAACGAAAGAACTGTATTCTCTGAAAAAGGGCGAAAAAATTTAAGGGGGTTTATAAATGCAACTGCAATTTACTGCATGTAACGTTTATTAAACAAAACCATAAAATTTTATAAGAATTTGTTACATACAATCCAATAAATAATCAAGAACTTCCAAAATTACCCTGGGTTATCCCTTTTAACTCTTCCCATCCCCTTTTTCTCTCACGTCGTCATATTCGAACTCTAGAGTTTGAAATTTTGACAGCATTTCAAATTTTAGAATATGATATTGTCAGTAAGTTTCGAACTCAAGAGTTTAAAATTTTGTTATAATTTCAAATTTTAGAATATGATATTGTGTATAGGTTTCAAACTCTAGAGTTTGCAAACTCTAGACAATATGAATGAGTAATAAGTTTCAAACTCTAAAGTTTGCAAATTTAGCATAATTTTAAATTTTAGAATCTGAAAATATCGGGACAGAACTAGTTTAAACATGGAAGAGTGATTATTGTCTACAATATTCAAACTCTAGAGTTTGAAATGTTGGTATAATTTCAAGTTTTATAAGGGAACTGATTTTCGCGCTTCAAGATTTACTGCAGGCGCTCCACTTTTTTTTTTTATACTGTGATGTTGCTGGCAACATCAGTGTATATTTTGTTTTTTCACTGTGATGTGGCCAGCAACATCACAGTGTAAAAACAAAAAGGTGGAGCGCCTACAATAAATCTTGGAGCGCGAATATCAATTCCCTTTATAAGTTGACAATATGGAGCCGAAACCAGTTTAAAAATAGAGGACTAGAGTTTGAAATTTTGTCAGAATTTTGAGTTTTAGAATATGATATTGTCATCAATTTTCAAACTCTAGAGTTTGAAATTTTAGCATAATTTCAAGTTTTAGAAGCTGACAATGTCGGGACAGAACCAGATTAAAAATGGAGGAGGGATGAGGTACTTGTTGCTGTGATTTCGGCTCTGAAACTACAACATCCATGGCTACATCTTCCTTGTCAACTTCTATTTCCATTGCACAACCTTTTGATCCCCAATCAAAATACGCATTGCTCTCATATGTTGGGTCAAAGACTTCTTCTTTACCAATGGAGGGAGAAGAAGCAATGGAGGTTTCCATTGAAAATTAGGAGGTGTGAGGTGAGAGTTCGGAGGCAAATATGAATTGGGTTTATGGTGGGAGGTGGGAGGTGGGAGGTGGGAAGTGGGAGCTCTTGGAATGGCGGTGGTGAACCTGGAATAGAAGTGGGAAGATGAAACCTAGAAGAAGAAAATGGGATTTAAAATATGGAGGGAAATGTGGTTTATGGGGTATATGTTTTAGACGTGGTTATATGTTTGTGGTTGTATGTAATAAAAGCAAGGGTATTTTTGTCCATTTTTGTAAGGGCATTTTTGTCCGAATATTATTTACTTAAAAACAAGTTACATGCAGTAAATTCGCAGTTGCATTTATAAACTCCCAAAATTAATATATACAATATAATACAAACATAGAGAGCTTAGATTACTGTATTCTCGTGGGACGGTGGGAGTTAACAACTTCACCGAAATCAATTTGGGAAAATCTCAGCCGTCTAAAAAAGTGTTTTGGACTATTTAAATTTAAGGTAAAGTATTAAAGGTAAGAGATATTTATTACCGGTTAAAGATTGAAAACATATCTTAATTGTTGATTGTCGAAACGGATATGTGAGATTGCGCGTTTTCTATGAATAAGTTTCTCTCAATCAATATAGATGATAATTACAGTAATCCTGTAATAGTCTAATGGGTATTGCCGAAAGGCCCGAAACAAGTGGGTGAGATTGCACGTTTTCCATTGATAAATACAGTAAAAATGTAATAGTCTAATAGGTATTGATTATTATATACAAACATAGATATTTGATAATTACAGTAAGAGTGTAATAGTCTAATAGGTATTGATTATTATAAACAAACATAGAAATTACGGCTCTCGGGGCCTCGGGTTGTGTATTGTGCAATATACATCTCTCTTGCCAAAATGTGAAGAGGAGGACTTAATTTTTTTGTGCTATTTTGAGAACTTTTGGAATCATAGATTTTTTTAGAACTTTTTGAAAGTATATATGTCTATGAACTTCCAAAAGCGTACATGTTTATGAATTTTTTGAAGCATATATAGATCTTTTTGCATAAAGATTAATGTTTGAGCCTAGTGTTAATGTAATTGTGTTTGATTGCTTATTTTTGTTTAAGTTTGTGAATAATGGGTGCCCCAATGTCAGAAATTCCTGGGTTCGCCATCCCAGTCCAAAAAGAAATCACTGTGTACTTTGTCATCACAGACCGAAGCCTTGCTCGTGCCAAAAGACTTTGCAATTGTCACAATTTGTTATCCAAGAGGTACAAATCTTTTGTCCACTATTAGTCTCTGTAATCTGAGGGGAAGCCACTAAACTCAGACTGGTTCCTCATACCAACTCTGGGCTCGAATGACTTAAATATTTTCAAAATCGAAGCTAATGTCCTACAATCTCTACCGTGCGGCACATACTATTGCCGTACGGCAGAGATCCTTCAAGGGAGACATTTTATCAAAATCTCTTTTCTTCCTTTGTTTCATGTGATAATGCCCATGTGCTAGATAAACTTGTTTTAAAATTGCAAATCACAGAACATGTACCGTACGGTACACGTCTCTACCGTGCGGTGGAGTTTCCGTGGAACAGAATATTGTTTTAGTTATTTATGTACTTAATTTTCAATATGCAAGCATGACTGTTATTCTTTAGATGCAAGTTGTTTAAATTGATTTTTGGCATGCCCATTACTGTCCTTTGTTTACGTGCAATATAAACTTGTCTCGATTTTCAAAATCCCACAAATATTAATGCTCGGGCGAGGGGGGTGTTTCAAACAAAACCTTCCCTTCTCGTTCTAAATTCAATTGGAGCATTTTTTAATGAATGGTTTCTCGGGGTTAATCCTTTTCAAAACCCGGGTGGCGACTCTCAAACGAACCAACTATTTTTTCCCCCTTTTTTTTGTGACACTAAAATATACAAAAAGACGGACGGAGAATTTTTCCGGGCGTGTAGCCCACAAAGTGTTAAACGAGATTTTACATCCTGAAGCATGCATTCCAGTTTTACCATACTGTTATCTTTTCTAGGAATGGGCCGGGAAACTGCTCAATGCTTGCAACAATCGTCCTCAGTGCTGCTCTGGTACAAATTTTCTCGAATTTCCATTTCAAAAACAAGTTTCATCATCCAAACTTCACCAGCTTCCATTCCTTATTTTTTCTTCTTTGTTTGACTTTCCCTCTCAACAGTCTCCTTGGGATGTGGCAAGTGGAGCAATTAATGGAGATCTTCTTGCAACATCAATTGCCATTCTTGGAGGAGGATTTCTGGCCAACTATGACATCTCCCAAAAACTAGTAGGACCAAATTATTTAAGCCTCTCTCTCTCTCTCTCTCTCTCTCTCTCTCTCTCTCTCGTGGAACTATTCTATGACGAACCGAATTTTCAATCAGGTTGGCTACTTAGGTGTGGCACCGTTTCTGGTTTTCGCTATAGCCACATTTCAGGAGTGTTCAGAGACCTTTTCTGGGAGCCTATGGAGTAAATTAAATGAAATTTGAAAGAAATTAGTTTTCGAGAAAAAGAAAGCTGTTGCAGGTGACCCGACTTGGAATTAGTTACTAGTGATAGGCACAGAGACAAGAGGGAACACGAAACTTCCATTGAGGACGGCAGATGCACATTCTGTACTTTAAGCACCATGAGATTATTTTCCAATCACGGTTCTTGTAGTCATGAATCTCTGTGACAGTGAATTTTACGATCGAGGATCGTAACTGTGTTGAACAAAAAATCTATTATAGTGGAAGCCTGAGCCTGATATTGATTGGTTTTACTTCTTGTTTTGACCCCATTTTGACTGCGGACAATTTGTTTGTTTGACATGCAACTGCTGATGAATGTAATCAAAATTATTGCGTCAGGATGTAATTGTCAGTGCTTGTTAATTTGAAGTATTTTCAGTTAAATGCTTGTAAGGTATAAAGACATAGCCTCAGTTTGAATACTACCATCTCTATTTTGTTACTTTCAGAAATCAATTTCATAAAACTCTCCCAGAATCCGTTCATTCAAAATCAAGTTTCTCGATTCGTTCAACGAGTTAGGTCATAATTTATATTGTGTGGACATATCATGTTTCAGAAAGAAATACTCCCTCCGTGTCATTCTTTTTGTCCCTTGTTGTATCCCTACTGAACTAAAACCAAGGAATCTGTAAGAAGTCTGACTGGGAGAAAGTTGTTGCGAAAAACAACAATCAAGAGCCTCAAAACATGCCCTGAATTCCGTTTGTAAAGCATAATCTGCAGCAAAACTCTTCGTGAGTTCCACTAGGATCATTCCTTCAGAATTTCTGATAACCCATGCTGCCCCATGCTCCATCCGTGACCCCTTGAACCAAGAGACTGTCTTGAGACTGAAGAATTTAGAAAAAAAATCACCACTGGAAGAGTATTTTGGGTTATGATTATGCTTTTATGCACACTCTCTTCTGCAAAATTTATTCTGTGCATTATCCAAATACTTCTACTAATTTGAAATGATAGGAAAATGGTTACTAATTGTTGTATACTACAATTATTTGTTTTATGGTTTGGTTGGGAGATTGGTTTTTTAGACTTTTAGTGGTAAATTCACTTTTGGTTGTGATTATGCCTATGCTTTTATGCACACTCTCTTCTGCAACAGCATACAAGTGTTTTTATCTGGAGATCACGAAATTGAAAGTAACATTGTGTATATATAACTAGTTGGGCAAAAAGTCTTTTTAGTTACTCATGCACGGGATGTCAAAATCTATGTGAATACACCCACTAGAGCATGAACACTTGCATGCTGTTGTTACTAGATATATAGATAATAGACATGCACGCTACTGTGAGGACATAGGTATGATAGGTGAACTTTGCTAGGAAGGCTAGTGGGCGTAGCAAAAGCATTGCCGGAGAAAATTGAAGAAACTGGCTGTTTGCTGAATGATACCATTTGCAATGTGATTTTCTAGGTAGCAAAAGCTTACTTCACCGATGTGTCTACGTTTTTCTTTTCTCTGCTATTACTTACTCTCTAGTTTCATGAACCCTGCTGCAAGATTCTTTGTTGTCCATTATAGCTTAGGATTGTGTCTACCCTCTTTTGGAATCTTGAAAGTTTGTTCTAATTTTCTTGCTTTGCACCATTAGCATAAAACTAGAATGTAATTTATGACAGGTGTTTGAGCTGTTTATGCAAGATCTCTGGATTAAGTGAACTCAAGTTTCATGTGGTGAATTAAGCAGGCAAATTGTTTTTTGACCATCTTGTTATTCTGTTATGGCTCATGTGTTATTATTTTCTTCCAGGCACCATCATTTTGGAAATAATCGTACAAGCTCTACAAATAAAAGTACTATACATTGGTGCTTGTTTTTTTACTTGAGGTAAGTTTTGAAGCTAATGTTTTTCTTGCACACTCAATGGCCAATAAGTAAAAGATGTCCCTTTCAAATGTGCATCAATTCCCGACTGGTAATTTGGCTGCAGCTTAATAATTCGGACTGCCACATCCAAAAGTATGACACGACTATTTTCATTTATGGCGTTGTTCTTCCCATGATGCCATCCCTCATTGACTCAAAAAACCTTTGGTTGGATGCAAATGCAAAAAGAGAGCCTTGTCTTTCTCAGTTCTCACTCTTTTTTTTTTGATAAGTTCCCAGTTCTCACTTTTTTTTGGTTTGTTTTGCTTAACAGATATGAGAGAGGCTTGGGTGATGTCCGGACAGTACGAGTATGACCCATTCATTACTGATTTTGCTATTTCAGTGGATTTGAGTAACAAAGTGAATGATTGAAATATGGTTAAGGTTCAAAATTTCAAGTTTTGTCCTTTAGTATTTGGTCAAGGATTGAGACTGCCTTCCTTACTCCTTTTTATCTCCAAACCAATCTTTGTTGAAGATTACCCATCTTAGCCCAAAAATCTCTTTTATTTATTTCTTATAGTGAAACTTTATCTTTTAAAAAGGTCAAGAATTTTGTAGAGATGTGATTCTTTTGGTAATTTGATGAAAGCAATGAGGTTCATCTTTTGATACAAGAACTGGAGCTCATTTTTAGTCCTTTTGGGTACAAAAGGGGTGGGGGGGAGGATTTGATCTGTTTTATTATTTCACCCAATACTTAATCTTTCTTTTGGGACTTCAAGAAGAAGAAGTGTTTCAATTCTTGATTTGATGAAACACAGGGCTCTCCATTGCTTTCGACGTAAATCTAGTAACAAGAGTGGATCTCTTAGCTTTAGTCGTCTTTTTTAATCAAGATTTGAAGTTGAATATGAATTTGACATTGTGGGCTATACAGGAGCACGAGAGAGGAAAGATACTGGAAACAGTGGTTGAGATACAGGACAGGCACGACACAGCCAAGGAGATAGAGAAGAGCCTTTTGGAACTCCAACAGGTGTTCCTGGACATGGCACAGCGGTGATGGTGGTGGAGGCCCAGGGGGAGCAAATGGATGATATCGAGCACCACATGATCAATGCCGCCCAGTAAGTGAGATGGCACTAACATGCCCAAGACTGCCAAGACATACTAGAAGAGCAGCCGCCGATGGATGTGTTTCGCTATCATAATCATCCTCATTCTCCTTGTGGTTGTCCCCATAGCCACCAGCTTCAGAAAATCTTCTTTTTTTTTTTTTACTCTTCATTCTTCTGTTCTTTTTTAGCTGCCTTGGATTTTTTCCTATAAGCATATTAGTCCCTCGTTTGGGACGAAATATGTTTGAGTGTTGTTCTTAGCGTTAAAATCCTTTTTGGCGGATAGACTATCGGTATACAATGCTCGGGTTGATTTGCTTCTTGGAACACAACCCTCCCATCCCCATTGCTTCTAGTTCTTGGACTTCTTCGCCTAGTTTTGGCACTCTGACGCTTTTCATTCGTGTATTCTTTCTTAGGCTCTGTTTGGGTGCCGAATTTTCCTCTGTGCATTATGCATGTTTGGGAACTGGATTTTCACTTTATGTATTATACATTTATGAATTTTGCATGTTTTGGGAGTTGATTCTAAAATGAATTCTGTAAAGATGTATTATATTATATATTATGGAAAATGAACCGGAGAATGCAGAATTTTTAGAAAAAAAAAAAAAAAAATCACCACTGGAGGAGTATTTTGGGTTATGATTATGCTTTTGCGCACACTCTTATGCAAAATTTATTCTGCGCATTATCCAAATACTTCTACTAATTTGAAATGAGGGGAAAATGGTTACTAATTGTTGTATACTACTACTATTTGTTTTTATGGTTTGGTTGGGAGATTGGTTTTTTAGACTTTTAGTGGTAAATTCACTTTTGGTGAAGTCTTTGTGAACCTCACACAACATGGATCCAATCCGATTTGCGTTTCCGTAAAAAATCATCTCAATCGAACATCGGTAAAGGTTTTTTCAAAATTCGCAGGGCAAAATTGACTGATTCGCCCTACAAATTTTGGAAAAGCCCTATCGATATCTGACTGAGATAACTATCTTACAGGAATTCATAAAAAAGATGTTCTAAGAAAAATGAGGAGTTCGGTTCATTTTTACAGAAACTTGTGGTAGGCTCCGCAAAAAATCTGTGCATGATATGTATCTAGTTTCATCAAATATTATCACACGGCAAACTCATTCCCAGGGATATTTGGGCTTGTTCGTTTGGCGCACTCAAAATTTCAGCACATGGTCGTCAAACCGTTAAACACTTTTCACTGATTTATACCCCGTGCTCTCAAAATGCGATGTTCTTGGTGGACGGAAACGACGTCGTTTTCTCCATTCTATTTATTTCATTTTCCCATGGGGGTTGGGTTTGCCTCAATCAAACGATAAGAGTCTGGTTCGTTGCGGGAAAAAGAAACCCTTTCCGATCAAGATGCGAACAAGAATGGCTGCTGCTGCTGCTTTGATTTTCAGCCCAAGAACGACAGCACGTAACTATCGAACAGGTAACCCATTTGTCCATCATCATACACTCTTGTTTCATACTACCCAATTTTCAACAAACCCTAATCCTCCTGACGTTATTACAACAACGAATCGGATGCAACTACAGAAATTGTTGTCGGAGAAATCTAAAATGGGTTTTCATAAGCTCGACGATGCTCTTAGTTTGTTCCATCAAATGGCCCGATTTCGACCTCTTCCGTCTGTCGTCCATTACACTCAGCTGTTAACAGCTGTTGCCAAGATGAAGGAACATTCGTCCGTCATTTCTCTATATAAACAAATCCGTGAGTTGAGTATTCCAATTAATGAATATACGCTAAATATTTTGATCAATTGTTTCTGCTGCTTGAATCGAGTGGATTTTGGATTTGCTATCTTGGGTATCTTCTATAAGTGTGGTTATACTCCAAATGTGGCTACCTTCACCACTCTGATAAATGGGTACATTGTAGAAGGTAAGACTTCTGAGGCTGTGAATTTGTTCAGAAGGTTGATGAAATATGGAGACATAGAACCTGATGAAATCACCTATGCGACAATCATGAAAGGACTTTGTAAAGTAGGAGACACTACGATGGCTATACAGATGTTGGGGAGTATGCATAAATGGAACTATAGGCCTACTGTTGTGATGTATAACACAATCATCGACAACCTTTGTAAGGACGGGAATTTAGATGATGCTTTCCGGCTCTTATCGGAGATGAGAGTCTATGATATTATGCCTAATGTGGTGACCTACAACTCTTTGGTTGATGGCTTATGCAAATCAGGTCGAGGGAAGGATGCCGCAAAAATATTGAGTGACATGACAGAGCAAAACATTTTCCCTGATGTTGTGACCTTTAGTATGTTGATAGATGCAGTTTGCAAGGAGGGAAGGACTGAAGAAGCGGAGGGCCTACTCCAGATCATGATTCGAAGAGGTGTGAAACCCAATGTCGTCACTTATAGTGCATTGATGGACGGATATTGTTTGCAAGGCCAAATAAAGAAAGCAAAAGAAGTGTTGAACTCCCTTGTTGATAAGGGCCTTGAGCCTGATATCCATAGCTATAATATTTTAATCAATGGTTTCTTCAATAAGATGAATATAGACGAGGCCATGGATCTCTTTAGAGAAATGCCTCGTAAAGGGTTAAAACCTGCTACTGAAACTTACAACACTATGTTAAAGGGCTTGTTACATGTAGGGAGATGTGATGCAGCAGATCATATGTTTCACGAGATGATGTGTAGCGGTCAAAATCCTAACATTCAAACTTACTCAATCTTATTAGATGGATTCTTTAAGAACAAAAAAATTGGCAAGGCAGTAGAGGTGTTTCGTTCAATGCAAGATCAAGGCATAGTTCCTAATATTGTTATTTATAGTGTCATCATTAATGGCATGTGCAAAGCAGGGAAGATTGAAGATGCTCGAAAAGTTTTTAGTACCTTTTTAGCTAAAGGTTTGAAGCCTAATGTTAAGATTTACAACACAATGATTAGTGGACTTTGTAAGGAGGCCTTGCTTGATGAAGCTGAGGAGTTACTTCTGCAAATGGTGGGAGATGGGTGCCCACCAAATGATGTGACTTACAATATTGTGATCCGGGCATTTCTAAAGAGGGGAGACCAACACAAGGTTAAGATACTTCTGCAAGAAATAATCAACAGGAATTTCAAACCAGATGCATCTACCATGTCCATATTAGTAGATTTACTTGCGGCCGAGGGTGAGGATAGCGAACTTTTAAAAATGATCCAAAGTCTTGTGCCAAGGGAGGATAGAAGGCTGTGTCCCAAACTTTAAGTGAATGATTTGAAGTTGTCAGATTATGGATGCTTGTTCCAGTGACACGGAAGGATTTATGAGGTTCTATGTTTTCAACTTTAGGAGCAAGTTTCGCCTTGACCATTGACATCTTCCATTGACATTTGTCTTTTGCTGGTAATTTTGCTTGACGTTAAACAATAAGTTTGCCAGGTCAAATTCTTGTTGTGTCAGTTATTCATATAGATGATAAACTATTTTCGACTAGAAGGTCTTTTCTATTGGTAAATCTTATCTTAAGTGGTTAAATAATGATCCTCCTGCTCAAAAAGATACATTCTGAAACATATCACTAATTACATGAAAATCTTTTCAGTTGAAAACACAAATGGCCTGAAATTTATATGTATGGCCACATATGTGTATGAATAATTAATTACTTCAATATTTTAGTTATATGTGTCTTTGTGAAAGTTAAAATATTTTATGTGAGGCTTATATTTTGAAAGGGGTTAAATACAGTGTACACCTCCTACTTAACTCAATCCCACATTGGTCTGTCATTTTCCACTACTGGTGGGTCGCTTACACTTGTAAGCCTGCTGTTCCTCAATATTACGCATGTTCGGGGACTGGATTTTCCCATTATGTATTATACATTTATTAGAGCTTGCGGATGTGTTTTGGGGTTTTAGTTACTCCTAATCTTGAGGTAGCTTCTGTGAACTTGCTGACAGAACAAAAACTTATACTATTCTCACTTTCTAAAATGTGTTGAGGTACTTTCATGTTGCCTGGGTCAATTGTACAATATGGACTGTTCCTTTCCTTGTATATACATATGGACCCAAATATATTTATTTACGCAAGAAATTGTAGATTATTGAGTTCACCCAAGTTACTATGAGAGTCTTGTAGGTCTCATGCATGTCGCCAAATAGTTATAGTTGGTTGCTTTAAGACGGCAATAAAGTTGAGCTTGGTTTTGGGCAAGACTCTCTTTCAATGATTTGGTAAATAGTGCCCCTTTTTCTTTTTCTTGGCGAGTGTACTTTGTTCAATTGTGATCTATGCGTTAAGGATCCTTTATTTATCCCCCCCCTCCCCCCTTCTCTCTCTCTCTCTCTCTCTCAAGCGGGCTGTGTCCATACCGTATCTCATTAGCTGTTTAGTTTGGACTAGTCTGCTGTCAATCATTTTTTAGCTTTCTTCACAGACAATAGTCTGTTTCTGATTTTTAGGTTGGTTTATTTTTCTCAATTTCTCACCTGGATTTGCTTAGTAGCTAAAAAGATTGGATCAACATAAAACTCCTGCATTAAAATTTGGTTTTGAACTTGGATGTTGCCTTGCCTTATATTAGGTGGTTGTTGCATTTAGATTGTGGGCTAATATACGGCAGCATCTTCTATTACGTTCTTCCCAATCCACTTGTTCATTCTGATTTTATTTGTAATCAGGGTGGTCAGATCATCTTTTTCCTGGAACTGCTTTTTCTTCGTTCAATCTTGTGATTTTGCAATGTTTAGGTCAGCCTAGACAGTTTCTGTGAATTACACTGTACAGTAGTTCAATCTGACCCTTCTATTAATCGGATTTACTGACGTTGTTTGAACTGTTTTGTTATTGTTGCTAGTGTTGTTTGGAGTTGGCAAAAACAATCAACAAAACTGAAGGTCTAAGAGCAAGTCCACGCGTTTGCTTTATCAGCTGCCAAAGCCATAATCTGACAGGTACTTTGGCAAAATCTATATCCACCAGTGAGCCAAATTGCCGCCAACAAATGACAAAGTCAATCTTTAGCGCCGAATTTGGCACTGACTTTCATAGGGAAATGAAATGGGTTTTGCTACCATCATGCTCTCTGTACCTTGTAATGTAGAATTTGTGGTGTTACATAGTCAGAATCATACATAATCGATTATAAATTCTTCAGCTCAGTTAAGGCCGTCCCCAATTCTCTTTTTCATCTCCAATAGATTCATTCCTTTTCTGTTTGTGAGGTTCATGATGCTGTAAGAGTCTGCTAATATTCTAAATGTGGAAAATTCTTCTTCTTCTTCTTTTTAAAGAGAAGTCAGCTGTGTGTATAATGCGAAGCAAAACAAACGGGGATCAAGCTTGGCTCAGCAGTTCACGGGACCGTAGGATTTCTGAATACAAAGAGGTAGAGGTAGAGGTAGAGCGAGAGGGAGAGAGATATATATTTTACTATAATTTAAATGCAATCAAAATACAATCATTCCTTTGGAAAGGATGATATCATTAGGATTGTGTTTATGATTTTTCGTGATTAAGGTTTGATTGTTTTGTAATTAATATTATTTCGTTCCCATAATTAGGCTCTCTCCCCTTGTATATATGGAGGACTCAAGTATAGTTTCATTGTCAAATTGAATACACATTTTCTTCCTTCTCTGTTTCATTCTAATATGGTATTAGGGACACCAGCCTGGGTACTTTCAGGCTGTTGTCTCTGTCATCTTCTCCTAAACATTAGCTTTCTTTTCGTTGAACCTCTAAGGGCACTCAACCATCTGCTCAATGGCCTAACATTGGGAAAGGCCTGTTTCTGCCGATTCGGACACGGTTGTCGGTCTTTCGATGGCACTTCCCTGCCTGAAGCCCTTGATGAGCCGCTTCCTCGATGACACTTCCCTGCTCAAATCCCTCCACCCGGGTGAAATGGACATTGTTCTTACGTTTGGAGAGGCATGGTTCTGTAAATTTGAGGACGGTTGTCGGTACCTTGATGGCCCTAGCGACAAGAACTGCATGATCTCCAAACGTAACAATGTCTGTTTTGCCCGGGAGGTCTTTGAGCAGGGAAGTGTCATCGACGAAGCGGTCCTTGCGCTGGGTCATCGAGGGCTTCGAGCAGCGATTGCCATCAAGGTACGGACAACCGTCTTCAAGGGCCCAACATTGGGAGAGGCACATCGCATGAGGGGCCTCACATGAGAGGATCCATATTGGTGAATTTTATTGCTTTACTTTGCCAAGAAGTGTAATTTTTTGATATTTTAAGCAATGGCTTTCGACACGAGCGTGACTGATACTAAAGAGCATATCGGGGAATGAAAAACTCCATAAGGTAAAGGTCACAGCTCATATTCTTGCCATTTATAGCCATCAAGCAGAAGCTAATCAGAAGAAGATCTTGCAAAGTGCCTAACAGTATAAATGTTGTACGTTCGACTGTAAAGATAAAGCTTATGCGTTAGAACTGTAGTGAAAGAATTAATGTGATATAAAGCGTGATAAAATGTTGTTGAATACGTGCAGGTAAGAGTTGCTGGCCTGATCTCGTTTGGGCATAGGGGGGTTCCCCACAGCTACAATTGAGAGTGTGAATCCTCGGGTTGAGGCAGGGATTGTGTTAGAAGGTCATTTGGACTTTTGATTGCTCAAGGGTTTGGGTTTGGGTTTGGGTTTGGAATGATGATAGCTGCTCTGTTTCGAGTGTCTTCTCAATCAGTTAAGAGTCCGAAGTTGGTTGTTCTGTCCTTAGGACACGGATTTGGATTTCTTACAACAGCGTTCGAGTTTAGGTTTGACGTGAGCGACATTGTGAATGTCATGCCTGAAATTGGTTGGCAATCAAGCATTATCAAGTTTCTTGTTCCGAACTTTTGCATGTATGCAGAAAATTCCGCTGATCTAAGTATGATGGTGTCCGAATGGCAGCGGCAGCAGTTGTAGTGGTTGGCGGAAAGGTGGTTGTAGTAGTCTTAAATCTATAAAATGCCTTTTACCTTCGAAAAGTGTACAATGTTTTCAAAGAAAATCAAATCTTTCTGCTAACCGTGCAAAACATTATTCGATGAATTTTGGTTTTCAGACACATCAAGTACTAGAAAATACATAATACTAATATGTTATCTGCGAAAATAGTCTTGTCGGAACAAACAAAGCGTCCGCGAACTTAACTCTGCAAGATAATTTTTACCTTGATACAAGGACGAGATTCTCTAGATTATGGTTCGTCACATAGACAAACTAGATGCGATAATGCACAAGTTTTCTGCGGGGCGTACCCCGGATCCTGCCAAGAGGATCCAAACCTATCATTTTTCTTTAAAATATTTTTTCACGCGTTCCCGGAAAAAATCATCTCAATCAACGGTAGTGGATTTTTCAAAATTAGTTGAGCGAATCATTTTCTTAAAACATTTATTTTTGTCAGAAATATTATCTCAATCGAACATCAATAAGGCTTTTTCAAAATTCGTAGGGCGAAACTGACTGATTCACCTTATAATTTCTGAAAAAGTTCCTACCGATATCCGATTGGATTTTTTTTACAGAAATCCATAAAAAAGATGTTCTAAGAAAAATGTGCGATTCGAATCGTTTATGTGGAATTCGTGGTGGGTCCCGAAAAAATCTGTGCTCGGTATATACCTAGTTTATCTGTGCCCATAGCGCACAGTTGTCTCGTCAAATATTATGACATGGGCAAACTCACAACCATGCTACTTATTATTATACTGTGTCATTTCCATAGTTTACCCGAGGGATATTTGATTCTCCAACAAACCTCATGAACGACGCCGTTTATCCGTATTATTATACGAGTTTTTTTTGAAAACATCCCTCGAACTATCCACCAGATTTTTATTTAGTCCTCAAACTATCAAAATGTTTTATTTAGTCCTCCAACTATTGGCTTGAATTTTATTTAGTCCTTCCGTTAAGTTTCAAACGGCCGAGCAACGTTTTGTTTAAAATTAAGTGCTCAAATTTTAATCCGTTTGAATGGGTGTGAAGATCTTATTATTCTGATCATATTATTCTAAAGAGACATAATCAAATTTTGTCTCTAAGGCTCTCATAATCAAGTTTCTATTCCATAGGATTGCAAATTGATGGTTGGAAACTTTTTTTTTTAAACAAAACGTTGCCCGGCCGTTTGAAATTTAACGGAAGGACTAAATAAAATTCAAGCCAATAGTTGGAGGACTAAATAAAACATTTTGATAGTTTGAGGACTAAGTAAAAATCTGGTAGATAGTTCCAGGGATGTTTTCAAAAAAAAACTCATTTTTATACTGTGTCATTTCCCCATAGTTGTCTGGTTTGGCTCAATCAAACGAGAGAGGCTTCTAGTTGCGGGAAAAAGAAAACTCTTTTCAATGAAGAAAGATGCGAACAAGAAGAATCGCTGGTGTTGCTTTGATTTTCAGCCCAACAACGACAGCACGTAATAACTGTCCGAAAGGTAACCCATTTCTCCATCATCATCATACACTCTTCTTTCATACTACCCATTTTTCAACCAACCCTAATCCCACTAATGTCATTGCAATCACGAACCGGCAGCAACTACACAAGTTGTTGCTGGAGAAATCTAAAACGGGTTTTCATAAGCTCGACCATGCTCTTAGTTTGTTCCGTCAAATGGCCCGAGTTCATCCTCCGCCTTCTGTCGTCCATTTTAATCAGCTGTTAACTGCTGTTGTCAAGATGAAGGAATATTCATCCGTCGTTTCTCTATATAAAGAAATCCGGGAGTTGGGCATTCCGATTGATGAATATACGCTGACTATTTTGATCAATTGTTGTTGCCGCTTGAATCAAGTGGATTTTGGATTTGCTATCTTGGGTATCTTCTATAAGTGTGGTTATACTCCAGATGTGGCTACCTTCGCCACTCTAATAAATGGGTATGTTTTAGAAGGCAAGACTTCTGAGTCTGTGAATTTGTTCGTAAGGTTGATAAAATATGGAGACATCAAACCTAATGAAATCACCTATGGGACGATCATAAAGGGGCTTTGTAAAGTAGGAGATACTACAATGGCTATACGTTTGCTAAGGAGTATGCAGAAATGGAACTATAGGCCCACTGTTGTGATGTATAACACAATCATCGACAACCTTAGTAAGGACGGGAATTTAGATGATGCTTTCAGGCTCTTATCGGAGATGAGAGGCTACAATATTATGCCTGATGTGGTGACCTACAGCTCTTTGGTTGATGGCTTATGCAAATCAGGTCGAGTGAAGGATGCCACAAGAATATTGAGTGACATGACGGAGCAAAATATTTTCCCTAATGCTATAACCTTCAATATGTTGGTGGATGCACTTTGCAAGGAGGGAAGGACCAAAGAAGCGGAGGGCATACTCCAGATCATGATCCGAAGAGGCAAGAAACCCGATGTTGTCACTTATAGTGCACTAATGGACGGATATTGTTTGCAAGGCCAAATGACTAAAGCAAAAGAAGTGTTCAACTCCCTAGTTGATAAGGGCCTTGAGCCTAGTATCTGTAGCTATAATATTTTAATGAATGGTTTATGCAATAAGATGAATATAGACGAGGCCATGGATCTCTTTAGAGAAATGTCGCGTAAAGGGTTAAAACCTACTACTGATACTTACACCACTTTGTTAAAGGGGCTGTTACACGCAGGGAGATGTGACGCAACAGATCATATATTTCATGAGATGATATGTAGTGGTCAAAATCCTAACATTTTAACTTACTCGGTTTTGTTAGATGGATTCTTTAAGAACCAAAAAATTGGCAAGGCAGTAGAGGTGTTTCATTTGATGCAAGATCAAGGAATAGTTCCTAATAAATTTATTTATTCTATCATCACTAATGGCATGTGCAAAGCAGGAAAGATTGAAGATGCTCGAAAAGTTTTTAGTACCTTCTTAGCTAAAGGTTTGAAACCCAATGTTAAGATTTACACAACAATGATAAGTGGACTTTGTAAGGCGGCCTTGGTAGATGAAGCTGAGGCGTTACTTCTGCAAATGGAAGGAGATGGGTGCCCACCAAATGATGTGACTTACAATATTGTGGTCCGGGCGTTTTTGAAGAGGCGAGACAAACGTAAGGTTAAGATACTTCTGCAAGAACTAATCAACAGGAATTTCAAACCAGATGCATCTACCATGTCCATATTAGTAGATTTACTTGCGGCCGAGGGTGAGGATAGTAATTTTTTAAAAATGATCCAGAGTCTTGTGCCAAGGGAGGATAGTAAGGCTGTGTCCCAAACTTTAAGGGAATGATTTGAAGTTGTCAGATTCTGGATGCTTGTGCAAGTGACATGGAAGGATTCTATGAGGTTCTATGTTTCAACTTTAAGAGCAAGTTTAACCTTTACCATTTGCCTTTTACTTGTAATTTTTCTCGAGGTTAAACTATGATATCGTGATTTTATATTCTTGTGATGTTGGTTATATATATAGATGATGCATTTTTTTTTCCACTAGAAGGTCTTTTCTCTTGGTAAAACTTATGTTAAGTTGTTAAATAATCGTCCTAATGGATAAGCACATGGAAAGCTATTCATGCGAAATCACAGATGGCAGTGAATTCTATAATTATTGATACAAGTAGCCTTACACTTGCAAGCAAAGATAAGTTGTAAGTTTTGCCATGAAACGAGATCAAACAGTTATTTCTTAATAAGTTGTTCAATGACAACATTTGCTGCTATGATTCATTTAGTTGTATGGCCAGCATTGTAGAACAAATGCATTACGTGAGAGCTGTATATTACAATATCGCAACTCTTAGCCGGCAGGTTCTGGAAAATGCAAGAATTAATTACCTTAGCCATTTAGCCATTGAACATAAAAGTGTAGAGTCTCAAAATTCACTTTCTTTCTTGTACTAAACATTTTTGGGACTTTTGAAAAGAAAAGTATGCTACTGCCTACCAGTTATACGTACAATCGAGCCTCGTGTTGGACAATAAATGTTGGGATAGGCGTTTTGGACCTTGTGCAATGTAAGATGAAGATATTCGGATAGGCGTTTTGTCTGTCATTTCATATACCTGATTGTAGTTACGACTTTCCTCAAGATGATGAAACCGTGCGACTGGATATGAACTTTTTCATTCTTGGATAGGTATAGCAGCTGTAAAATCTCTGTTCTTTCATTAACAGAAGTATTGAAATATCTCTAATTTTTTGAAATTTTGATTTTCTCATAGGCAGTTTGATCTCTAGGTGATCTTTCAGTTGGATTTGAATGCAATGATCTTCATTCATTTGACAAAAGGATATGATGACCACACAAAGTGTTGGTTTCTCAAAAGGTTACGTGCATAGTGCCGACACAGACGGTTTGATACCGCTGGTGAAGACCTGCAGACCTGCTATCTTGATGCTAGTATGGACCATGATGCTCGCCAAAAGCTCCTTTCCGAAGGGTTTGGATGTAGATGTCGTTGCCTTGGGTGTCTGTCAGGTGATTGATCATTGTAATCTGCACAGGGGTTTGAAGGGTTTCCTTATCTCTGTCAGCTTTTAACTACTCATGTACAAGCCACGAGGTAGTATTTAGAATTAGAATATCCATTCGCATTTTTCGCTGACCAATGAAAGAGACGTGATACCATTTGTTGTTATATTATCTTTGTGCATACGAAAGCTGAAATAGCTTTGAATCCGTTTCTGCTTATTTGAGATTACTTTCTATTTGGAATTTGCCTGAACTTCACATGAATCTCCAACTTCTGGAGCAATGTTCGAGGTTGAGCTAGCTGGAAGACTAGTTTTGGTTGTCAAACACGGGTTTGTTCTCTAATTGGGGTCCCCCTTCCTATGAACGATTTCCGCTAAATTTCTTTTCACTTATTACTCTTATCTTTCTATCTATTTCTCTTCCCAGATTACCCCAAAGGTTTCCGGGGGTTAGATTGGTTGACCATCTTTTCAGTGTTTAAATCTAAAGCATTCATAGAGTAAATATTTCTTCTCTCTCTCTCTCTCTCTCTCTCTCTCTCTCTCTCTCTCTCTCTCTCTCTCCTAAAAAAATAGAGTAAATGACTCATCCGTTGGACTAACCAATCTCACAGAATATTAGAATTCTTTTGGCGGTGTGGTAATATAGTCCTCCGCAAGTACTAGCAAATACTACATACTATGTTCTCAGCAAAAATATTTTTGTTGAAACAGACAAAGCGTCAATTAACTTAACTTTGGAAGATAATTTTTACCTTCGATAGTTTTGGCTTAAATCAGTTGTTCATATGAATTAGTTGTTCGTACTATCTTTCTAGGGCTAGAGCACCCTTATCATCAACGAAAAGTCTGTTTACACAGACAAATTAGACGCAGATATCGCACGGGTTTTTTGAGGGGCGCACCCCGGGTCCCGCAAAGATGATCCTAACAGATTCTTTTCCTTAAAATAAAAATCTATATTTATGCGTTCCAATAAAAAATCATCCCAATTGGATATCGGTAGTGGCTTTTTCAAAATTTGTAGAGCGAATTAATTTCTTAAAATATTTTTTTTATGTATTCACGTGAAAAGTCATCTCAATCGAACATTGTCGCCCTACAAGTTTTGGAAAAACCACTAATGATATCCGATTGGGATAAATTTTTCCAAGAATTCATAAAAAGATGTTTTTTTTTAAAAAAAAAAAGAGTGCAAGCCCCTACCTGATGAGGATAATTTATAACAGGGATTCATAAAAAAAAAATTGTTCTAAGAAAAATGTGCGGTTCGGATCATCTTTACGGAACTTGTGGTTGGCCCCGCAAAAAATCTATGCACAATATGTACGTACCTAGTTTATTTGCCTCATCAAATATATATTATCACACGGGCAAACTCATCCCAAGGGATAGTTGATTCTCCAACAAACCTCATGAACACGTTTCATTGGTTTAAAGGTGTGTATTGTCCCCAACTTGGAGGAGACTAAACGTTGGTTTTGATTAAGTTTAATACTCCTCCTTCTGTTGCTTGTATCCATTCCAACTATTTGATGATGCTAGAGGGAGTAGATAGAATATTCCAGTTTATGAAAGAACTTTTTGCGAGAAAGAAAGGGAAGGCGGATTAGACTTTCTATATTCTTTTTTCTTATAATTTAATAAACTTTGTATCTATAGTAATTCTCAGTGGCATTGTAGATACGGAGATGCTTGAATTAAAGTGGGTCCTACAAAAAATTTGTGCACAAATCTGTGCAACACAGTCTGTGTAAGTAGCACGGCTGATTCAAAACAGAATGGAATTCCTTCCCTCGAGCTGTTGACATTGGTGAGAGGTTGCGTTTGTGGTAAAAAAATTACCTCTTCAGTTTGTCGTACCCATTATCACTTAGGCTCCGTTTATTTCGATGTAACAAACTCATCCCAAGGGTTCGATTGAGTGAGGAACGTCCTAAATGGTTGTTCAAGACATTTCGATAAGAGAATCGTGGGGAATGAAAAATTTCAGAAGTATAGGTGACAGCTCCTATTCCTGCCATCTCTTTTGTTTTGCAGGTGAATTTTTTGTCCGACTTCGCTCGTGTTGAAAGCCGTTGAACATACTTTTTTGCCTAGCAACAATCTTTCTACGTCGATGCTTAGTTGCATATTTGGACAGGTTTCCTAAAATGGAGGATCTGTTGAATTCTGGAAATGTTTTCTAAACACAATAGATGCAATTTAATTTCGCGCCCTCATAGCGTTGTACTGGTTTTATTTGTTTGTTTTTTTTTTGAACTGCTGCGTGTGGTTTGTGACTTTGCGTAAGGTCACGTGAGCAGTACATGACCTTATTAAACGGAAGGTCACGTGAGCAGTACATGACCTTTTTTTTTGAACTGCTGCGTGTGTTTTTTTAAACGGAAGGTCACGTGAGCAGTACATGACCTTATTAATGACAAGTCATGCCCTTATAAATACACTAACAAAACTGAAGGTCACGTGAGCAGTACATGACCTTTTTTTTTGAACTGCTGCGTGTGTTTTTTTAAACGGAAGGTCACGTGAGCAGTACATGACCTTATTAATGACAAGTCATGCCCTTATAAATACATACAACGCTAAACTCTCTCTCTCTCTCTCTCTCTCTCTCTCTCTCTCTCTGTGCCCCCTCCCAACGGTACTCTCTCTCCCTCTCTCTGTGATGGAAGGTAGAACTGGGTCTTCTAATAGGGATCCAAATGTTCTATGCAATTGTGGCATCAGAGCACCATTGATTAATGTAGTGCATTCCAACCCAAAAATAGAGTACTGAAAATGGTAGTGCATTACTCATGAAAACATAGAGCTGATCAAACAATTCCTTTTGAAATAGATTTTTCAAATCATGCATGTAAATTTGAAATTGAGTGTGGCAAATAACAAATATAGATGTGAGAATGAAATCTCTATAGAAAGATTTATAAAATAAGTATGAAAAGGCTTGGACCCATAATAGAACTTAGAGAGAGAGAGAGACAAAAAAACAAAGTGCTCCGTTTTTTTTTTTTTGCTTTTTGGCAGCCCCCGGATGAAGGCCCGGTGACCGGTTGATTTATATTCCAACCACTACACCATTTGCAGAGAAACGATCATCTAGCTGCACTGAACAGACAACAGCTAGCAGTATCCAATCTGCTGATCACTGAATATCTAGGACGCAACTCTAACCTTAGAAAGCGTAAAGTAACCATACTAAAATTATTATAGACCCATAAAATAGAGGAAAAAATAAGAGTTCTGAAAAAAGAACGGACTGAAACAGAGTTTTCTACTAAAAGTTAAAAGCGAAACAAAAATAGCCCATAGAGGGTAAATTGGTAATTTCAGCAATTCCGTAAACGGCTCACTAACGGCAGGAGCTTAAGAGTTATGCCATAAAAGATGAAGGGGGTTAAGTGTCCGAGTTAAACGATGAAGGGGCAACTCGTTACCGAGGTATAGTTGAAGGGGGCTTACTGTAATTTCCCCTTAAAATTATTGTTTATTCACTCACGTTGTCCAAAAGGAACTGTTTTTCTGATCAAGAGTTGAAGACAAGATGCGAACAAGAAGAATCGCTGGTGTTGCTTTGATTTTCAGCCCAACAACGACAGCACGTAATAACTATCCGAAAGGTAACCCATTTGTCCATCATCGTACACTCTTGTTTCATACTACCCAATTTTCAACGAACCCTAATCCCACTGATGTCATTGAAATCACGAACCGGCAGCAACTACAGAAGTTATTGCTGGAGAAATCTAAAACGGGTTTTCATAAGCTCGACCATGCTCTCAGTTTGTTCCATCAAATGGCCCGATTTCGACCTCTGCCTTCTGTCATCGATTTTAATCAGCTGTTAACTGCTATTGCCAAGATGAAGGAATATTTGACCGTCGTTTCTCTTTACAAAGCAATCCGCGTGTTGGGCATTCCAATTAGTGAATATACGCTGAATATTTTGGTCAATTGTTTTTGCCAGTTGAATCGGGTGGATTTTGCGTTTGCTATCTTGGGCATCTTCTTCAAATGCGGTTGTACTCCGAACGTGACTACCTTCACCACTTTGATGAACGGGTATGTTTTAGAAGGTAAGACTTCTGATGCTGTGAATTTGTTCACAAGGTTGATAAAATATGGAGACATCGAACCTGATGCAATCACATATGGGACAATCATGAAAGGGCTTTGCAAAGTAGGAGACACTGCGATGGCTATACGGTTGCTGAGGAGTATGCAGAAAAGGAACTATAGGCCTGATGTAGTGATGTATAGCACAATCATCGACAACCTTTGTAAGGACGGGAACATAGATGATGCTTTGCGTCTCTTATCAGAGATGAGTGAATCGGACATCGTGCCTGATGTGGTCACCTACAGCTCTTTGGTCGATGGCTTATGCAAATCAGGTCGAGGGAAGGATGCCGCAAGAATATTGAGTTATATGACGGAGCGAAATATTTTCCCTGATGTTGTAACCTTTAGTAGTTTGATAGATGCACTTTGCAAGGAGGGAAGGATCGAAGAAGCGGAGGGTATACTCGAGATTATGGTCCGAAGAGGTGAGAAACCCAATGTTATCACTTACAATGCACTGATGGACGGCTATTGTTTGCAAGGCCACATGAAGAAAGCAAAAGAAGTGTTCAACTCCCTGGTTGATAAGGGTCTTGAGCCTAGTATCTGTAGCTATAATATCTTAATCAATGGTTTCTGCAATAAGATGAATATAGACAAGGCTATAGATCTCTTTAGAGAAATGCCTCGTAAAGGGTTAAAACCTGCTACTGATACTTATAGCACTATGTTAAAGGGGTTGTTACACGTAGGGAGATGTGATGCAGCCGATCATATGTTTCACGAGATGATGTGTAGCGGTCAAAATCCTGACATTCTAACTTACTCAATCTTATTAGATGGATTCTTTAAGAACAAAAAAATTGGCAAGGCAGTAGAGGTGTTTCGTTCAATGCAAGATCAAGGAATAGTTCCTGATATTGTTATTTATCTTATCACCATTAATGGCATGTGCAAAGCAGGGAAGATTGAAGATGCTCGAAAACTTTTTAGTTGCTTTTTAGCTAAAGGTTTGAAGCCTAATGTTAAGATTTACAACACGATGATTAGTGGACTTTGTAAGGAGGATTTGCTTGATGAAACTGAGGAGTTGCTTCTGCAAATGGTGGGAGATGGGTGCCCACCAAATGATGTGACTTACAATATTGTGATCCGGGCATTTCTGAAGAGGGGAGACATACATAAGGTTAAGATACTTCTGCAAGAAATAATCAACAGGAAATTCTCACCAGATGCATCTACCATGTCTATATTAGTAGATTTACTTCCGGCTGAGGGTGAGGATAGCGAACTTTTAAAAATGATCCAGAGTCTTGTGCCAAGGGAGGATAGTAAGGCTGTATCCCAAACTTCAAGGGAATGATTTGAAGTTGTCAGATTATGGATGCTTGTGCAAGTGATGTGGAAGGATTTTATGAGGTTCTATGTTTTCACCTTTAGGAGCAAGTTTCACCTTTACCTTGACATTGCCTTTTACTTGTGTTTTTGCTAGAGGTTTAACTATGATATCGTGATTTTATATTCTTTTGCTGCTCGTTATCTTTATAGATGATGCATTTTTTTCCACTAGAAGGTTTTTTCTCTTGGTAAAACTTATGTTAAGTTGTTAAATAATTATCCTAATGGGTAAACACATGGAAAGCTATTCATGCGAAATCACAAATGGCAGTGATATCTATAATGATGAGCACAAACAAATACTCTGTGAATAATAGAATATTTCTGTGTTTTGGTTTGACGGCAATTATTGTTCAAAGTTTTACAATACCTATGTAAACTGGTTGCACTTATTTCTTTGAATCTTGACTGATATTAGGTGTACTTGCAGTGGGTCACTCTTATCTTTCTCCTGCCCGTCTCTATGTTTCATCCACTATCTAAGGCCTTAGTGATTGAAATTTCGTAAAGTTTCTCTGGATTTTGCACTAAAAAACTCTCAAGCAAGCAGAAAAAATGCATTATGTGAGAGCTATATATGACAATATAGCAACTCTTAACTGGCAGGTGCTGGAAAATGCATGCCCTGTTCCAGTTTCTTTAAAAATGAACTTTTAGAAAAGAAAGGTAATTTCAAGCTCAAAAATCATGTGTTTACGCAAATAATTTTCCTATCAATATGGATCTTGTTTGATAGATCTTATTGAGATCTTTTAAACGGTGCAAAAAAAATTAAAAAATTAATTTTCATTTTCATTATATTTGAGCTTGAAATTACCTTCTTTTTGAAAAAGAAGGTTTAAAAAGAAGCAGAACGGCACCTGAATTCACTTAGCCATTGAACATAAACATGAAGTCTCAGAATTCACTTTCTTTCTTGTACTAAACATTGTTGGGATTTTTGAAAAGTAAGGCAAAAGTATGCTACCGCCTACCAGTTATACGTATGATCGAGCCTCGTGTTGGACCAATAAATATTGGGAAAAAAGAACACTATTTTCACTTAAATATTCTTATCAGACCTTGTCCAATGTAAGATAAGATATTCAGATAGGCGTTTTGGCTGTCATTTCATATACGTGATTGTAGTTACAACTTTCCTCGAGGTGATGAAACCATGTGACTGGATGTAAACTTTTTCGTTCTTGGATAGGTATACCAGCAGTAAAATCTATGTTCTTTCATTAACAGAAGTATTGAAATATCTCTAATTTTTTGAAATTTTGATTTTCTCATATGCAGTTTGATCTCTAGGGGACCTTTCAGTTGGATTTGAATGCAATGATCTTTATTCATTTGACAAAAGGATATGATGACCATACAAAGTGTTGGTTTCTCAAAAGGTTACGTGCATACTGCTGACACAGATTGTTTGATACCGCTGGTGCAGAGCTGCAGACCTTCTCATGAATCTCCAACTTCTGCAGCAACGTTAGAGGTCGAGCTAGTTGGAAGACTAGTTTTGGTTGTCAAAACCGTACCTACCTTCTTATCGTGAAACACGGGTTTGTTCTCTTGGGTCTCAAAACATTTCTCCATCTCTCTGTGAAAGGTTTCCGATAAAATTTCCCTTCACTTATTATTCTCATCTTCCTATCTATTTCTCTTCACAAATTACCCCAAACTACTCCCTCGAAACTGTTTCCGGATTTAGTTTTGGGGTTTATCTAAATGCTGGAACAAAGGCTTGCTTGGACTGCTGGTGTCCCCCAGATCTCGACATTTATGTGCTGGGAGTCGCTCCTTCGAACCTATGCGTTCCGAGATGGATTTGCACTGGTGTACGTCGTTTTTGCATAGGAACTCATGTTCCAGGATACTGCAGGTATTCACTTTATAGCGAACTGTTTTGGCGAGCAAATATTATTCATAGGTTTTCTAATAAATTGGATAGTTTCATGAAATGGGGGTTTGTTGATTTCTGAATTGCTTTTGTGAAACAGATAGGTGCAATTTAATTTCATTAAAACCACTATCTTCTCTGTGTCTCAATTAGACTTTGTGAACAACTCCCCCATCACTTTGTCACTGTTAAACGAAGCAACAATTTTGAATCGTAGAAAGAACTTACGTTTTGTTGCATTATCGCATCCTAGCCCGCCTGACTAAAAATTGTTTTATGTCATGCTTTAGTGGTCGAATGCTTCTGTCATCTGACCTCCACCTAGTATTAGTAATCGTATTGACACGATGGCCGTGGAACTTAATTTGCTAGATATTGGAAGTATCTCTGTATTTGGAAAGGTAGTTTAGTTTACGCTTTGAGCGTATGAGCAACTTTTTGAATGTTTGTTCAAGAATGGCTGGATAGAGCATCACTGCAAGACAAATTCTCCCTTTGTCTCTCTTCATGCAGTTTGGGAGATGCTGCCAAGCGGGGGTGTTTGGCAGCAGTGCCGAGCGGCTGATCCGATCATGTCGTTCATCTCGGGAATCAACGGCTTGGATCTTGACCGCGCAATGGATGGTTTAGATTTGTATGCGTTCAGATTCAATCCGAGCCGTCCATGCCGAGATGAACGGCCGGATACCGTTCAACACTCCGCTTGGCAGCGATCACCGGGTCCAATCCCGTTCAATAAGAAAGAAGCATCGCGGCAAAATATTGAAAGAAAGTAAACTCACCAAACCTAGCTGTTCTGTTTATTATACATTACACACATCATCATCATATCATAGTAACAAAAACATACTACTAGAAGAGATAATCAAGATATAAACTCCAGACAGAATTGCAAGAAATTGCATACACCAGCGGAATCTCTTATAGGCAATAATATTGCGTCAATTTACCATCCAGTAAAGTGATGTTCCGAGTATTAGCGGAATCTCTCGGATCCTTGACGGCCAATTTTTTCTGCTTGGGCTGGTCCACGCTTGGCGACGAAACCTCGAACAAATCAAGTGGAGGAGGGGAGGCATGGCGAGGCGACCCTCGTGAGGGTCTTGAATTAGGGCCCAAATATCTTAATTCTCCTCAGCATCCCGAATAAGGGACTTGTATTCGAGCACTCTCTCTTTCCTTCGCTTCGCTCTCCTCTCCAGCAGGAATCGCTCCCTGAGAGCCTCGGCCCGTTCCGCAATTTTCTCCTCCGGATCTGCATCACGTTCTCGTTTCATCACACACAGAGAAATCAGTAGGAATAAGAGGTTAAGTTGAACAAATTGTGAAGAGGAGGAGGAGATTGGGAGGGTTTGATTTGAGGAAGGATTCAAACCTACGTACAATACATCTCTCCCTACCATGCAGTATATAGGGGTTAATGCCCGGGAGAAGGTCCAGACCAGTTTTTTTGGTATCCAGTCCGGTCCAGTTTTTAGTTGTTCTAGCCCACAATAACGATAGAAATTGTTCATTTTTGTAGATCTCGTCGAGTATATCATCCAAGCAAAAAAATGAGCTTGATTGAATATCGATAGGTACATAAATGAAACAGATTTGCACAAGAAAAATGTGACCACAAAAAATAAATTGAAACTCATTATTGCCTATTTTTTTCTTGTACAAATATATTTCGTTCATGTACCTATTGATGTTCGATCATGCTAATTTTTTGCGTGGATGACATACTCAACAAACTCTACAAAATAAACAATTCTTATTGTTGTTGTGGGCCATGGGAGGGATCCAAAATTGGACCGGACTAGATACTAATAAAACTAGGCTAGACCTTCTACCGTTAATGCCATTGTTTTCTTTTCTTTTTCTTTTTTGCTTTCAAGTCCCGATATTCCGTCCTTCAACTATCTAATCTATGTTTATTTGGTCCCTTAACTGGCAATTGAGTCTATTTAGTTCTTCAACTATCAAATTTAGAAATATCCAAAATAAAATCTCAAAGACGGCTTTTTTGAATTGATTTTGGATATTTTTCAAACTATATGAGTAAAAGTATAAAATTTTTACTACTTGAGATAGTTCTTTCAGTTGCTTATGAAAAATTATTGAATTATATAACTATTTCCTTCTTCCTTCTATCATTATCATTTTTTCACATAAAAACGGTTGAAAATCCTCCTTAAAATTTACAATATTACACTAATGTTTGTTAATCAAGTTGCATTGCTATATATGTCAACTAAGAAAGATTCATTAGCAGAACTTCAGAGCAAATTAGTAATTTTGCACTTCATATAATTTGGGAAACTACACAATTCAACCAAAATTAGTAATTTTGCACTTCATATAATTTGGTGTCTTTTCATCTTATTTGGTTGAATACTGTATTTTTCTTACCTCTTCCCTAATACTCCCTCCATCAATTTTTATTTGTTCAATTTTGTAATTCCAACTTAGGCACCATTCCACTAAGGAAAATAAATACTTATTTTTTGAATTAAATGTGACGTATTGTGAGAGAATGACCTATCTTGTAAAATGGAAAATAAGTACCCAAAAAATAAGAATCTTGACGAAACTTGACCTTATTATTATGGAGGCATAATCTTGATTTTTACCTCCACTTTCAACAATTATCCTCTATTTTCACCCATTAACTCATTAACCATTACCATTTCAAAAGGACGAAATAATAATTCCACAAACTTTACTCATCAATTTTTTAAAACGGACACTTAGTAAGGAAGATCCTAAAATAGTAAACCGGAATACTAAACTGAGTATTATTTGAGGACGAGGGTGCCACCCCCACCGCCAATTTCAAGCCAATTTTTTTTACGCTAAGGTAATTTGGTTAGGTACCTACTGGTATCGAGATAAATTCGTGCTTTATAAAGATATTGTGAAAGATTTCTTTTAAAAAATATGGTTGGTTTGGATCTTAACCATAATATCTCAATGGATTTTATTTGAAGACCACAAGACGGCCGGTTAGCCAAAACTTTTCTTCTTCTTAACAAAAAATGGTCCACGACAATATTTAATTGTATCAGTTTATGCATAATCTTTCTCTTCACCTTTTACAGACAATACGCACTAACAAAAGCGAACTCTTATAAACAGTGTCACTCTCGAATGTATATCTTGTCTCCACCACTGGGAGGGAGTATAAGCTACAAACCTTATACTACTCCCTCCGTCCCATTTTGCGAGTTTGACTTTTAATTGATTTTTAAAAAAAATCTATAATGGCCTAGGTGATTTTGAAAACTTTAATAGTTCTAATCAAGATTTATCAAAGAAGATTCATAGTGCATGTAAAAAAGTATTACGGAGTATCAATTAAAAAATGTAATAGATTTGCTATCTGATTACAATGGAACAAGAAAAAAAAAGAAGGGATGGAGGGAGTATTTAACATGAGAGAGGTGCTACTGGTATAGATTTTATATCTGTACCACTGCGTACATATCACTTTTGGCCTATTTTTGGTCCAAAAAAAGATCGGAGCAACTCATTTTGTTTAAAATATTTTTTTTATGGTCTCTGAAAAAAATAAACTCAATCCGGTATTAGTTAGGGCGTTTACAAAACTAAACTTTGCGTTAGATATAAAATCTTTACCTAACCTATCAAAAAATACCTAACCTATTTAAAAACCCATCAATGTTTCGCCCAACGTTAACTCCCATAAAAAAACAGACGAAAATGCTGACATGGCCTACACCTGGCCATTTGGAGACAAATCAATATACATTTTGGGAGAAAAACACATTACTCTATTGATTTCTTCTGCCAAAACCCACCTGAGGGGCCACTATAAGATCCCACTACTCCATTCCACTTAACTTTTTCTATAACTTTTAGTTTTGTCCTTATTAGAATTTTCTTGTGTTTGTTAATTTTGTACCTCACTTTTTGGTTTTCTGATTTGTCTCGTCAAGATGAATCGGAAAAATAATTTTTTTTTACTTTTATTTAAATATTTGGAGAAATAACCACTTTTTAGTTTTTGACTTAAAAGTGGTTATTTCCTAAAATATTTGGATAAGAGTAAAAAAAAAAATTTACTTTATTGATTCATCTTGTTGAAACAAATCAACAAGTCACAAAAATTTGACGCAAAAGTAACAAATGTGAAAAAAAGAAAAGAAAAACAAGACTAAAAGTTATAGAAAAAGTAAAAAAAGTTGTTATTGGAACTCCACCTACTCAATCCCAAAATCCCCAACCATCTCCTTCTTCTCGTTCATTTGCCTCATACCATCTCAAGCTCTACCAAGACAACATGACAAACAAATTTGATCACCAAAATGTGCATAGATTAGATGGTTGAAAGACTAAATATAGTACTCCCTCCGCCCCAATTTATTTGTCCAACCTCGAAAATCTAACTTTTTTAAGGAGCACAATTATTGCACCTACAAAGTTACAACTTTTCACATTTACTCTCAACCTTTATAAAAAAGTTACTTTATTCCACTAAAAAAAGGAAAAAAAAGAAGGTAAAATTGATTCAATTAAAAATGAAATTGAAAAATATTTTGGGACACAAATAAATCGGGACAGACTCCGGAATAATTTAAGACTTAGAAAGGAAAAAATTAAACCCATATATATGTGCTATAAATACTGAAGGTAGAAAGAGATCCTTCCTCAAATCAAACCCTCCCAATCTCACCAGGTCCTCCTCCTCCTCCATCCCTTTACAATTTGTTCTTCAAAACCTCTTATCGCGGCAAGTTTCTCTCTTTGAGATTAAGCGACAACATGATGCAGATTCGGAGGAGAAAATTGCCGAATGGGCCAAGGCTATCAAGGAGCGAATCCGGCTAGAGAGGAGAGCCGAGCGAAGGAAAGAGAGAGTGCTCAAAATCAAGTCCCTTATTCGGGATGCTGAGCGTGGGGAGAATTTAGATTTTTGTGATAACCAAGATGCTGCCCTAATTTCAAAACTGTAACGAGGCCTCCTCCATTTCGTTCGAGGTTTCGTTGCCATGCGTGGACAGCCTCCTCAAGCAGAAAAAAATTGACCACCAAGGATCCGAGGGATTCCGCTAATATTCGGAACATCACTTTACTGGGATGTTAATTGATGCAGTAATAAGGACCGTTCCCGAAATTATGCGCTTACACAAATAATTTTTTTATCAATATGGATCTTGTTTGATAGATCTCAATGAGATCTTTTATACGGTGCAAAAAAAAATTGAAAAATTATTTTTCATTTACATTATTTTTAAGTTTGAAAATGTGAAATAAGTATTTATTTTTTAAAAAAGTGTTCTGGAACGGGACCTAATTATTGTTGCTTTTAGGAGATTCCTCTATTAACGTTTGCAATTTGTGTTATTATTGTTGCTTTTAGGAGATTACTCTATTAATGTTTGCAATATTTGTTTGGAGTTTATATCTTTATTATCTCTTCTATACTTTTTGTTAACAACTAGCATCAGATGATGTGGTGTGTGAGGTAGAATATACAGAACAGCTAGGGTTTGGTGGGTTTACTGTTGGAGAAAACATATGTAATATAAATTTTCTGATAGAATAATAAATACTTAAAAGTTTTGGTTAGGGGACTTTTAAATTTGGTTATTCAAAAAAAAATGATGTTAATTTTGATTATCCAAATGGTAAAATTTATTTATTAGTTAAAGAGTTTCTAAGATTGATCAAACAATGCGAGCCATACAATAGAAATTTTTAATAATATCACTGGGGACACTCTAAGGGGTCGTTTGGATGCAGTAAAAGAAGGGGGGGATAAAAAATACCCCTCATCCAAGACTTGGGACCCATCTCTTGCCCTCGTCTAGGAACTCAAGTTGGAGGGGTCTTCGGTTATCGTCCTCTTTCGGTAAGACCAGAGATGAGGGATTCGGCGATCTTATTTTTGGACAGGATTTGAGGTCCCCATAAATTATACCCCCAATCCCCCTCAAAATTGACCATTTCACCCCTCTTTATCCCCCTTCCTCCACCCTAACTTTCCATTTCTGCCGGTGTTTGTGAGTGAAGTGCAGAAGCGTATCTGTGTGGGAAAGCTGAGAAAAAATTAAGTGTTTCAGATTTTAATCCGTTTGAATCGGTAGAACGATTTTAGTTTTCTAATCATCTTATTCTAAATGGTCATAATTAAATTTTGACTCAGGGCTCTCGTTAATTAGTCCTAAAAAGTAGTAGAATCAAATATCCCTTAGGGCTAATCAACGATAGCCATAGAGTCAAAATTTAATTATGACGATTTAGGATAAAATGATTAGAAAACAAAAATCTTTCTACCGGTTCAAACGGATTGAAATTTGGAACACTTAATTTTTCAACCTCTTTAGACAGTTTATATATTAAAAAATATGGTTAAAAAATTAAGTGTTCCAAATTTCAATCCGTTTGAACCAGTGGAAATATTTGAGTTTTCTGATCATTTTATCCTAAATTGTCATAATTAAATTTTGACTCTAAAGCTCTCGTTGATTAACCCTAAGAAAGTTGTAGAATCAAATATCTCTTAGGGTTAATCAACGAGAGCCATAGAGTCAAAATTTAATTACTATTTAGGATAAAATGATCAGAAAATTAAAATTTTTCTACCGGTTCAAACGGATTGAAATTTGGAACACTTAATTTTTTTTAAAAAGCTGAATTTTATATAAAAAAATTGTTTAATAATAATACTAATTCATTAATTTGTTAGTAGAAATAAATATTACGGTATAAATTATGAAAGAATAATTAAATTTGCAATTACATATAAAACATAATACATAATTAATTTAGGGACTGCACAAGGGCAAAATGATTATTTGACAGTTTTTTATATCATCCACCCTTCCTTATACCCCTATTAATTCTCCATCCAAACCAAGTATTATTTAATCTCCTTTCTCTAATACCTCATCAAAGCAACCTCTTATTTAATCCCTATCCATAAACATCATGAGTCATGAGTCATCCTTATTAATTAATACCCTATACTATCTTATCTCCTTTATTAACTAATACTCCAAATTCTTTCCCTATATCCAAATGGGCTGTTAGTTCTCCCGTAATTCCCGCACTCTATCTCAAACCATGATAAAATAAACTTTATCCTCGTGGCCGCAATCTCAATTCATAAAATCGCGAACTTTATCACTGTGGCCGCAGCCTTTGTCTCTTTGGCCACAAACAATAAAACCTTGCGTCCATCATTACTCTTTCCCTTTCGAAAGTAACCCAATCTAGTATTATACCCGTTACCCATCCCCTCTGGTTTTCACCAATTCATTCACGAGTCGTTACACCACGACACCCATTCACACACTCACTTACACACCACCCACACTCACAATAGATATAGAGCCTGCACATACCAAAAGGAGGGAAGCATGCATACACTAACAATAGAGTGTGCATGCTTCACTCCTATTGTGAGTGTGCGTGTGTAATTGGGTGTGTGAATGGATGTGATAGTGTGTGCGGGCTTCACTCGTATTGTGAATGTGTGTGTAATTGAGTGTGATGTTAAAATTATGGGCAAATTTTTATAGTCGTCCCTGTAGTTTTACGGTTGTCTCACTTTCGTCCCTCTAGTTTCAATTGTCTCAATTTCGTTCCTGTAGTTTGTTTTACGTCCCAAATTGGTAAAATAGTTAATACCGTTAACAAAACTAACTAAAAAATATGATTAAAAAAATAAGTGTTCCAATTTTTAATCCGTTTGAACCAGTGCGAATATCTTATTTTTTTGATCATTTTATCTTAAATGGTCATAATGGATTTTTGACTCTAAGACCTTTCAATGAGCACTCTAAGAGAGCTCTGAAATTAAATAAGGAGTATTCGAGTGCTCGTTGAAAGGCCTTAAAGTCAAAAATTCATTACGACCATCTAGGACAAAATGATCAAAAAATAAGATCTTTATACCGGTTCAACCAGATTGAAAATTGGAACACTTATTTTTTTAATTATATTTTTTCGTTAGTTTCGTTAACGGTGTTAACGATTTTATCAATTTGGAACGTAAAACAAATTACAGGGACGAAATTGAGACAATGGAAACTAGAGGGATGAAAGTGAGACAACCGTAAAACTACAGGTACTATTACGAAAATTTGCCCTAAAATTAGGGGCCGGCTATTCGCAGCCACGTTTTTACTCCCGTACCCCGTTAAAAATTTGTAACTAATTACAATATAACCCCCTAATGCAAAATGACCTACATGCCCTTATGATCAAAACCCCTAAATTACCCACCACCACCTTCCCCCCCAAAATCTTCCCCCCCAAAAAAACATTATCAGTCGATGAAAAGAAAAAGAACAGACTAAAGACAGAGACATTTGTTCTTCATCTTTTCTTCTCCTCTCTCTCTAAATCTTCATTCTCTTTTCTCCTCTCTCTCAAATTTTCCAATGGAGGAGGAGCAAGGACCAAATATTGTATCAATGGAAGGTTCAAATCCTTCCATTGATCCATTTTTTGACCCACTTTTAGGATTAGATTTTGAAATTGAATCAAATTCTATTGGCAACCATTTGGTGGCAGAGGACAAGAAAGATACTGTGATGGACATTGTTTGTTCGAAGCTGCGAGAGGAGGTAAGTTTTTCCATTTACAATGGCCTCTGCTTTGTTGTTGAGGCATCTAGGTTTATAAAACCCAGTTTTTCGAGGGTTTCGACGTTTCTGGTTCGAAATAGAATAGTCACTGTAATTTCGGTAGCTATCCACTGTAAGATATTACCATTTTCAGTATCCAATTACCGAAATTGATATACATTTTCAACATCCAAATACCGAAATATAATTTTGTTTTCAACAACAATTTACCGAAATGTATGTACGATTTTCCCTTATATAGATAGTTCGACTGTTGTTTACCGAAGTTTGAACATATTTTCAACGTGCAGTTACCGAAATATAAGTATTTTTTAACAACTAGTTACCGAAATATATATATATATATATCACTGTTTCGGCAGTTGTTTTCTGAAATTTGAACATATTTTTGACGTGTTGTTACCGAAATATAATCTTATTTTCAATAGGTACTTGGTGAAATTATATGTATGATTTTCATATACATAATTCGGCAGTTGGTTACCGAAGATTCAGCATATTGTCGACATGACCTTACCGAAATATAATTTTGTTTTCAACAGCAATTTACCGAAAGTGTAATTTTTTAGAGAGAAGGGTATAATGGGAAAATCAGGTACATTTAATGGGGTACATGGAGAAAATTTTCTTTTTTAAAGTTTCCTTTTGGAAATGGGCTATGTGAAGTAACGGGGCACAGGAGTAAAAACGTGGCTGCGAATAGCGGGCCCCTAAAATTATTGGTTATTCACTCACTTCATCCAAAAGGAACAGTTTTTCTGATCAAGAGTTGAAGACAAGATGCGAACAAGAAGAATCGCTGCTGTTTCTTTGATTTTCAGCCCAACAAGGACAGCACGTAATAACTATCCGAAAGGTAACCCATTTGTCCATCATCATACACTCTTGTTTCATCCTACCCATTTTTCTACAAACCCTAATCCCACTGATGTCATTTCAATCACGAACCGGCAGCAACTACAGAAGTTGTTGCTGGAGAAATCTAAAAAGGGTTTTCATAAGCTCGACCATGCTCTTAGTTTGTTCCGTCAAATGGCCCGAGTTCATCCTCCGCCTTCTGTCGTCCATTTTAATCAGCTGTTAACTGCTGTTGTCAAGATGAAGGAATATTCATCCGTCATTTCTCTATATAAAGAAATCCGCGAGTTGGGCATTCCGATTGATGAATATACGCTGACTATTTTGGTCAATTGTTTTTGCCGGTTGAATCGAGTGGATTTTGCGTTTGCTATCTTGGGCACCTTCTTCAAATGTGGTTGTACTCCGGAGGTGACTACCTTCACCACTTTGATGAATGGGTATGTTTTAGAAGGTAAGACTTCTGATGCTGTGAATTTGTTCATAAGGTTGATAAAATATGGAGACATCGAACCTGATGCAATAACATATGGGACAATCATGAAAGGACTTTGCAAAGTAGGAGACACTGCGATGGCTATACGGTTGCTGAGGAGTATGCAGAAAAGGAACTATAGGCCTGATGTAGTGATGTATAGCACAGTCATCGACAACCTTTGTAAGGACGGGAACATAGATGATGCTTTGCGTCTCTTATCGGAGATGAGTGAATCGGACATTGTGCCTGATGTGGTCACCTACAGCTCTTTGGTCGATGGCTTATGCAAATCAGGTCGAGGGAAGGATGCTGCAAGAATATTGAGTTATATGACGGAGCGAAATATTTTCCCTGATGTTGTAACCTTTAGTAGTTTGATAGATGCACTTTGCAAGGAGGGAAGGATCGAAGAAGCGGAGGGTATACTCGAGATCATGGTTCGAAGAGGTGAGAAACCCAATGTTATCACTTATAATGCACTGATGGACGGATATTGTTTGCAAGGCCACATGAAGAAAGCAAAAGAAGTGTTCAACTCCCTGGTTGATAAGGGTCTTGAGCCTAGTATCCGTAGCTATAATATCTTAATCAATGGTTTCTGCAATAAGATGAATATAGACAAGGCTATAGATCTCTTCAGAGAAATGCCTCGTAAAGGGTTAAAACCTTCTACCTCTACTTACAACACTTTGTTAACGGGGCTGTTGCGCGTAGGAAGATGTGATGCAGCTGATCATGTAGTTCATGCGATGATGTGTAGCGGTCTAAATCCTAATATTGTAACTTACAGAATCTTGTTAGATGGATTCTTTAAGAACAAAAAACTTGGCAAGGCAGTAGAGGTGTTTCGTTCAATGCAAAATCAAGGAATAGTCCCTGATTTTGTTATTTATCTTATCATCATTAATGGCATGTGCCAAATGGGGAAGATTGAAGATGCTCGAAAAGTTTTTAGTACCTTTTTAGCTAAAGGTTTGAAACCTGATGTTAAGATGTACACTATAATGATTAGTGGACTTTGTAAGGAGGCCTTGGTAGATGAAGCTGAGGAGTTACTTTTGCAAATGGAGAAAGACGGCTGTCCACCAGATAATGTTACTTACAATATTGTTGTTCGGGCATTCCTAAAGAGGGGAGACATACATAAGGTTAAGATCCTTCTACAAGAAATAATCAATAGGAAATTCTCACCGGATGCATCTACCATGTCCATATTAGTAGATTTACTTCCGGCTGAGGGTGAGGATAGCGAACTTTTAAAAATGATCCAGAGTCTTGTGCCAAGGGAGGATGGTAAGGATGTGTCCCAAACTTTAATTGAATGATTTGAAGTTGTCAGATTATGGATGCTTGTGCAAGTGACATGGAAGGATTTATGAGGTTCTATGTTTTCAACTTTAGGAGCAAGTTTCACCTTGACCATTGACATCTTCCATTGACATTTGTCTTTTGCTGGTAATTTTGCTTGAAGTTAAACTGTAAGTTTGCTTGGTCAAATTCTTGTTGTGTCGGTTATTCATATAGATGATATACTATTTTCCACTAGAAGGTCTTTTCTATTGGTGATTCTTATCTTAAGCGGTTAAATAATGATCCTCCCGCTCAAAAAGATAAATTCTAAAACATATCACTAATTACATGAAAAGCTATTCAGGTGAAAACACCAATGGCGTGAAATTTATATGTATGGCCACATATGTGTATGAATAATTAATTACTTCAATATTTTAGTTTTATGTGTCTTTGTGAAAGTTAAAATATTTTTATGTGACGCTTATATTTTGAAAAGGGTTAAATACTGTTTACACCTCCTACTTAACTCAATCCCACATTGGTCTGTCATTTTCCACTACTGGTTGGTCGCTTACACTTGTAAGCCTGCTGTTCCTCAACATTACGCATGTTTGGGGACTGGATTTTCCCATTATGTATTATACATTTGTTAGAGCTTGCAGATGTGTATAGGTCATATACTGGCAGAAGGCAGATAAGAGTAATAAGACTGTCAGTTTTTCGATGTGCCAAAGGGCCAAAGGCCCAAAACCTGAATTCAACTTATTCAAATCGGCCTGGAAACTGTGTGGTATAAGTTCTCCATGTTGCTAATTTGTTTTGGGGTTTTAGTTACTCCTAATCTTGAGGTGGCTGCTGTGAACTTGCTGACAGAACAAAAACTTATACTATTCTCACTTTCTAAAACTTGTTGAGGTACTTTCATGTTGCCTGGGTCAATTGTACAATATGGACTGTTCCTCTCCTTGTATATACATATGGACACATATATTTATTTACCCAAGAAATTGTAGATTATTGACTTCACCCAAGTTACTAATGCGAGTCTTGTAGGTCTCATGCAAGTCGCCAAATAGTTATAGTTGGTTGCTTTAAGACGAGTTGAACTTGGTTTTGGGCAAGACTCTCTTTCAATGATTTGGTAAATGGTGCCCCTTTTTCTTTTCTTTTCTTGGCGAGTGCACTTCGTTCAGTTGTGATCTATGCGTTAAGGATCCTATATTTACCCCCCCCCCCCCCCCCCCCCCCCAAGCAGGCAGAAGAAGAGAGAAGAAAAAGAAGCAGACATTAATATTTGTTTATCGGCTGTGTCCATACCGTATCTCATTAGCTGTTTAGTTTGGACAAGTCTGCCGTCAATCATTTTAGCTTTCTTCATAGACAGTAGTCTGTTTCTGATTTTAGGTTGGTTTATTTTCTCAATTTCTCACCTGGATTTGCTTAGTAGCTAAAAAGATTGGATCAACATAAAACTCCTGCATTAAAATTTGGTTTGGAACTTGCATTTGGCCCTGCCTTATATTAGGTGGTTGTTGCATTTAGATTGTGGGCTAATATAAGGCAGCATCTTCTATTACGTTCTTCCCAATCCACTTGTTCATTCTGATTTTATTTGTAATCGGAGGGTGGTCAGATCATCTTTTTCCTGGAACTGCTTTTTCTTCGTTCAATCTTGTGATTTTGCAATGTTTAGGTCAGCCTAGACAGTTTCTGGGAATTACACTGTACAGTAGTTCAATCTGACCCTTCTATTCGTCTTTCTCAAACGTGGAAGAATTCTACATTTCTACTTCAATCGGATATACTGACGTTTGAACTGTTTTGTTATTGTTGCTAGTGTTGTTTGGAGTTGGCAAAAACAATCAACAAAACTGAAGGTCTAAGAGCAAGTCCACGCGTTTGCTTTATCAGCTGCCAAGGCCATAATCTGACAGGTACTTTGGCAAAATCTATATCCACCAGTGAGCCAAATTGCTGCCAACAAATGACAAAGTCAATCTTTAGCGCCGAATTTGGCACTGATTTTCATAGGGAAATGAAATGGGTTTTGCTACCATCATGCTCTCTGTACCTTGTAATGTAGAATTTGTGGTGTTACATAGTCAGAATCATACATAATCAATCATAAATTCTTCAGCTCAGTTAAGGCCGTCCCCAATTCTCTTTTTCATCTCCAATAGATTCATTCCTTTTCTGTTTGTGAGGTTCATGATGCTATAAGAGTCTGCTAATATTCTAAATGTGGAAGATTCTTCTTCTTCTTCTTTTTAAAGAGAAGTCAGCTGTGTGTATAATGCAAAGCAAAACAAACGGGGATCAAGCTTGGCTCAGCAGTTCACGGGACTGTAGGATTTCTGAATACAAAGAGGTAGAGGGAGAGAGATATATATTGTACTATAATTTAAATGCAATCAAAATACAATCATTCCTTTGGAAAGAATGATATCATTAGGATTTTGTTTGTGATTTTTCGTGATTAAGGTTTGATTGTGTTGTGATTAATATTATTTCGTTCCCATAATTAGGCTCTCTCCCCTTGTATATATAGAGGACTCATGTATAGTTTCAGTGTCAAATTAAATACACATTTTCTCCTTTCTCTGTTTCATTCTAATATGGTATTAGGGACACCAGCCTGGGTACTTTCAGACTTTTGTCTCTGTCATCTTCTCCTAAACATTAGCTTTCTTTTCGTTGAACCTGTAAGGGCACTCAACCATCTGCTCAATGGCCTAACATTGGGAAAGGCCTGTTTCCACCGATTTGGACACGGTTGTCGGTCCCTCGATGGCACTTCCCTGCTTGAAGTCCTTCATGAACCGCTTCCTTGATGACACTTCCCTGCTCAAATCCCTCCACCCGGGTGAAATGGACATTGTTCTTACGTTTGGAGAGGCATGATTCTGTAAATTTGAGGACGGTTGTCAGTACCTTGATGGCCCTAGCGACAAGAACTGCATGATCTCCAAACGTAAGAACAATGTCTGTTTTGCCCGGGAGGTCTTCGAGCAGGGAAGTGTCATCGATGAAGCGGTCCTTGCGCTAGGTCATCGAGGGCTTCGAGCAGGGATTGCCATCAAGGTACGGACAACCGTCTTCAAGGGCCCAACATTGGGAGAGGCACATCGAATGAGGGGCCTCACATGAGAGGATCCATATTGGTGAATTTTATTGCTTTACTTTGCCAAGAAGTGTAATTTTTTGATATTTTAGGCAATGGCTTTCGACACGAGCATGACTGATACTAAAGAGCATATCAGGGAATGAAAAACTCCATAAGGTAAAGGTCACAGCTCATATTCTTGCCATCTCTTATGCTTTGCAGATGAGTTTTTTTTTTAACCCTTGCTCGGGTCGAAAGCTGTTGAATGTACCGTTTGCAACTATCTTTTTGCGTCTGTTTTTCGTTGCATATTTGGACAGGTTTCCTAAAAGGGGGTATCTGATGATTTCTGGGAATGTTTCCTAAAATTAATAGATGCAATTTGATTTCACGCTCTCTACCATAGCATTGTACTACTTTTACATAGTTTAGAGGCTTTGTTTGTTTTCTTTATTTGTCGTCTTATACTTCTTCTTTTACTTTTAATATATAATCTCCTTTTTAGTGCTGAAAAAAAGAGGCCATTTATAGCCATCAAGCAGAAGCTAATCAGAAGAAGATCTTGCGAAGTGCCCAACAGGATAAATGTTGTTCGACTGTAAAGATAAAGATTATGCGTTGGAACTGTAGTGAAAGAATTAATGTGATATCAAGCGTGATAAAATGTTGTTGCATACGTGCAGGTAAGAGTTGCTGGCCTGATCTCGTATGGGCATAGGCTGAAGTCCCCACAGCTACAATTGAGAGTGTGAATCCTCGGGTTGAGGCGGGGATTGTGTTAGAAGGTCATTTGGACTTTTGATTGCTCAAGAGTTTGGGTTTGGGATGATGATAGCTGCTCTGTTTCGAGAGAGTACGAAGTTGGTTGTTCTGTCCTTAGGACATGGATTTGGATTTCTTACAGCAGCGTTCGAGTTTAGGTTTGATGTGAGCGGAGCGATCCATTTGTTGTTGCAATGAATGGTGTATTTATAGATGAGGATTCTGAATTTCTGACCATGATTAGCCTTCTGGCCTATGGGTGGCAATTTTAGTGGTTGTTTGGTTGCCACATTAGCAAAAGTTTTTTTGAAAACCTATCATTTTTCTTTAAAATATTTTTTCACGCGTTCCCAAAAAAAATTATCTCAATCAACGGTAGTGGATTTTTCAAAATTAGTCAAGCGAATCATTTTCTTAAAACATATTATTTTTGTCTGAAATTATCTCAATCGAACTATAGTAAGGCTTTTTTAAAATTCGTAAGGCGAAACTGACTGATTTACCGTACAAATTTTGAAAAAGCTCTTACTTATATATGATTGAATTTTTTTATAGGAATCCATAAAAAATATGTCATAAGAAAAATAAGCGATTCGGATTGTCTATGTGGAATTCGTGGTGGGTCCTGAAAAAATCTGTGAATGATATGTACCTAGTTTATTTGTGCCCTATAGTACACAGTTGTCTAGTCAAATATTATCACATGGGCAAACTTATCCCAAGGGATATTTGATTCTCCAACAAACCTCATGAACGACGCCGTTTATCCGTATTATTATACTGTGTCATTTCCCCATGGTTGTCTGGTTTGGCTCAATCAAACGATAGAGGCTTCTCGTTGCGGGAAAAAGAAAACTCTTTTCGATCAAGATGCGAACGAGAAGAATCGCTGGTGTTGCTTTGATTTCAGCCCAACAACGACAGCACGTAATAACTATCGAAAAGGTAACCCATTTGTCCATCATCATACCCTCTTGTTCCGTACTACCCATTTTTCTACAAACCCTAATCCCACTGATGTCATTGCTATCACAAACCGGCAGCAACTGCACAAGTTGTTGCTGGAGAAATCTAAAACGGGTTTTCATAAGCTCAACCATGCTCTTAGTTTGTTCCGTCCAATGGCTCGAGTTCATCCTCCGCCTTCTGTCGTCTATTTTAATCAGCTGTTAACTGCTGTTGCCAAGATGAAGGAATATTCATCCATCATTTCTCTGTATAAAGAAATCCGTGAGTTGGGCATTCCGATTGATGAATATACGCTGACTATTTTGATCAATTGTTGTTGCCGCTTGAATCGAGTGGATTTTGGATTTGCTATCTTGGGTATCTTCTATAAGTGTGGTTATACTCCAAATGTGGCTACCTTCACCACTCTGATAAATGGGTATGTTTTAGAAGGCAAGACTTCTGAGGCTGTGAATTTGTTCGTAAGGTTGATAAAATATGGAGACATCGAACCTAATGAAATCACCTATGGGACAATCATAAAGGGGCTTTGTAAAGTAGGAGACACTACAATGGCTATACGTTTGCTGAGGAGTATGCAGAAATGGAACTATAGGCCCACTGTTGTGATGTATAACACAATCATCGACAACCTTAGTAAGTACGGGAATTTAGATGATGCTTTCCGGCTCTTATCGGAGATGAGAGGCTATGATATTATGCCTAATGTGGTGACCTACAGCTCTTTGGTTGATGGCTTATGCAAATCAGGTCGAGGGAAGGATGCCACAAAAATATTGAGTGACATGATGGAGCAAAACATTTTCCTTGATGTTGTGACCTTCAATATGTTGATAGATGCAGTTTGCAAGGAGGGAAGGACTGAAGAAGCGGAGGGCATACTCCAGATCATGATTCGAAGAGGTGTGAAACCCAATGTTGTCACTTATAGTGTATTGATGGATGGATATTGTTTGCAAGGCCAAATAAAGAAAGCAAAAGAGGTGTTGAACTCCCTTGTTGATAAGGGCCTTGAGCCTAATATCCATAGCTATAATATTTTAATCAATGGTTTCTTCAATAAGATGAATATAGACAAGGCCATGGATCTCTTTAGAGAAATGCCTCGTAAAGGGTTAAAACCTGCTACTGATACTTACAACATTATGTTAAAGGGGTTGTTACACGTAGGGAGATGTGATTCAGCAGATCATATATTTCATGAGATGATGTGTAGCGGTCAAAATCCTGACATTTTAACTTACTCAATCTTGTTAGATGGATTCTTTAAGAACCACAAAATTGGCAAGGCAGTGGAGGTGTTTCGTTCGATGCAAGATCAAGGAATAGTTCCTGATATTGTTATTTATAGTGTCATCATTAATGGCATGTGCAAAGCAGCGAAGATTGAAGATGCTCGAAAAGTTTTTAGTACCTTCTTAGCTAAAGGTTTGAAACCCAATGTTAAGATTTACACAACAATGATTAGTGGACTTTGTAAGGCGGCCTTGGTAGATGAAGCTGAGGAGTTACTTTTGCAAATGGAGAAAGACGGCTGTCCACCAGATAATGTTACTTACAATATTGTTGTTCGGGCATTCCTAAAGAGGGGAGACATACACAAGGTTAAGATCCTTCTACAAGAAATAATCAACAGGAAATTCTCACCAGATGCATCTACCATGTCCATATTAGTAGATTTACTTCCGGCTGAGGGTGAGGATAGCGAACTTTTAAAAATGATCCAGAGTCTTGTGCCAAGGGAGGATAATAAGGATGTGTCCCAAACTTTAAGTGAATGATTTGAAGTTGTTAGATTATGGATGCTTGTGCAAGTGACATGGAAGGATTTATGAGGTTCTATGTTTTCAACTTTAGGAGCAAGTTTCACCTTTAACATGACATTTGCCTTTTACTCATAATTTTGCTCAAGGTTATACTATGATATCGTGATTTTATATACTTGTGATGTTGGTTTTTTTTTTTTTTATAGATGATGCATTTTTTTCCACTAGAAGGTCTTTTCTCTTGGTAAAACTTATGTTAAGTTGTTAAATAATCATCCTAATGGCTAAACACATGGAAAGCTATTCATGTGAAATCACAAATGGCAGTGAAATCTATGATGATGAACACAAACAAATACTCCATGATTGATTATTTCAGTATTTTAGTTTGGCGGCAGTTATTGTTCAAACTGTTACAATACCTATGTAAATTGGTTGCACTTATTTCTTTGAATCTTCACAGATATTAGTTGTACTTCTAGTAGGTCACTCTTATCTTTTTCCTGCCCGTCTTTATGTTTCATCCACTATTTAAGGCCTTACTGATTGAAATTTCATAAAGTTTCTCTGGATTTTGAACTAAAAAACTCTCAAGCAAACAAAAAAAAGGGTCATACCTAGTGCACGAAGCTCCCGCATATGTGGGATCTTTGAAATTTTGATTTTCTCATATGCAGTTTGATCTCTAGGGGACCTTTCAGTTGGATTTGAATGCAATGATCTTTATTCATTTGACAAAAGGATATGATGACCATACAAGGTGTTGGTTTCTCAAAAGGTTATGTGCATACTGCTGACACAGATTGTTTGATACCGCTGGTGAAGAGCTGCAGACCTTCTCATGATCTCCAACTTCTGCAGCAATGTTAGAGGTTGAGCTAGTTGGAAGACTAGTTTTGGTTGTCAAAACCGTACATTCCTTCTTATCGTGAAACACGGGTTTGTTCTCTTGGGATCTCAAAACATTTCTCTGTGAAAGGTTTCTGCTAAAATTTCCTTCACTTATTATTCTCATCTTCCTATCTATTTCTCTTCACAAATTACCCCAAACTACTCCCTCGAAACTGTTTCCGGATTTAGTTTTGGGGTTTAATCTAATTGCTGGAACAAAGGCTTGCTTGGACTGCTGGTGTCCCCCAGATCTCGTCATTTATGTGCTGGGAGTCTCTCCTTCGAACCTATGCATTCCGAGATGGCTTTGCACTGGTCTACGTTGTTTTTGCATAGGAACTCATGTTCCAGGATCCTGCAGGTGAATCTCACTTTATAGCGAACTGTTTTGGCGAGCAAATATTATTCATAGGTTTTCTAATAGATTTGGATAGTTTTCATGAATTGGGGGTTTGTTGATTTCTGAATTGCTTTTGTGAAACAGATAAGTGCAATTTAATTTCATTAAAACCACTATCTTCTCTGTGTCTCAATTAGACTTTGTGAACAACTCCCCCATCACTTTGTCACTGTTAAACGAAAAAATCCAAACATTACGGGACGGAGAGAGTAAGTCCAGATACGATATCCCTAAAGTCTCTGTTAAATCGAGTACGAACAATATTATATTAGGAATTAAAGAACAGGTTTACCAAAAAAAAAAGAAGAAGAAAAAGAAGAAGAAGAAGAAAAGGTAATCCCTAGATCCAGATCAGAGCTTCTTAATTTTTAGTACTCCTACTTTTCCTTTTTTTGTTTTTCTCCTTTTTTTTTCCCAAAGTTCCAAAAAGAGTCTTGGTCCTACTCCTACATTTTTCAGAAAACGTTCCAAGTTTCGGAGTACAAAAAAAGCCTTCCTTCTCTTTTCTCAATTGTTTTATGTCATGCTGTAGTGGTCGAATGCTTCTGTCATCTCACCTCCACACGAGCAACTTTTTGAATGTTTGTTCAAGAATGGTTGGGAAGAGCATCACTGCATGACAAATTCTCCATCTGTCTCTCTTTTATGCAGTTTGGGAGATGCAGCCAAGCGGGGGTGTTTGGCATCGGTGCCGAGCGGTCGATTTGATCATGTCGTTTATCTCGGAAATCGACGGCTTGGACCTTGACCGCGCAATGGACGCTTTAGATTTGTATGTGCTCATATTCAATCAGAGCCGTCCGTGCCGAGATGAACGGCTTGATACCGCTCGGCACCCCGCTTGGCAGGGGGTGCTTGGTAGCATAAGAAAGACGCATCGCGGAAAAATATTGAAAGAAAGCAAACCCACCAAACCTAGCTGTTCGGACTGACAACCGTGTCCGCTCGGCACCCCCGCTGTTGTTGTGGGCCACGGAAGGGGTCCAAAATTGGACCGGACTGGATACTAGTAATAAAACTGGACTAGACCTTTCTACGTTAATGCCATTGTTTTCTTTTCTTTTTCTTTTTTCCTTTCAAGTCCTGATATTCCGTCCTTCAACTATCTAATCTTTGTTTATTTGGTCCCTCAACTGCCAATTGAGTCTATTTAGTTCTTCAACTATCAAATTTTGGAAATATCCAAGATAAAATCTCAAAAGATGACTTTTTCGACTTTATTTTTGATATTTTCTAAAATATTTGGGTAAAAGTATAAAAATTTTACTACTTGAGATAGTTCTTTCAGTTGCTTATGGAAAATTACTGAATTATGTAACCCTTTCCTTCTTCCTTCTACCATAATCACTTTTTCGCATAAAAACGGCTGAAAATCCTCCTTAAATTTTACAATACTACACTAATGTTTATTAATCAAGTTGCATTGCTATATATATACACACACACACACACATACATATACAGTCATTTTTAGATGAGGTGGTCCTTATTTTAACTAAAATAAGGACCTCTCCATTTCTCTCATTTTTTGTTCAAATTTCGATGATCCGAGCCGCTTAATGTGTTCAGAACGTGATTTTAAGAGTACCCGCAACAAATCAGCAAAAAAAATAACCGAGAAGGGTTTTGTCCGAGCAGTTTTTATTTGAACCGTTGGATAAAAAATAAACAAAAACTGCTCGGATGAAGCCTTTCCAGTCTTTTTTTTTTTGCTGATTTCTCGCGGGTACTCTTAAAATCACATTCTGAACACATTGAGCTGCTTGGATCATTGAAATTCTATCGGGAAAGGGAAGTCCTTATTTTATTAAGTTAAGGTGGTCCTTAGGAGAAGGGGACTCTCTCTCTCTCTCTCTCTCTCTCTCTCTCTCTCTCTCTATATATATATATATATATATATATATCAACTAAGAAAGATTCATTAGCAGAACTTCAGAGCAAATTAGTAATTTTGCACTTCATATAATTTGGGAAACTACACAATTCAACCAAAATCAAAATAACATTTTCTTTTCATCTTATTTGGTTAAATACTGTATTTTTTTTTACCACTTGCCTAATACTCCCTCCATCCATTTTTATATGTCCAATTTTGTAATTCCAACTTAGGCACCATTCCGCTAAGGAAAATAAATACTTATTTTTTGAACTAAATGTGATGTATTGTGAGAGGATGACCTGTCTTGTAAAATGGGAAATAAGTACCTAAAAAATAAGAAACTTGGCAGAACTTGACCTTATTAGTAAGGAGACATAATCTTGATTTTTACCTCCACTTTCAACAATTATCCTCTATTTTCACCCATTAACTCATTAACCATTTCCATTTCAAAATGACGAAATAATAATTCCACAAACTTTACTCATCAATTTTTTAAACCGGACACTTAGTAAGGAACATCCTGAAATGGAATACTGAACTATTATTTGAGGATGGAGGGTGCCACCCCCACCCCCAATTTGAAGCCAATTTCTTTTACGCTAAGGTAATTTGGTTAGGTACCTACTAGTATCTAGATAAATTTGTGCTTTATAAAGATATTGTGATAGATTTCTTTAAAAAAAATTGATTTGTTTGGATCTTAACCATAATATCTCAATGGATTTTATTTGAAGACCACAAGACAGCCGGTTAGCCAAAACTTTTCTTCTTCCTTACAAAAAATGGTCCACGACAATATTTAATTGTATGAGTTTATGCATAATCTTTCTCTTTGACTTTTACAAACAATACGCACTAACAAAAGTGAACTCTCATTAAATAGTGCCACTCTCGAATGTATATACTGTCTCCACGACTGGGAGGGAGTATAAACTACAAACCTTATACTACTCCCTCCGTTCCCTTTTGCGAGTTTGTGCCACTTTTAATTGATTGTTTAAAAAATCTATAATGGTCTAGGTGATTTTGAAAACTTTAATAATTCTAATCAAGATCTATCAAAGAAGATCCATAGTACATGTAAAAAAGTATTATCAATTTAAAAATGTAATAGATTTACTATCTGATTACAATGGAACAAGAGAAAAAAAATGGGGATGGAGGCAGTATTTAACATGAGAGAGGTGCTACTAGAATAGATTTTATATCTGTACCACTGCATACATACCATTTTTGGCCCGTTTCTGGTCAAAAAAAGATCGAAACCACTCATTTTGTTTAAAATATTTTTTTATGGTCTCTGAAAAAAATAAAATCAATCTGGTATTAGTTAGGGTGTTTACGAAACGTAAATTTGCGGTAGGTATAAAATCTGTGCCACCATCATTTCTGTTTAATAAAGCGTTAAAACCTTGTTCTGCAGTGTAGGAAAATTTCAAAATAGCACTTCACCTTTCACACAAATACGCATAGACACTTGACCTTTTAATATTATCAAAAAATACCTGACCTATTTAAAAACCCATTAATGTTCCGCCCAACGTTAACTCCCATAAAAAAAACAGACGAAAATGCTGACATGACCGACATGACCTACACGTGACCATTTGGAGGCAAACCAATATACATTTTGGGTGAAAAATACATTACTGTATTAATTTCTCCCGCCAAAATCCACTTGTGGGGCCATTATAAGATCCCACTACTCCATGCCACTTGACTTTTTCTATAACTTTTAATTTTGTACTTATTAGAATTTTTTTGTGTTTGTTAATTTTGTGCCTCATTTTTTTGGATTTCTGATTCGTCTCATCAAGATGAATCGAAAAAGTAATTTTTTTATCCAAATATTTTGGGAAATAACTCCTCTCAACCTTCATAAAAAAAATACTTTATTCCACGAAAGGGGCGAAAGATAAAATTGATTCAATTAATTAAATACTGCATGCAAATCGGAACGGGAACTCCGTAATACTCCCTCCGTCCCTTTTTAATTGTCATACTTCGTAACTCCAACTTATTAAAAAGACATCATCATTATACCTTTCACATCAACTTTTTCCTCCATTTTCCAAACTTACCCATCATCATTACACTTTTACTCACTAACTTTTCAAAATGGAATCTAGTTTTAGGGACAAAATAGACAATGCACCATCTTTTACACACTAACTTTACAAAATGGACACTTATTAAGGGACAGCCCAAAATGGAATACTGGACTCTAATTAACGGACGGAGGGAATAGTATAGGACTTGGAAAGGAAAAAAGAAAACCGACCCATCCATATATGCATGTATTATAAAGAGTACTACTATTTGCACCGACGGTTTCCGTAGGGAAACCGTACCGACGGCACCGGAGGGCCGTCTCCGGCCACCGGAAGGCCGATCCGAGCCGTCCAAAAATTTTAAAAAAAAAACCGAGGGGCCCACGCGGGATTCAACGGCATCCGATGTGTGTAAGGTGCTTGATCTAAACACTCTTTTTTCGTGTATATATGTATTAACCGTCGGTGCAAATATCATTTTCGTATTATAAATACTGCAAGGTAGAGAAAGATCCTTCCTCAAATCAAACCCTCCCAATCTCACCATGTCCTCCTCCTCCTCCATCCCTCCACTGTTTGTTCTTCAAAACCTCTTATCGCTGCAAATTTCTCTCATTGAGATTAAGCGACAACACGACGCAGATTCGGAGGAGAAAATTACCGAACGGGCCGAGGCTCTCAGGGAGCGATTCCTGCTGGAGATGAAAGAGAAGCGAAGGAAAGAGAGTGTGCTCGCATACGAGTCCCTTCTTCGGGATTTTGAGGAGGGTGTAGATATTTTCGCCCCAATTCAAAACCCTTAAGAGGCGAGCCTCGCCTCGCCTCCTCCACCTAATTTGTTCGAGGTTTCGTTGCCAAGCGTGGACCAGCCTCAAGCAGAAAAACTTGGCCGCCAAGGATCCGAGACCTTCCTCTAATATTCGGAACGTCACTTTACTGGATGGTAATTGACGCAGTATTATTGCTTTTAAGAGATTCCGCTGATGTTTTCAATTTCTTGCAATTTTGTTTGGAGTTTATATCTTGATTATCTCTCCTATGCTTTTGTTACTATGATGATATGATTATGTGGTGTGTGATGTTCGATAGAATAAACAGAACAGCTACGGCTTGGTTGGTTTACTTTCTTTCCACAGTTTGCTACGATGTGTCTTCCTTATTGAACTTATGAAAAGGGGATTCATCATTTTGTTCACCCACTTTTACATCACCCTCCCTCTCGTTAGCGGACAGGTTGCCGGTCCAATGGAATCAATACACTTTTTGGTGGTGGCGGTGGTGGGATTCGTTTTGGTGGGCTCCACACTCTCTTCATCATTGAGAGTGGAGGGTAATGTTAACTCACTTTGAAAGTGAACTACAGAGTAAGTAGATACTTTGATAAGAAGGAAAATTAGTATATCGCATGTTTGCGGCAAATTAGCGGGGGAGCGTGCATGTTTGCAACAAATTAGAAGGGTGCGTACATCTTTGCTACAAATTAGACGGGCGTGTGCATCTTTGCGACAAATTAGCGGGGGTGCGTGCATGTTTGCAACAAATTAGACGGGTGCGTGCATGTTTGCAACAAATTAGGCGGGTGTGTGCATATTTGCGACAAATTGGTGGGGTTGCATGCATGTTTGCGACAAATTTGACGACGGGTGCGTGCATGTTTGCAACAAATTAGAGGGGTGCACGATAGAGTAAAGGAAAGGGGTGCCCGAGAGAGCAAAGGAAAATTTTCGTATGGCCATAAACGGTGAAGAGAATGTAGTAGCAATTTACGGCGAGGAAGAGATGGTAATGTTAAGCGCATTTACATTTGGAGATAATATATATAGGTACTCCATGACCTTTTCGAAGGTTTTTTTTTTTTTAAATTCAACTGTGAGATATTTATGTAGTAGAGAATAGAGGGATTTTATGGAGATTTTTATAGTCACATAGGAGATAATAGCAAGGATACTATTAGGCTCATGGTGACCTTCAACAACCCACCACCTTTAGCAGCCCTTGGTTCCCTCAGCTGTCACTCATGACCAAATCGTAGCCTGCATCCTCTCTCTCTCTCTCTCTCTCTCTCTCTCTCTCTCTCTCTCTCTCTGTGTTTGTGTCAAATCTGCGGTGGCTAGTTGCATTTTGGGGATAGGGTGGGGGGAGGTGTTGTAAGAGAAGGGGCTTTTAGGGGGTGGGGATGGGCTCTTCCTGGTGGCTGAGGTGGCTTCGTATTTTGGTGTTTTGGTGCTTGATGGTGAGGAGAGTGCTTCTGAAAAGGAAATACTTCCTCCATTCCAATTTGTTTGTCTAATTTTGAGATTACAACTTATTAAGGAAACGTAATGATTATCAGGAGAAGACATTGAGTTTTCAAAAACACCCTCATCTTTTTAGCATTAAATAAGAGCACTCTTTTCAATGCATTAAAGAAGGAAGGGCATCAATGGTAACTACAAGTCTACAAGGAGTCAACCTAAAATGGACAAACATTTTGGGACAAGGATAAGTCAAAAAGTGGACAAACAAATCGGTACAGAGTGAGTAATCGAGAAGGGGCATATTGAGAAACAATCAGTTGGATGCTGCCGTGATGAGCAATGAAGCTGAGATTGATCTAGCAGCCGGTGAGAAAAACACGGAGCGGGTGCCGAGGGACGTATAGCCGAGCTAGCTTTGAATTTGAAATACTTATATCTTTTTAGGTCTAAACCAAACCAAACCAAACCGAGTCTTGTGCCCCAATCAATTGGTGTCGGCTACATAAATCCTATTTTTCCATTGAGCTTTGTCTAGGGCTACCCCTTCCCAATCAATCGCCCTTCGTGGCACTTCAACACTTTTACTTTTGTTTCACTTTTTGTTTGCCCTGGTGGTCCTTGAACTTTTCCTAAGGGCCTTGCAAGCAATAGTACTCTCCTTAGCATATCTCCTATGCCTTGTTTCTTATGCCTTTGGAATTTTGTGTTCTAGTTATCCCTTAGCTGTGCTCCTTCCTTGCTTGGATCGAGTAACAAACTGAGGTTGAGGGGTTTCTACCAGCATCATCAGATAAGTAGTTCAGCTGAACTTCTATACATCCATTCGTGGATATTAGCCCAGCTCATCCTGGGCCAACCCCGTCATGCTATTAGCAGTTTAGTTTTCAAACTGATCAACACACTTATGTCTATGCAAGGCCAATCGTTGATTTTCAGTTCTGCTACGCTTAGCTTAGCTCATCCCTTCATTGATTCTAGCAAGGTCAACCTCATCGTGCTATTACCAGTTATTTGAACTGATCGACACACTTGTGCCTAGTCTGGGCTTACCTGCCCCTAGTAAGGATGCAAATCATATTTGCTTCCTTACTGCGTTCGAACTGTCCCTGAACAGTGCAAGGAGTATTGATTTTTATACTAAAATTTGGGGAGTGCTAAAATCATCATAAGTTTCGAAAACTAAACATCCGAACAAAGGATAGACTGCTTTGTTTAAACTACTAACTACATTAAATACCAAAGCCAAAAAATGCTTTTGAAAAACTATAAAATTGCCGAAAAAATTTCCTAAGGTTGTGAATATTCCATGGCCTTGGGACTGGTTTCCATCAAGGTCTACTAGGCAGTATGTCTAACGCCCTTATAAGAACACTCTCCGTTGGGCCCAATCATCCCATCTATTGGGTTCTCATGTTGGCGAGCACCTTTCTCACCACTAAGTCATTAATGCCGGAGTCCCTTGGGTGGGCCTTTGTGAGTTGATCCTGGTATGCTGAAGTTTTAGCAGAGACTTTTCCCTTTTTTCTTCGGCAAGATCTTACTACTTTTGAGCATCATCATTGCGTCCACTTTCTGCTAGTGTTGTCTTGTTAGTAGACTTGCCGACCTCCAGGGGGATTATTGCTTTTGTTCCACAAGCAAGGGAATATGGAGTCTCCCCGTTTGATCTTCTTGGGGCTGTTCTGTAAAACCAGAGGACAATTCGCGACTAATCTAGCCACTTCCCCTTCTTTTGAGCAAGCGTCTTCTTGATTCTTTCCAAGATCTTCTTGTTCGATCTTCTGCCTACCCATTGCTTTTTGGTTAGGTCGGGCTTGAATAGTAGTTTTTGATCTTGTACTTGCTGCGGAAATCCTTGAACTTGTCTTCGAACTTGGAACCATTATCAGAAACGATGGAAAATGGGACGCTAAACCTTGTAATGATGTCCCAGATGAACTTGTCCTCCATAGCTTCTGTAATCTTGGAAAGTGGTTCTGCCTCAATCTACTTCGTGAAGTAATCTATGCCAACCGGCAAAAACTAGCTTTTTCCCGGTTGCTGGTGTTAAGGGTCCCGCAATGTCCTAGCCCCACTGAGCAAATGGCCATGGACTAGTAGGGGGAGGCATTAAGTCTTGTGCCGGTGTTCGATGATCGGCGAGTTCCCCTGACACCGCTCGCACAAGTTGACAAACACTTTTGCTTCTTCCTGGATGTAGGGCCAGCAGTATCCTCGTGATATTGCCTATGAGGAATCGGTCTTCCTATGGAATAACTTCTTCAAGATTCTTCACGTATCTCGTTAAAAAGTTTCTAACTTTTAGGAAACAATGATTGCACCCACAAAGTTACAACTTTCCACATTTACTTTCAACCTTTATAAATAAGTTCCACTAAAAAGGGCAAAAAAGGTAAAATTGATTCAATTAAAAATGAAATGGACAAATATTTTGGGACACACAAACAAATTGGGACGGACTCCGTATTAGTTTAGGACTTAGAAAGGACAAAAGAAAACCGGCCCATATATGTACTATAAATACTGCAAGGTAGAGAGAGATCCTTCCTCAAATCAAACCCTCCCAATCTCACCATGTCCTCCTCCTCCTCCATCCCTTCACAATTTGATCACAATTTAGATTTTTGGGATGACCTAGATGCTGCCCTAATTTCATAACCGTAACGAGGCCTCCTCCACTTCGTTCGAGGTTTCGTTGTCATGCGTGGACCAGCCTCCTCAAGCAGAAAAAAATTGGCCGCCCAGTATCCGAGGGATTCCGCTAATATTCACTTTACTGGGATGTTAATTGACGCGGTAGTAATTATTGTTGCTTTTAGGAGATTCCTCTATTAATATTTGCAATTTTTGTTTGGAGTTTATATAACTTGATTATCTCTTTTATACTTTTTGTTCACAACTAGCATAGGATGATGTGGTGTGTGATGTAGAATAAACAGAACAGCTAGGGTTTGGTGGGTTTACTGTTGGAGAAAACATTTGCAATATGAATTTTCTGATAGAATAATAAATCTAAATAATATTTATCGATCAAATTTGCAGAATCAAATAAATAGAGAAAGGTATAGAATAGCCTGTGGGGTAGTCGAGACACGTGATAGCGTTCTCCTAAGGAATGATATACCCCATCTTCCACGGGGTTGAATGGTACTCCTTTCCCAAGATACATCGACTTTCAAGTTCTCTTATGTGCAGTGAATTGAACTCATTAACCAATAGTTTTCCGACACTCGAAATTCAAATATATTATTGTATCAAATATCTATATATTTGAAAGAGGACTAGTGCATGCTTGTGCCTGAAGGCACGGTTCGAACGATAACGCACACAAATAAATTTTGGATATTGAACCTAATATATAAACAAGCCCAATGAATTCAACTTTGCTAAAAACAATAACCCAAACATATTTATTGACCTGTTTAACTTGAATCAACAAATTAAGAGTGCATATTATCGAAAATGCGTGTCTCAAGTAGAGATATAAAAAAGAAAGAAAGAAAAACATGTTTTATCCACAAAAAAGTGCCAAAATATAAAATAGAGAACAATACTAAGAGTCTCCCTAGGAAAGTTTGTCCACAAACACAACGTTCAACGTAATATGGTCTTCCACAAACACAGCTCTCATTAGGGTTATCGACGGTTCAATTTTGGGCGGATTGGTTTTGGTCCCATCCATATATGTTATTTTCTCCATCCGCATCCGTCCGTGAGTGTTTCACGGTTCAGTCGGTTTGGTTTGGTCTGCCTGTTAGGCAGTTCGGCTTGGTCGGTCTGGAAACAAAAACATAGAACAAAGAAGTTTAAAAAAACAGTCTCATTGCCTGAGATATGAATAGCAAGAAAAAAACGGTCCTAGCACCTGAGAAGAAGATTAAAATAGATACCTCAGAACCGGCAATACTGACGCTCAGCCTCGTATTTCATCGGGTATTCCTCCGAGAAATAGATGGCTCGTGAACAAAAATAACACCTAGTCACCTACATATGCAGTGGAGGAGGCAATGGTTGTGTAGCGGCAACATGTGATGGGGCTCATGGGGGCAAGCAATAGAAATTTGAAATGAAGAGGTGCATAGAAGAGAGAGAATCCTAAGAGCATGGGTAAAAGTTGTTAAGTTTAGTTATGGAATGAGTGAAATTGGTTATTTGCTAAAAGACTTGTAATTTTGCTTATTACCATGTGATGTGTTTTTTGAGCATTGTTGTTAAGTTTGCTTATCCACACTCATTTGCTTATTACAATGGAGATGCTCTAATGCCGTAACTTTTAAATGGAAAGATTGCTACTAAATAAGAAACCGGTGCTCCATTGCCATGCAAAATGTGTACTACATAGAGAACACCTGCCATTTGACCATAAAAAATCAATTAACCTTTACGTATCCTACTTCTCCTTCTCTGGAATCCTACGGCTAAATGGAAAAAGTAGATTTGTAAAAATCGGGACCGTGCTTCATATTTTACTTCACCGTGTGAGAGATTGACCTTAGAGCCTTAAACACATCTCCTACAAATGTGTGTGTGTGTGTGTGTGTGTGTGTGAGAGAGAGAGAGAGAGAGAGAGGTGTTCGATTTTAAATTTTGAAAGCAGACAATCCCTAATTTATGAAAAATATACTGAGCTCCCTTGTTATACTTATGAACCACCAAAAGAAGAATTATGCCAACAATCCCTAATTTATGCACCAATTATGTGAGAAATGAGAATGGATGCCAACAGAATAAAAACAAAGGTATGCATAAGAGAAATTGAGAAAATCCTACAGAAGTGTTGTAGAACGTCGAATACGTTCTGGAAAGCATCTAAAATAGTTACACATTACAACAGGAGCAATAATAGCACGAAGAGGAACATGTTCCAATCCTTACTAAGGAAGTAGCAGGGCCTGCATTGGTGGACATTGATCCATTTATTATTTGAAGTTTAAGAGGATGAGGAAGAACACATGTTTGTGTCCGACAATATGAGGATGGTCAATAGTAGGGAGGGCAATTCAATTAAGCTGTTCGTTTCTCCCAAATCTTCTTTGTATTAAAGCTTAAATGCGGAATTCCTTCTGCCTTTGACCTGATTTGGGAGTCCCTACTACTTATTGAAACAGAGGTAAACGTTCAAAATGGACTTGTTACAGGACTGCAACCCAACTCTCTCTTGCTCTTGCGGGAAGGGGCGAAGGGCTACCCTCATATCCAAGCTGTCACTTCAACCGTTCATAGTCTTTCTTTGCAAACAAGTGCACTTGCCATCGATAGAATTGATAGGAACATTCTTTGGAGGATATACCAACAGTAAGAGTGCAAAAGATTAATCAAATGGGTACCGTTTCTAAGAGAAAGAGAAAGATGGAAGCTGGTTGGGGTTGAGAAAAACAAAAGAAAACAAGATTGCCTTTTGAAACTTGTTCAGAGACTCGTCAGAAAACAAATTTGTGAGTTTCAACTTCTAACGAAGTTCTGTTCAAAAAACAAAGAAATAAAGAAGAGAATGAAATACCTCCGTGGGAGGAGAGCCTCACACTTTGAAGAGTATTATCAAGTCTCAATAAATTAACCTTCTACTCAGAAGGATATATATGATAAATGTTCATTGGTGATGGGAAGAATACCTCCTCCTTGGTGGTGTGGAGACAATCCTTCAGTTGAGAACCACCCTCAAGCTCAACCGGATCGAGGATTCTAAGGTGGGATCCATTGTATCGGAAAATAAGGATTGTGATCTAGTATTGCTTTTGATCTACATCCTTCGAGGAGAGAAGTAATAAACTTAAGATTCTTGTCGACATACTAACTCTGAAACTGAAACTGAACTAAGTGTACCAAAATAATATACTTGGTGTGCATTTGTAGAAACTATGAAAGATGTACCAGACTTGAGGTACTGAGCATACGGCATTTCCCAAAACAAACATACCCCGCATTTATGTAATTTGACAACAAATTGGTGAGATGTAGCATGCAGCAACCACCCTAGTAGAAACAATAACAGATGCAATGTGCACCATGTTTTTTTTCCCTATCTTTGAAGTGAAATGTATCATGTTTCAATATGTGCATCAATCAGCATTTACCTAACACAATACCCTAGCATACGCAAAAAGGATCCCAAATATTGACATGGAAACCATCTTTCTCTAGCAGCTTCATTTGTTTTTAGCAGCCGAACAGCTTCCAAAGGTCGGGTAGGTGGCCAAAAGACCAAGTACCTCATGCTGTCCGTACCTCCTCGCAAAAGCAATGGGAGTTTCACCATCTAGATTCTGAAGAGTGCTATAGCAATAAACAGAGAGAAGAGAAAATAAGTTACATACAGCGCAAGAACCAAACCAGAAAAAAGCAAAAAACAGATCCATGACAGCAGTCAGCAGGAAACATTGACCAGATCAGAGATTTGACTTACATAGCCGCACCATGTTCTAGCAAAAGGGCTGCACACTCCTTGCTGCCATATTGAGCCGCATAGTGAAGCGCAGTATTTTTATTCACATCCAAAGCATCAACCATTGTTCCAGCCTTGAGAAGCATTCTTGCACGCTCCACCTGCAATGATATCCAATTGATCCAGAAAAGCTAAGAATTAACCCGTAAATCGCAAAATAGTTACACTGACATTAATATGCAAAAACAACTTTTTCCCCAATCTGTTATTACATAGTCTCACGTAGACACCACAAAGGAAAGAGAACATACGAGGGACACTACTTTTTCCCCAATCTATTGTTACGTTCCATATCACCAATGATCACGGCCTAAACTAACACAAAAATATAAATTTTTTATTTTATGAAAATCCAATAGAAACAAGAAGTTAAAGAACAAAAATAATATCTATTGCCGTTGGGAATACCTCATTATTAGCACATGCAGAGTGCAACGGAAGAGGGATCTTGGAGCTAACAACTAATTTATGAATCCGTGAACACGAATTGGGGTTCAGTTCGGCTACCAGGAGAAGGGTCGTCTTGGCCGAATCAATGGTCTTCGGGGAAAAGGAGGGGCTTCGGATTATCTTCAGCATATACATGGAGAAGTCGTCCACTACAGCATCCTGAAGCCATTCTGGAGCCATTGCAAAGGATTGCAACTCTTCGATCAACTGTCGGCCAAAGGTTTCATCTGATGCAAGGGACTCAAAAATAAAATCGATGACACCGCGGAAGAGGTGGACCAACAAACCATTATCTCCGGGGAAGCGTCGCAGGACGACAATGGACACCCGCGTTGCGTGCCGGCGAGCCTCAGCGGAATAGGTGTTGAACAACACATCAGAAGAGGTTATTGCAATCAGCTTCTCGAGGAGCGCATCCCCAATTTTCTTGGGGACGGCCTCGAGGTATGACGTGGGAACATGCTGGGCTAATTCATCCAAGAGGTTGAGTAGGGTTGAGTCCAAGGCAACAGGCTCTGTTTCTTGAATGTAACTCGTCAAGAAGCCCTCCAATTCCGGCCACTTTCCCACAGGCAACAATTGAGCCGCCAAGAAAGATACAATCTTACACAAGATGCCAGCCGCATGTCCGTCTTGAAAATGTCTCAACCACCCAAGTACTTCCCTCTTTAACTCCATAGCCGTTCTTGAATTGAATCTTGAAAACGACTCTCCTCCATCACTGACCAGCATGTGCCGCAGAACGTAAATGGCGTGCAATCTTGTGACTCTCCTCGTCTTCTCTTGTTTCATAAGGTTCAAGACCTGAATACAGAAGTAATTCGGCATCTTCTTGGTGAGATGAACGTAGATTTCTTTTGCACCGGCGTCGGGGCCTTCACCATGGCAGAAAATCCTGAAGAGACGCTCAAGAAGTTCAGGAGTAATCGCCATGCTCCTTCTCTCTCTCGCCATGCACGCGCTCTCTCTCTCTCTCTCTCTCTCTCTCTCTGTGGTGGGTTTTACTGTTCAGGAGTAATGTCTGGTTTCTTTGACAAAGGAAATTATGGCTTTGAGAAAGGAGTAAGTTCTCCTGCCCTATATATACGTTATAGGACCCACGTCTTGTTGTTAGATTTTGAAAAGCAATGGCATTTTTTACCATGCGCGCTCTCTCTCTCTGGAGGGGAAAATTTTACGCTGCGGGGTGGGTTCACGTGGTTCTTGCTCGGCTCATCCGAGCCATCCATTACATTTTTGAATGGCTCGGATTTGGAAAGAGAAAGTGTTGGGGTGAGCGGGTTATATGGGAGCCGTCCAAAAATGTATTGGATGGTTTGGATGTGCCGAGTGGGTACCACGAGGGATATACCAACTCGGCACCGAAAATTTCTCCTCCGGCGGGTATATATAATTGTTAAGAGAATGTGTTATGCCCGGATGCCACGGATTCCGCCTCGGTTTATTGTGGGCCCTATCGTTCATTTTCTGTAATAATCCGAACCGTTCATCTCGCAGAGCCCGCAAATTAATATGTCTATGCCAAAAATCAACTTGATCGGATATCAATAGCTAGGTCAAAAATTGAATTTTGGTTTATAAAACGGATGACCTGATTTTGTCAATATAGAACTGAGGGAGTAGTACATTAATGGGGTTTTTTTTTTTTGGGTGAGATATGAGCTTTATGAATTTTGTGCTCTCATAACGATCAGTGTATTGAGACAGAGTCGGTGTTAGGGTGACAAATGAGCCGAACGTATTATGCAGATAGTTGGTTAAGCTTGGTTTCAAAAATTAATTAACATGTTTCAAAAAGGGTGGCGTTAATGCCACGAGGCAATTTCTTAAAGCCACGACAAGTCATAAACTGTGACAAAGTTGCCCTCGGCCTTAAAACCCCCCTCTCTCTCCAGAGACAGAGAGATCTACTACTCTCTCCGTTTCCTATTCTCATCTTTCACCTCCTCATTCAATTTATTTATCCCCTCATTCAAATCTTCTCTTCTAGTTTCGGAAAAAACCATTACCAGAGTTGGACCCAACCTCTCCATACAACTAAATTTAGCAGTGACCACAGCTATATGCCGCTAATCTTGGTATCAAGCACAATCCATATCGATTGCTTCTGTGTTTCAATTAGGATTAGAGGAAATTTCTTTTCTGTAGGTTAATTCAGGGAGGATGGAGTAACAATAAGCAGGTTAATTGCAAAAAGGGATAGACTACAATGCACACCCTTTATTTGGGTGTGTATCATATGCACCCGAAAATGTTATGAATTATAAAGAAAATGTTACGAATCGTATTGCTAAAAAATTACGAATCGTATAAAGGTTACGAGATATACCAAAATGTTATGAATTATAATGAAAAATCTTACGAATCGTACTGTTGAAAAGTTATGAATTATAGAATAAAAGTTATGAAACATGCTAAAATGTTATGAATGAACCATAATATAAGTGCATATGGTACACCATTTTAAGGGATGTGTGTTGTAAACTTTTCCTTACAAAAATTTTAAGAGTATGCCGGAAATCATATATCTTCCTACTGTCGACTTGAAAACTCTGTGTTCCCTTCCCTGAGTTTGTGGCAGAGAGAGAGATAGTCAAGTGGGTGAAAGGGGGGAGAAAGTGGGTTGATTTTTGCCTCTTTGTTGAGAGAAGTGGTTGACGCATTATGGAGGAGAGAGAGAAGAGTGAGGTTTTCTTGGCTCGCTCCCTTTCAAGGGTACAATGGTTGTTACAGCTGAATTTTCGTGGCATTAAAAAAAAGTCTCGTGGCATTAATGCCTCCCTTCAAAAATATGTTCAAGCTTAGCTTGATTTTAAGATAAGCCGATATCAAAACATGAGCGAGCCAATCTCAAGTATATACCTTGACATTTTATACCTGATAAACTAGTTGAACGAGCTGAGTAGTAACTTGTTCGAGCTTAGTTTGAAACTTCAACGATATTCGAATGGGGTTTCAAGTTTTGTTTGTTTATGTAAAAATTGTTCTTAAATGAGCGAGTTCCTAAAGAGCAAACGAGTTCAAACCCTGAGTAGTTTGGGTCGTTTAGTAGCCCCAGTCGGTGCACATTTTGACAGCAAACTATAACCCCATTGTTGCGGTTCTTGAAAATACGAAGGACCTTGAAACCTTAAGTACTGAGGAATTGATTGGTTCGATTAAAGCATTTGAGCAAAGCTCAAGTAAGCAAAACGAGAAGCCACTTGAAAGTATTTTTCAATCTAAGCTCAATATTAATGCTGCTAAAACTCAAGGAACTTCTTCCAATTTCGATCGATCAAGAGGTGAAAAAGGAAAAGGAAAAAGTGATAATGCAAAAGGTGGAGGAAAGAATAGTTTTCAAAGAAATAATTTTGAAAGAAGGAAAAATTAAGAGCTTATTCAACAAAAGTGTAAAATTTGCAATCAAAGTAACCATGCTTAAAAAAAATATTGGTTTCGGAGAATCCCCAAATATTACAATTGTAAAAAATTTGGGCATGTCAAGAAGGATTATAGACTTCCAATCAACCAACAAGCTAATTTTTCTAAAAAGAAAGATGGTAATAGGAACTTGCTTTATGCCTGTGAAAAGGGATGATGTGTGGTTTATTGATAGTGGTTGTAGTAACTATAGGACGGTAATGAGAGCATTTTTACCAAATTTGATAGTTCCTCCAATTCTCAAGTTAAAATGGGTAATGGTGCCTTAGTCCAAGCAAAAAGAAAGAGTATTATTGCTGTGGAGACCAAGAAGGGAAAAAGATACATCTTAGACATTTCTATTAATTCTGAACTTGGAGCAAAATTTGTTGAGTGTTGGTCAAATTTTGGAGCATGGGTATGTTGTCCACTTTGAGAATAGTACTTGCAAAAAATTGATGACAAATGGGGAGAGTTACCAAATTGTGGACAAGATCAAGATGGAGAAGGATCAAAGCTTTCCTCTCATTTTGCACTAAGTCAAAAATATTGCCTTGAAGATGAATGGTATTGATGAGATTTGGCTTTGGCATAAAAGACTGGGGCACTTGAATTTCTAAAGCTTGAAGTATCTTTAACAAAAAGGCATTGTGAATGGGTTGCCGAACATTCAAGAGAGGTGAAACAAGTTTGTAAAGGTTGTGCTCTTGGAAAACAACGCCTAGAGGCATTTCCTAAAGACAATGCATGGAGAGCCAACGCACCATTGAAACTTGTTCATACCCATGTGTGCGAACCTATGGACTCAATGACCCATGCTTGTTCATTACTTTCATTGATCATTTTTCTTGAATGACATGGATTTATTTTTTGAGAGAAAAATTTAATGTTGTAGACACCCCATTTTGATAGTTCGTAATGCTTAGGCCTCCGGCCAAGCGGTCGACCGATGATGAAAATGTTGCTTTTGATTATGATTATTCATAAGAGGTGATCTTGATATATGTGTAGATGTCCAAAGATAACCTTCGTTGTGTTTTAAATCACATTCAAATATTTTATCAAGTCGCAAACTTCTTCGAGTTGTGTTTTGTCCCGTGCTGAGTCATTTTCAAAATTATGTCGAGTCTTCTTTATTCAACAAATGATTTGTTTTTTACCCTCAAATACCTTGGAGGAGGTAAAAGTGTGTGGATACGTGTTTTGGCCCTAATAGCATCATCGATTTAGTCTACTTTTAGCCCACTTTTAACAAACCAAACATTCTTATTTTTATGGTTGAATTCTACCATCATTTAGTACTTTAAAAAGCCCTTTTATGGAAAAGTCTACAATACACACCCTTTAAAAGTGTGTATTATATGCATTTATTTTATGGTTTATTGACAACATTTTAGCGTGTTTCGTAACTTTTGTTTTAGAATTCACAACTTTCAACAATTTGATTTGTAACATTTTCATTACGATTCATAACATTTTAGCGTATCTCGTAACCTTTATATGATTCGTAACTTTTTAGTAATACAATTTATAACATTTTCTCTATAATTCGTAACATTTTGAGAGGTACATATGATACACACCCAAATAAAGAGTGTGTATTGTAGTCTTTCCCCCTTTTTATTGTTGATATATAATGAGTCTCAATCCAATTTGAAATGACGGAGATTCGAGAATTTTATAAAATGATTTATTTTCTAACCCACTGAGGGTATAATCCTCATATCTTTTTATGTACAATTTTGGATCTAAATCACTTGGATTAGAAAGTAGACTCAACATGCTTTTCAATGGTTCAATGAACACGCAAATCTAACTTTGGATGTGTTCGGAGCAAGCCACGAAGTTTGTCATTTTATTTAGACCCAGGCCCCAAACTATAGCCAGAGCCGGTCCAACTGTGGGCCAAAGCCAAGCTGGCTTTCACTTTTAAAACGGCCATGTTTTTTCTGCAAACATGCCAGATTCAGTCATTTTCCCTTGTGTTTGGAAAAATGAGGGTCAAAAACGTGTTTTGATCATTAATACTTGCAAGAACATTTTGTTCATTAACAAATGTTCTTAGTACGTCCTTGATAGGTACTCCCTCCGTCTCATTTTTATTGTCAATTTATGTTTTTCGTGCCGTTCTTTCAACACTTATATCTCCCTATTTATAATGTTTTTATAATTTTGAAAACTTTGTATTATAGTTCTAATCGAGAACTATCAAACAAGATCCATATTTCATATTTTTGAAGATTCATATTGGAAGATATAATTGTTGAAAGAACGGAACGAAAAACGAAAATGAACAATAAAAATGGAAAGAAAGGAGTATTAATTATCAAAACACGTCCTGGGCCTTCATTTTCCCTTCGTGTTTTCCAAGTCCCATATCGAAAAATCTTCGTTTATGCTCCACGAATTCATTCTATATAACCCCTTACCTCTATTGATCCATCCATCCATCAAATTGGGATCCTTTCACATTTGAGAACTTCTTTCCCAGCTTGGAAGCAGGCTATGGCTTCACATCTTAGCTAGTATTCGAGTACGTAAAAATTAAAAAAAAAATGAATTTTTATAACTGACTTTTTTATTTTGTAATATTATTAAACAAGTTTATTTGTTAGTCAAATTAAATATTACTGTTTAAAAGTGTGAAATATTAATTATATATATAACGTAATACATATTTCAGTTTGGGACTGCACAAGGACAAAATGGTCATTTGACAGCCTTTTATATCATCCACTGTTTCTTATACCCCATATTAATCCTCCATCCAAACAAAGTATTATTTAATCTCCATTCTTTAATATCTCATTCAAACAACCTACTATTTAATACTTTCTTGATAAACATTACATCAATGTGGGTCATCCTTTATTAACTAATACCTCCCACTATCCAATCTCCTTCTTACGAGTTGAGTTTTGTTCACCCTCCACTTAAGAGGGTGAACATTACTCTCCTTCCTATTGGTTAAAATGATGTGGACCTCACCTATAAAGTGATGTTATGCTTATCAAAAAGTGTATTGTATGGTAAGCATGACATCACTTGTGATGGAGTTTACGCCATTTCTACCAATGAGAGAAGAGTTAATGTTCACCCTCTTTTAAGGAGGGTGAACAAAATTGCATCCCCTTCTTACATAACACCTCTAAATCTAATCTCGCATCCAAATGAGCCCTAGGTCTTATAAAAACCTAACCTGGGCCAAATGGACCAATTGTCCCTACTTAAGGAGTTTAGACCAATTTCCTGACCAAATGGACATAGATTAAATAGTTGAAAGACGAATGCCTTATCCTCTTTACAATTTAAAAAGAATTTTTCAAAAAATTCTCCTTAAATTCTCCGTACTTTTAAAATTTCTCTTTCTCTATCTCTCTCTACTTATTATCCATACTATTTTTCAAAAAAAATTTCAAACACCAATCCAAACATAGTAGAAATATAGTACTTTTTTCGTCCCAATTTATTTGTCCAATTTTAAAAATCTAACTTTTTTAGAGAACACCTAGAATGATTGCACCTAAAAAGTTACAACTTTCCACATTTACTCTCAACCTTTATAAAAAAAGTCATTTTATTCCGCTAAAGAAAAGGAAAAAAGGTAAAATTGATTCAATTAAAAGTCAAATGAATAAATATTTTGGAATACACAAACAAATCGAGACAGACTCCGTAATAGTTTAGGACTTAGAAAAGGAAAAAAGAAAACCCATATATGTACCTCCGTATAAATACTGCAACGTAGAGAGAGATCCTTCCTCAAATCAAAACCCTCCCAATCTCACCATGTTCTCCTCCTCCTCCTCCTCCTCCTCCATCCCTTCACAATTTGTTCTTCAAAACCTCTTATCGCTGCAAATTTCTATCTTTGAGATTAAGCGACAACACGACGCAGATTCAGAGGAGAAAATTGCCGAAAAAAATCTGTACCATCATCATTTCTGTTAAATAAAGCGTTAAAACCTTGTCGTGCAGTGTAGGAAAAATTTCAAAATAACACCTGACCTTTCACACAAACACGCATAGGCACACCTTTTAATATTATCAAAAAAATCCCTGACCTATTTAAAAACCCATCAATATTCCGCCGAACGTTAACTCCCAACAAAAAACTGACAAAAATGCTGACATGGCCTACACCTGACGATTTGGAGGCAAACCAATATACATTTTAGGGGAAAAATACATTACTCTATTAATTTCTCCCGCCAAAACTCACCTATGGGGCCAGTATAACATCTCACTACTCCATTCCACTTAACTTTTTCTATAACTTTTAGTTTTGTCCTTATTAGAATTTTTTGTGTTTGTTGATTTTGTACCTCACTTTTTTGGTTTTCTTATTCGTCTCGTCAAGATAAATTGAAAAAATAAATTTTTTTTATCCAAATATTTTGGGAAATAACTACTTTTTAGTTTTTGACCTAAAAGTGGTTATTTCCTAAAATATTTGGGTAAAAAAAAAAAAATTTATTTTTTCTGATTCGTCTTGTTTAAACGAGTCAACAAGTCGCAAAAGCAAAAGTAACAAATACGAAAAAAAGAAAAGAAAAACAAGACTAAAGTTAAGTAAAAAAAGTTGTTACTGAAACTCCACCTACTCAATCCCAAAGTCCCCAATCATCTCATTATTTCTTTTCATTTGCGTCACACCATCTTAAATTCTATCAAAAAAATGACACAAATTTGATCACCAAAATGTGCATAGATTAAATAGTTGAAAGACGAAATACAGTACTCCCTCCTTCCCAATTTATCTATCCAACCTCAAAAATTTAACTTTTTTAGGGAACACAATAATTGCACCTATAAAGTTACTCCCTCCGTCTCTTTTTAAGTGTTCTGCTTCGTAATTTCAATTTATTAAAAAGATATCATAATTATACCTTTCACATCAACTTTTATCTCCACTTTCTCTCTTTACCCTCTATGAAAACATCATTATTACATTTTTATTCACTAACTTTCAAAATGGAATTCTACTTTTAGGGGCAAAATGGAAAATTCACCAACTTTTACCCACTAACTTTACAAAATGGACACTTATTAAGGGACAGCCCAAAATGAAATACTGGACTCTAAAAAAAGGGACGGAGGGAGTACGACTTTTCACATTTACTCTCAACCTTCAAAAAAAAAAGGGAATGATTTCAGTGTTCCCGGTCATTTTGGAGACACAGTAATTTTTGGCATAGCAAAATCATTATGAACATAACCAAAATCGATTACAAGCTTAACAGAATTATAGCAAGGCATAACCAAAACCATAGCAAGGCATAACATGTTTGTTATGCCTTAGTTAGGTTTGGTTACGCCTTGGATGATTTTTTGAATATTCATTGGTTACGTCTTGTTTGGGTTCTGTTATGTTTGTAATGGATTTTAGTTATACTCATACTGGTAAAATTATGCCAAAAAAATTACGGTGTCTCCAAAATGACCGGAGACACCATATCATCATCCAAAATACTTTATTCCACTAAAGAAAGAGGAAAAAGATAAAATTGATTCAATTAAATACTGCATGCAAATCGGAACGGGAACTCCGAAATAGTATAGGACTTGGAAAGGAAAAAAGAAAACCGACCCATCCATATATGCATGTATTATAAATACTGCAAGGTAGAGAAAGATCCTTCCTCAAATCAAACCCTCCCAATCTCACCATGTCTTCCTCCTCCTCCATTCCTCCACTATTTGTTCTTCAAAACCTCTTATCGCTGCAAATTTCTCTCTTTGAGATTAAGCGACAACACGACGCAGATTCGGAGGAGCAAATTACCGAACGGGTCGAGGCTCTCAGGGAGCGATTCCTGCTGGAGATGAAAGAGAAGCGAAGGAAAGAGAGTGTGCTCGCATACGAGTCCCTTCTTCGGGATTTTGAGGAGGGTGTAGATATTTTTGCCCCAATTCAAAACCCTCACGAGGCGAGCCTCGCCTCGCCTCCTCCACCTAATTTGTTCGAGGTTTCGTTGCCAAGCGTGGACCAGCCTCAAGCAGAAAAAATTGGCCGCCAAGGATCCGAGACCTTCCTCTAATATTCGGAACGTCACTTTACTGGATGGTAATTGACGCAGTATTATTGCTTTTAAGAGATTCCGCTGATGTTTTCAATTTCTTGCAATTTTGTTTGGAGTTTATATCTTGATTATCTCTCCTCTTCTTTTGTTACTATGATGATATGATTATGTGGTGTGATGTTCGGTAGAATAAACAGAACAGCTACGGTTTGGTTGGTTTACTTTCTTTCCATATTTTGCTACGATGTGTCTTTTCTTATTGAACTTATGAAAAGGGGATTCATCATTTTGTTCACCCACTTTTACATCACCCTCCCTCTCGTTAGCGGACAGGTTGCCGGTCCAATGGAATCAATACACTTTTTGGTGGTGGGATTCATTTTGGTGGGCCCCACACTCTTTTCATCATTGAGAGTGGAGGGTAATGTTAACTCACTTTGAAAGTAAACTACGGAGTAAGTAGGTACTTTGATAAGGAGGAAAATTAGTATATCGCATGTTTTCGACAAATTAGCAGGGGTGCATGCATATTTGCGACAAATTAGCGGGGGTGCATGCATGTTTGCAACAAATTAGACGGGTGCGTGCATGTTTGCGACAAATTAGCGGGGGTGCGAGCATGTTTGCAACAAATTAGATGGGTGTGTGCATATTTGCGACAAATTAGCGGCGTTGCATGCATGTTTGCAACAAATTAGATGGGTGCGTGCATGTTTGCAACAAATTAGAGGGGTGCACGATAGAGTAAAGGAAAGGGGTGCCCGAGAGAGCAAAGGAAAATTTTCGTATGGCTATAAACGGTGAAGAGAATGTAGTAGCAATTTACGGCGAGGAAGAGATGGTAATCTTAAGCGCATTTACAATTGGAGATAATATAAATAGGTACTAAAATAAAAGGTCATCAATGTTGGTATCATCAATAGTAATCCTCCATTACATGCTAAACAAATGTGCCATGATATATACAAAGCAAAGCCTTGTGCACAGAGATTTTCCTTCATCAATATACGAAATCCAGCAATATCTCCCATATACAATCTAATTCCAGTTATGAGCCCTAAGAAAAGGCTGGCCGAAAGAGGTGTAACGATGATGAGAATCAAGTCAACAAATCAAGTACATTTGAAGCCTCCGCACACAGACATAATGATGATGAGAATCAGCGTGATTATGATGCATAAAACAATCAATTTTATCTTCATATTCTGGAGCCACATCTTCCTCTTTATCTGAGTGCCCTGTTGCCTAAAGTCTTGTGCCTGAAATGCAATCAGCAGAAGAGTAATTATTTTTAATAATCCATCTTGGGATCGATTGATCAAGACATAAATACACGTAACAGTATCAATTATCATATACCTCCTACTGCAAATGGACAGTTCGGAATTGAAACAAAAGAAGAGGAATGGGAACTCGAGAGACAAAGGTAGAAGGGAAGGAAAAATGGAGAAAGGGTGTTCAATCGCATTAACATTTTGGTGGTTAATAGTAGTACAGTTAATTTACCAAGCAACTGAAAACTGGGGCATGGGGGCAGCAGGTAGAGCTGGCATGTTCGGTGTTTGGTGCAAAAATTATCGGACTACAGAATAAAAAGCTTTTCTGAATGATACGGAAGTGATAGTTAGGAAGTCAATTTGACTACTTCAACAAAAAGATGACTACATCATTGAACGTTACTAGAAACACCTCCACAGTTGCATCAGCCCTTAATAAAAAGCACAATAAAATTCAAAAAATGCAACTCAAGAGAACAACTGAATCTAGCAATTAGAATAGGTAAAGATCCTTAACAGTCAACCACAAGATATACAATTCGCTAGGACTGACCTGAGAACGAAGGTTCTCCGTTTTATCTACCAGCAACTCAATCTTCTCTCCACGGTCAAGAACCTGCACAACAGACAAATTTAATTTAGACAAATGAAACATTTCAGTTGTTCGGCATTTATATTACAACCTTCATAGCTAAGAAACTTAAATATAGATGTATTTGTAAGTTGTAACAATGTAGTCCTCACTCCTTAACTGGAAAGTATAGATTGAATTGTCGACTTAAGTTCACAACTCGCTCACTTTTCACAAAGTTTCAAAAGTTAACTAAGTTAGATAGTAATTCCACATTTTAATATTTTGATGAAAAACTTTAGATCAGTCTAGTTCTAGTACTAGATGCAGTTACAAGCTCATATGTGGTCCAACTATTAATACAGTACCATAATGCGGCTATATAGAATGCCTGCCAGAAAAAAGCATTACTAAAGGTAGTAAATATACTCTTGATCTAGAAAGGTGGCCCCTATGCCTTGTAAATTTGTATTTCAGAGAAAACCCCGAGCATAGCCTTCTTACCTTCTCAATGTTTTCCATCATCACTCCCTTGACTTCAGAAACCTGAGCCTTCACTTTTGCAAGCTTGCTTATCTCCTCTGGATGATCCACACAGTAATGCATGTGCTCCTTTAATTTGGACCTTATAGTTGTAAAACAAAACAACAAAAAAGTCTAAGTACTCTAAAGGGAGGCAGAAAAAACATATCAAGAAAGACGAGAAAAGATACCCAAACTCCTTGTTCAGGCTCTTGGCAACAGCAGTTGCAGCTTTCCCTCCACCATATCTCTTGTTGAAATCATCCTTAACACGGTCCAGAAAGGCAATTGGAATTTGTCTGCCAGCAGACTCGACCGCCACAACACAGTAGACTGCGCCAAAGTTCAAGAAATATCCATGAGTCTAAATAATTTGCCCAAATGATATAAAACCATTTTCTCTTGATTGCTCAACTAAAAGTCTGATCAGATCTGACAACTTCATCATCAAGAATGCAGCAAGAAGTTTGCAGCATAGAAAAGACGTAGAAACAATTGCGCAGTTGAGATAAAAACGACTATACCATATGATACCAAGTTTGCAACTGATAGACTTAATTCCCTGTAGATTAGCGCTACCACCTGCCCCTTTGTCTTCTCCCTCAGGGATAGTAACACCTTTCTTTTGGTGAGTTACCAGGAGATATGTTGATGCAGGACAGTGAGAGATTAGAAAGGAGAAGAAAACACACAAGGGCTCCCGAACTTCACACATCTCTTATTTTCATTAATCCAAGTCTGATGATTACAACCTTAAACATCTTATTTATAGACTAACAAACTAAATAAAAGATGAACTCAACCTAGCAACAAATTGATAAAATCCTATCTCTATCTTCAAGCTAAACAAATCTTATCCTAAAATAAATAACTCCCATAAACTTAATAACTTGTCTACCAAGCACAATTATTGGACCAAAAAGATTTGTTCCCACATGACTTGACACACAGCTTCCAAAGAGGATTCTTCCGCTCCAACCAATCAAGGGTTGCGCCATCATACGTTGAATCGGGAAAGTATCCAAAATGTGTTTTAAGTTTCTTATCGTTGATCAATTCAAGAAAGATGTTAACATAGAAAACCTTACTCCTAGGGACTAATCAGTATAGTCAGTGCAGTCATTGCAAATTAACAGAGGATACAACTTCATAGATTCATTTAGAAGATTTTGTGGAATTGCACGTCCACGAAGAAAATATGATGGAAACATGCAACTTCTAAAAGAATCTTAACTGAGGTGCAAAGCTCAAAGTAACCTCAAACAACTGGTGTCCGGAAGGACCCGAACAATGGAGCAGACATTTGAGCAAGTTGGCTCAATAACAAAGTTTAGCTGTGCAAAGCTCAAGTCCACATTATATGCCTTACAAACCTCTTTAGTTTGTGACCCATGAGAACATCATCCAATAAGTACCCAAAGCTAACCCAAGGCATCCCCACATGACTTGGTCTCATAATTCATTAGGCAATTTCCACATTGGCAACAACATTGGTCTGTCAGCATAAAATGTTCGAACTATCTGCTTTCCTCTACTTCATGGAGCTTTGGGTATCCAACCTCCGCCCACTTAATAATTAATATAATCATAAAGCTAACAATGAGATCTACAGGGGCCTTCATAGGTTAAGACGACAGTATTGATGAAACAACAAAACCAACAATGAACCTCAACCCCAACACCCCCTTACCAAAGAAAGGGCAATCTACCAATCATATAATTGTACTCCCAGAATATGACGTCCTAGCGGCTTTTTATTGGATTGGATTGCAGTGCACAATAAATTGGGATTCCTATTAGTCCAGGTGATTTCGGGCCTCGTGATCATTTATGATCAAGAAGATGAGATTCAAGAGACCAGTTTAGAGTTGTTGCAAGGTGGAACCATGTAGAAACAAAAAAATTCACAAAAAAAAGGGGCATGCTGGTTGCGCCTTTTCCTTTGTATACCACGAGAAAATCTTTTTCAAATAATTTTCTCCAATCCAAGTCAACTAATGCCATTCCTATCTAGGTCTGATCTAAGACTTGGCATTTTACATCTCATTTAAATTGACAAAAGAACAACCCTTCCATCCACAAACCATATTTGAGAAACTTTCTTACCCACAACATCCCTAATCCCAACCAAATGTGTGTACGGTAAAACTAACAACATTCAACAATCAATATAATATTTTGTCTATTCTTAACTTAGTTCCCTTTACATTCAAGTCATTTTACTTTTCCTCATCATTTTGATGTAGAAAGCTGGGAAAGCCAGAAATGTATACCAATATGCAACAACAAAAGCTGAAAACTTCCATTGTTCTTTCCCTTGCATTGTTTTTTATCGCCTTATTGGATATCTTTAAATTGAATCTTTTTTCTCAGGCAGGCCCTTTGGTAGTTGATAGGGAGAGAACATAATGGGTTGTGATTTCTCACCAAATCTCACCAAACTGGTGAGATACAAAAATGAACCGATATATATATAAACCCATCTTCTTGCTTCATTTCCTATCCTTCCTCACCAATTTTCACCTATTTTATTAATCCAAACAACGACAGCATTCTCCTTACTTTCTGTTCCCACCCATTCTCACAATCCAAAGGTCAACAAATATTCCTCCCATAATATCTATTACTCTTTCCGTCCCGTAAAGTTGGTCCCCCCCCGAAACTACGTGCAATATCGAACTTAAAAACAATATTGTATTTACTAAAATAATATTTCAATTTTTTTGCACCGTTATAAAACAAGACCATATTGCAAAAAAATTATCTCGGTAAGTACGTTATTTTTAAGCTAAAAAATTGCCCTTTATAGTGTGAATGTCATTTTTGAGGCTTTCTTCCCCAAATTACCCCTTTAACCACCTGGAGAAACTGGCGAGAGGGAAAAAACTGCCATCCCAAATTTCTTCTCTCCTCTTTTCACCCAAATTTTAATACACATTAATCCCAATTCAAGATCTTTCTCTTTTCATCTTTCGCCTAATACCATTCGCACACCCGGTATCATATAATGAAAACAGTTGACTAAGCACTAAGGTTCTGAATACCGTACCGACTAAAGTACCTGTTTTCCTGCTTGTACGTTACGTACCGGTACTGGTGAGATACCGGTACGGGATACCGTTTCAGATTTATAATTTATATGTAGTCCGGTATTGATTGGTACCGTCCGGTATGGACCACTACAAGCCGGTATTTGAGTCAGGACGAAATTAAAGGTGGAGGAACCCGGATTTGGTCGATACCGGTACGTACTGGCAGGTATGGTACCGGATTTAAAACCTTGCTGAGCACCAAATGTTTCCGAATCACGAAACCGACCCATGTAAAAACGGATCGCACCAGACTCAACAGAAACGACGAAAAATGAAAAAGTTTTAATTACGTACTGAAACCGTTTTCGACGAGGTAGTTGAAGGTGTGGCCGTCGCAGTTGTAGGTGAAGCGGTTGTTGGTGGCCGGAAGCTTCTGGAGGCATTGCGACGCGATGCTTGTGAAATTCCCCGTGAACTCCGTGTACTCGGCGAGGATCACCGTTCCTCGCGCTACGAAGCTGTAGATCAGCGATTGTTGGCCCATTTTCCTAACTTTTTTTTTTTCCCTTTAGGGGAAAAAGAAAACCTGATGACCTAAACGTCGAAGAATGCACAGAGAGAGAGAGAGAGAGCGAGGGGATCGGAGGGAGGTGAGCTGGATTTGCGGTGTGTATATTTGGGGAAGGAAACGATGGGACTTGGGAGAGAGAGAGAGAGAGAGAGTAATGGAAGGATCTAAATTTGGGTTACAGTCAAAATATAGCCGAAGAATTGGAAGTTTGAGAAGTTTGAAAATTCTGCGATCTGACTAGATACTCCCCCGTCTCTGAAAAAAATGTTCTCGTACGCGCAAATTTACTTTTTAAAAATATGTATTTTTTATAAAAAGAACCAATTTTTTTTCATAAATCAATAGACATCAATGAGTTCTGTTAAGTAGTGAATTTTTTTAAAATCTTTTAAACAAAAATAATAGTACTTCTTTTTTAAAGACCTAAATTTGCGCATCGGACATTTATTTAGGGACAAAAGTATGAATTTATATTGTTTTTGTTTTTTGATTGGTGAGTTTTATAAGAAAAAGTCTACAAACACAACTTCGTCCGGAGTCATTTGATGCATGTGAAGTCTATGGGCATCAAAACGACTCCGAACACAATTTGTGCATGGGATTGTATTTTAAAGTTTTGTAGATAGCAATAGCATCTCGGAGAAGATTTTCAGTGCCGACCTCTGCGCATCCGGGCTGTCCATTTCGGTTTTGGACGGTTTAGATTTTGGAGAAAGAAAAATGAGAAAGAAAGAGGAGAGAGAGTGTTGGGGTGAGAGACTGAGAGAGTTTCAATTTGGGACGGTCCGGATGTATTGCTCGGACATCACATCGGCTGGGTAACATAATACTCACCCAACAACCAAAAATTTCTCCATCACTCGTTTTTTTATGATGAAGAGAAGAAATTGTCAGTCAGACAGTATTCACGCGGCTCTTTTTTGAATATTTGAAAGTTCAGGGGGTTAGATTTTTCCAATTATACCAACCAGCCCTTTTTGCTGGTTATTGTTTCTTTTCTTCTAAGGCGTGACAACACACCTCTAACTATTTTTGGATGATAAATTCCACCGTCCAATAGATAGGATCCGTTTGAAGTCGAGACAAGTCTCGTATGAGTTATCTTCACAAGATTTGATATCACCGTAGAAGATTGGAACGTTGAGACCTAAGAGGGAGCAACTCATCAACCCATTTCTCAAGCCTTGACACACACTTAGGCCAAACTCTTTAAGTTTGTTGTTGGTGTTTGTGTTTTTTTGGATATAGTAAAGTGTCCAGAACAACATGCACGCCCCGACTAATTTTTGAGGGACCAATTCTAATGTTCAGAGAAGTTCATTTAAAGCCGAAGCAAAATCCTGTACGGATTGGCCCCACAAGAGTTTCGAACAAAAGATCTAAGAAGAAATAAATTCCTAACTGTCAAGCATTGACCACTAGGATAACTCCTTTGAATTTGTGGGTGGTGTTGGTTTGCCGATTTTAACCAAGACCAAGGGGTTGGCCTTGTGTTTGCGACACTCCCTTACCAGCTAAAATGCCTGGGTTTGAGTCTTGTCGTTGCAAATTGTAACAGCACCCTTCCCCTATCCCTCCTATCGTTTGAAACAAAAACAGATTTTAAGCAAATAAGGCGCTAAACCAAGCAGAAGGTGTGTTTGGATCTTCAATCTATTGTAGTAGTAACTCACCCTCTTTCCCTTAGAGATATTTTTATTTTCGTAGAAAAATTGAAAAACCAAATATAGCCCTAGGCATCATCCACTTCAAACAGCAGTTGTAGCAACTGTATGAAGTTTGCAGCAGACACAAAAATGCAGTCAAGGCTTAATGTCACAAGAAATACTACTGATCTCTATAACTTACAAACACCACGGTTCGAATTCGCACACCGACTCGAGAAATAAACCGCAAAAATTGTTCTAACATTACATACTTATATGTATCAGTATGTCCTACACTTTCAAGTTACAGCACCATACAACAGAAACTCTCCGGTCTTTCGCAGCGTTTTTTAGAATACACATGGAAGCAGATTTTCAATTTAGTCACAAAACAATCTCCTCACCTCTTTCATTTTTCCCCTAGAGAGAACCACCACTAGCAGTAGAATTGTCACTTGGGGGACTGATAGATATCCAGAGCAAAGAGACTGTAATGGAAACCAGCCCCGCCCAAACATAGATGATGGTGGGCATTTTCCCTTTCCTCCCCATCAACCCTTTGGCAAATGGGTACATATGAGCCAGCACCCAGAAACTGAAAAACGCCCCACCAAAAAGCTTGCTCCACTCCGGAATGACGCTGTAAATAGTCCTCGCGGATGCCATGATCAGGGCGACAAGGTTCACCACGATTATAGTCAACGGCATCAGGAACAGGCTCGTCCACTTCACAACGTACAGATCCGCGTAGATGTCATCTTCGTCCTCAGCTGTCGATTTTGTTGTCAACTTGAAAGAGATCTCGATTCCGGCTAAGACCTTTAGGAGCCCTTGGATAACCGCGACAAGGTGGGCGCTACTCCCACCTATGACCCAAAACTGCTCATTTCGCCACCACTCCTCTAGTGCAATACCGGACCATTTCACTTCTAGAAGGGATAATAGGATAAGACAGACGGTTATTATGAGGAGGTACGAAAGGAAGGCGATATTAAGGCTTTGCACGATGAATTGTCCGGAGAAGAGGGACAAGGCTGGAAGGAAGCAGTACACTACAAGGAAGATCGAGGTGAAGGGGTAAACGCCGACGTTGAAGTAGGCGACGCGTTGGAGGAACTTGAGGCGGCGGGTGGCCAGGAGGGGGTTGTTTCGGGAGAAGAAAATCTCGACAGAGCCTGTGGCCCAACGGAGCACCTGATGGAGTCGGTCGGTGAGGTTGATGGGTGCCGTGCCACGGAAAGCATCCCTCTTTGTAATGCAGTAGACTGACCGCCACCCTCGGTTGTGCATTCGGTAGCCGGTGACCACGTCTTCCGTCACCGATCCGTAGATCCAGCCAACCCGGTCCCCCCATTCTGTCTTGTCTTCGTACCTATGTCGAAGCATCAAAATTAAACACTAAAAGATTGTGGGGTAAACACCAAAAGCCACTTTTTCGGATTTGTGAGAACTGTTTTTGCCCCATGGTGGATAAGAAAAGACGATTTGAACTTTATCCCAGCAAAACCAAACAAAAATACCGAACACATGGTCAATCCTAATAATGGGTAGTCATCAACGCAGATGCATGCAGAATTTTCCCTAAACCTGAATTAACACTCCCCTTGAAAAGTTCCTGTCATGCGAATGGTGAAAGGGATTCTAAGTTAAGCAATTACCAGCAGGAGATGACGGCAACGGCCTCAGCGACAGTGGGGGCATCAAGTGGAGGGCGCGGAATGAGCAGTGCACCAGGAGGCCGTCCGTTCTTCACAGAAATGTGATCGGCAAGTGGACGTCCCTGATACTCACAAATGGGTATAGACTCTGCAAACATGGTTGAATTCCCAAATTTTTTGGGCAGGGTAAGGTCAGGATGAGACGTCAAGGGCTGTGTGTCTGAGTCCTCATCAGTCTGCATTGGAATGTTCGAGGCCTGTGACTTGTTTTGCCCGACAATACCCAAGTACTCGTTGGCCCGTGGCGGGTTAAAACCGTATAGCGCATAGCGCCGAAACATGCAGCCGGTCCCAACATATACAGGACCTTGGAGACCATCCAGGGCTCTCATGTTCCCTGTCGTGCAAGCAAACAAAATACATACCCGAACTTCAGTTAGTAAGAAAACAAAATTTATCCAGACAGCAATGACACTTTCTATTGATATGGTATCAGCTATGATACATGGAATTGGGTACAGTTTCAGGTGCGGGTATGGGTCTAAGTGTCAAGTCCATCTAGTTTTCATTTCAGGACGAGGAGACGAGCCAAAATATTCATATTCCTTTGCATTCTTCTATTTTCCACGATAAATGGTCTCAAGTCTTAACAAAGGTGCCTTGGCATTCGATGTATAAATAGGAGTCATATGCAATTATGCATAGCCCATGATAATTTTGAATTACCTATATGTTTGCTAGGTGTATGTCCAATTAAACACGCCATTATGTGAGTGTCGAGAGTGCAACACGGGACTGTTTAAAAAAAAAAGTGTGCAACACAGGTACCACCTTCTATGATGGAAAACGTCCATGTACCATAGATGAAAAGCATAGTTGGAGGAAGAAAGAATAAATAATCAACTAAGAAGTTTATGGTGGTTGGGGGATACGGAAAGAAGCTATATTGGTGCATTGGACGAGGCTGGAATACGTATTTGCAGGACTATGCTACCAGTTAAACCATAACCCCTTTGTGAATATCTTGATCATGACATAGTTTTATGACAAACGAGCAACAGATTCTAGCGAGGATGCATCTTATTCATAGGCAGGGAATGCAAGTATGATTCCAAATCATATATCTAGATCATGCATTTGTTGGGAGATTTAATGAAGGCTTTTCGAGTTCACTATCTTCTTATCTTTCCACAAGTACCTCTACAAATCCGTACCAAATATAAGCTAAAGTAACAAAGCGGGAATGCATGCACAAGCTTGCAAAGTGTCAAGTTTTAACTCTTTGAAATCCAAGAAATGCAAAGAAACTTCTCCTTCTCAATGGTGTTTTATCTTTCTACCCTTTTCTTTAAGTTTTCATGGTGCGTTTTGGGCTAATAGGTGCTTATCAACCAGTGAAAGTGCTTTTCATTGCCCCATGTTAAATGGCATGCCTTAAAACCATTTGATCTTGGTCCTCCATCCTAACATTGACATAAGAGGGTATTCAAAGAATTTACTGGACTCTATGGACAAATTTATAAGGACAACTGAGGAAGAGGATTGTAGTTGCACCTATTCAGGAAGAGCATCAGAATTTATATGCAAAATTAGAGAACACTGAGAACTTGAACCAAAATGATGGACAGAGGATCTTACCGTCAAAGAAGACAGTGTTATGGTTGGCATATCGGTCAGAGGGATCAATCCCTTCAAATCTCTGGGGAAACTGTATGTAGCAAATCCGGTCACCACCACGGTCCATCATGAAGCACATTCCTTCTCTGATCGCCATGCAGTTGTATACATAATGATCACAATCCAAGTTGAGTATAAATGGGCCATTAGAGAGTATCGCTGAAGCTCTGACAAGGGCATTCATGGCTCCGGCCTTCTTGTTGTGGTCATAACCAGGGCGTTTCTCACGTGAAACATATGCAAACATTGGAAGCCTAGTGTCAATGCCACTGAAGTCCAGCTTCTTCTCGTTTGGGTGACCCATCACCGGATCATGATCTGGAACCTTGCTCATCACCTACACGGAGTCAATGTCAGAATATCTGAAATATCCCACATAGGAATATCTTGAGTTCAAACATTTGTAAGATAACAATGGTTTCTCCGATTATTAAAAGTAGCTCTTAAACTAATATGTTGTTTTGCACAAAGAAAAATGTTGTTAAACTAAATTGACACCACAATGACATGTTAGTTTTTCACAAAGGAAACTTTTGTTAAACTAAATTTACTCCACAATGATGTGACAATGACAGTTTCAAACATTTAAGCCCATTTGGTATTTGCCTCATCATTCAGTACTGATTTTGTTCAACTTTTTGTTTGTATACACTTGTCACACAAAGCCCAAAAAGCGGGTAACCCTATAAAAAGGAATTTCCTACAAACTTTTCATACAGAATGATGTGCCATTTTGGCGATACTTCATTTCGAAAAAGAATGCATAATCTGGTGGCTCATTACTTTTAAGAGGCCTCTGCCATTGCCTTGGAGTTCTAGGTATAGAAATTCTGTCTGTAATTTGAGGAGGGATTGGTTCCCCTGGGATTAGTCGGGGTGCGCTCCACCAGGGATTAGTCGAGGTGCCCGTAAGCTGACCCAAACACCCTGAGATATCTTTGTTTAACACTTTTTTAAAATTAGACACATCAAATGTATTCAATTCTATCAACCATTCAAATACAGCCTCAGCACTGTTAAATTGGCAATTAGAGGGTGACCAATGTGTTGTCTTTTGTTTACCATCCTATATGACACGCTTTACCTACAACTGTCAGAAACAAGTGGACCTGTATTGAAACTTTTCCACAAGCGGCTACGGGTGTGTCAGTTTAAATGGTAAACAAAATGTGGTTAGAAGATGTGATCACTCTAACTGTACGGCAAATCTATGAACTCTTTCCCTCTCCCCCTCCCATTGTCACCTGTAGAATTCCGGCATGGTCCCCCTTCGAGTGATCGGCTGTTGAGTTGTACCAGGTGCCCGGCCAATGGGTCCCATCAGCCATCCAAGTAGCCTTGGTGACCTTTATCGGCTGATCTGCAGGCAACACTCCACCATTCTTCTCCCTAGCAGCCTTTTTTTCTTGCATTTCCTCCTTTGAATTGTACATATCGCACCGCTTGCGGATCACATCTGGCAGCCCATTGATCCGGACCTTGAATTCATCGTATTCCCTCTTGATCCAACGGCGGTCCTTGACAAAATCATGACGCTTCTTGTTCTTAGTTGGGTCTGTTTTAACACTGAAGTAACTGTCTGGATTCCTAGGCTCAATGTTGTGTTTCCGGCAGAAGGGCACCCAATCCTGTCAGAAACTTCGGAACATTATTCCCCATAAGCTTGGAAATATATTCAAAGGACACTAATGAACTTAATAATAGACCCACCAGAAAACTAGGAGATAACAGGAAAATATAACTCTAAATAAAGAGTAAAAGAAAATAACTGATTAGCTTGGACACAAAAGAATCATGATAATCTTATTTCTTCTTCATGTTTGGAAATTAAGGGGATAAACATATAGAAAAGAGTGAGTTGTCCACTATTCTGTCTAGAAAGAGACCATAGAGAAACGAGAAAGGAAAAAGGGAAGCTTCATAAGAGCAGGAAGAAAACCAGTGAGTGCTAACCAGTAACCCCTTATCTTTTCTCTCCAAATCTACTCACTATTGGAGAGATTCAAAAGGTGGGCTTTGGAAACTCTTTCTTTCCATTTCTCTCTCAAAAATACTATCCATGCATGCGATCTGTGAAGAGACTATACTATCACTTCTTCTCTCTCCAAATCACTGAATTCAAACAGGTTGTAAGAGTATACAAAACTAAGGTACAAGACTCAAGTAGTTGCGATTATTTCTATATAGAATGATTGTCTGGCTATAAGTGACTGACATATTGGACTGCCATCGGATGGTAATAAAGTGAACAACCCATTGCCCAATGCACTGCTGCCACATTTCTCAGTTTTGACCCATAATCGGTGTGTTTCATTTCTTTCTTTCACAAGTTCAAATTATCTTTAAGAAATGAGTAATGAAAGTAACAAAACCTCAGCAAATTTGACAGCCTCAGCCATGGCCTCAAAGGTAAGGATGGCACCACCATCATCTGATATGTAAATAGAGACCTTCTCAACCGGATAATCCACGCCAAGTATAGAAAGGATAGTATTAGCAGTGACCAAAGGGGGTTCTTTCTCAGGGTCGGCAGTGGAGATGAACACGTCAACGCCTGGTAAGTCAGACCGGCCATGAGGGTTTGATGGAGAGGGGGTCTCGAACTTTTCGCGGAGGGCGGCGAGGTCAGTTTGGCGGTTTATGGGGTTGACCTTGGGGAGTATGTCGAGAATCCATGAGAAAGCAAACCAGCACTCGCATACAATGGACATTCCCCATAACCACATGGCCTCCTCGTTCGGGTTTCGAATACGCCATGCTAGGAAGAAACACAGTATTACAAGACGTGTCACAATAAGTAGCCTGTTGAAAAAGAGAGAAAAAAATAAGCAGGACTTCGGGTTAGAGATTCCAATGGTATATAGATTTCTTTGGAACAAGAATTTGTAGAGATATCTATCAAGGAGATATATAAATAAATTTTACTTCTTGAATTGTTTTCTTCTCATCTTTTCTTTTCATCTCGTTTTCCTTCCATAACCACCACTATATATGTATGATCCACGCACGGTCTTATGGTAAATGAGTGCGAATGGATGAATAGCTCGTTCATTTGATAGAGCTCGGTAACTGTAAAACAGTGCTGATTTTGTGTAGGTTTTGGTGTATAAGAGCAACTACAATAATGCTCCCTTCATTCTCCTAATGTAAGCAAAAAAAGTGGATTCCTTTTTAGAGAAACATCGTTTCAAATAGATTCAAAATGCTACTCATTCTCTCCCTAGTATGATTAAATGCTTTTCTTCCTTCTTTTCTGGACTTCAAACATTTTAAGTTTCCAACTACCTTCGCACCTATCTCCTCCATCTTTAAGAGGCATTTTTAATTCAAATACAATGATAAGGTGTGTGAAAGTTGATTCAGAAACTATGACTAATCCCAGCAAAGCATCCGCATGCACTTTCAAGTTTCCATGCTTGCATTCGTGCATGTGTAATGTGTCCATATTGTTGGATTCACACATGAGAGGGACTCAAGAGAGACTTGAGTGACAAGGCCCCCACCTCAGTCGCCGGAGTTAATCACTCCTTGGCTGTATTACACCTCCTCTCCTATATATAGATGTATGTAGTGAGCTGAGAGTGTTTGCGGATGTACAGAGAGGGTGAGAGCAGAACCGAAGCGTGAGACAGAGTAGAGTTCACGCTCGTAAGTTATAACTTCTCCACTATTTTCTTTCGGATTTTTTTTTTTTTTAAAGTCAGTGAGTTAGTCCACATGGGGTTCAGACTCTATCCATAGCCCTGAACCCATAATCGCTCATAGCTTCTCTATGGAGTGTATGAGAAGAAAAAGCTGAATAACAGAGAAAACCCTAGGTTTTTATTTTTCCTTACCAAAAGCAGAGAAAACCTAGGTTTCAAATACAAATGACAACTTTCCCAAATCCTCAACAAAAATTCATGTTCTCCTATCCCAGTTAAATTTCTCTGTGGAGCGGCATTCCAGCCAAACCATGTTATATCTTTGTGTTTTTGTGTGTGAGATCCCTGATCCTCAATACATATACACGCACAAATTGTAAATTTCACACAGAAACACACACACTCCCACATTTAGGCAACAAGCAATGATATAAGAAGAAAAAGATGAATAACAGAAAAAACCCTAGGTTTTTAATTTTCCGTACCAAAAACAGAGAAAACCCTAGGTTTCAAATACAAATGACAACTTTCCTAAATCCTTGACGGGACGTCATGTTCTCCTATCCTTGTTAAGTTTCTCTGTCGAGCGGGCATTCCAGCCAAACCATATTATATCTTCGTGTTTGTGTGTGTGAGATCCCCTATCCTCAATACATATATACACACAAACCATAACTTTCATGCACAAATACACACTACTCGCACATTTACGTGACAAGCAATGATAAACGAAGAAAAGGCAGAATAACAGAGAAAACCGTAGGTTTCAAATACAAATCACAACTTTCCTAAACCCTCAACGAAACGTCATGTTCTCCTACAATAAAACCCAATTTTCTGAAGAATACTAAAAGTAACAAGCAGATAACGGAGAAAACCTAAGCTTCAAATCCAAATCACAAATAAAACCACATGGTCATGTACAAAAATCCCCAAATTTCTTAACGAAAAATCAAAGTTGAGAGAGAGAGAGAGAGAGAGAGAGAGAGAGAGATACCAGAGATGTTAGTGGTGGAGATGGAGAAAAAGCGTGAAAACAAAACCCTAGCTGGCTGAGAAAGAGGATAGTATCAGAACTGTGTTCTGGCGCGAGAGAGAATAAAGCCGTTGGTTAAATTATTATTATTTGGTTGGTAGTTGGAAAATTACACTGACACGCCTGATCTTTGCACCAATGACAGAATCCTCCCTGTTATGTTACCAATGACAGAATCCTCCCTGTTATGTTTCTTGAATGACACTCACCTCCAATGTCAGACTTGTTGCAATGGAATAATTATTCGTGGACGCTCCAGAGTGTGTGGAATTTTCACGTGGTACTTCAAACTAATCGCGAGGCGAAAAATTTGCGGGCTAGACCTCAACAATTGCATTGGTTTTGTTGTTTTAAAAGAACAATCACCTCGACAAATCCTAACGAAGGAGGAGAGATCCACATAAACTCTACACACGTTTGGCCCCTTCCAGTGAACACTGAGATTTGTCTCTCGAATGAATCAATGTATCGGGTCAGATTCTAAATTATAAAAGTAAAAACCTCCTAGTTTAAGGCTGGCAAAGTGGTTAGTAACTCTTCCCTACAAAAGTTTCATTTTAATTCGGACCATTAATTATCGAGACGGACGGTCTAGATGGTCCACAACACAGTCCCCGCCTCCGTGACAAATGGGAACAACAAAAATAGAAAGAGATAACCACCCTACCAATGCTGGAAGCTTCTTTTCTTCCAACATATTGTTGAAAGCCTAATTTCATGCTCAATTCAATGACTTTTTCCAACTGTTTTAGTGCTGGTTATGTACCAGTGCAAATAATCTATGGATTCATCCGGGATATATGTATAGTCTTTACTTGAACACATTGTAGGTTTGCACAAATGGTGTGACCAAATTCTAGGTAGCGTGGTGATAAGAAAAAAAAAAAAAAAGAAGAGGTAGTGTGATGCTGGTTCTGGCTCCTCCCGGCCTGCCATTGGGCTTTTCGCGACATCCAGATAGCAGTATGCTTTGGAAGCCGGGAGTTTCAGGCTTAATACCTATATGTTAGCAACAAATCCAATTTCCTGCGGTTGGCTATCGCGGTAGAGAATCTCAAGTCTCCGTCGTAAGTCTACCAGTGTGATGAGAAAGAAAGAAACAGAATAGTAAATGTTTATAACTGGTTTTCATGAATTACGGTCAACAAACAATACAAATTGCGAGGTACTATTGATCTATAAAAATTTTAAGGTTTGCACCTGTATGGGCTGAGAATTGATGCTGGAATCTTAACTTTCCGAGTGAGAGGCTTCCAAGGCTTGTCCAAAAAATCAGACATGCTCATTCCAGTTTCGTCAAATGAATTCTCATCGTCTTGCCAATAAGCGTTCCCTATACCATACTTCCCCTTTGTCTCAAACAACCAACGGTTGTGATCGAAATCCCCCGTCTGGCTCCTCAAAAGCATTGATTTGTTGTTCGATTTCATCACCGACATCCGACGGTCCAACTTCCCACCACTGCCGCCACCGCCCTCCTCCTCCCCTCCGCCCCGCCTTGTCATATCTACCCGATGAGATTCCACGCCGAACCGGCTTGTTGGGCCGTACGGGCCTGGCCCATCGGGCTTGTCGCCCGAGGGAGTTGAGCCTGATGAGCCTGCAGGCTGGTTATCTGGGGTTGGCGGCATCATGACGGTGTAATTAATGTAATCGTTGGGGCCTGCGAACTCGCCTGACATGTCCAAGTCATCCTCACGGGACAAGCTGACGACACGGCCGCTTGAAGTCCGGCGAGCGAATTTCACCGCCTGTGGCGGCCGGTCGGGGGCCGAGGAGGAGGTAGAGGATGAGGTTTTCTTGGGGCCTGTTGACGTGGCCATCTTATTTTTGTCTCTTTTTTTCCCCTTTTTCTACGAAAGTGATTGAATGTGGGTGAGAGAATGAGAAGCATAAAATGATCTCTTAAATTTCATTTCCAAAATTTTTGGAAAGATTACAAGAGATTCTCAAAACACAAAGTTTTGAGAAATGAAAGATCAGAAAATATTTTCAGGTGAAAATTGAAAGGGTTACTGTGCAATGGCTGGTTGGAAAAAACAAGAGGCTAAAATTAGGCCAGATGCTTTCAATGGTCCTCATTTCGGGTCTAGACTTACTTTCTCTATGGAAAATGTTCTTCCCTCATTTCACGCAATGCCTCTCTCTCTCTCTCTCTCTCTCGCAATGCCTCTCTCTTTCTCTCTCCTGAGTTGTTGCCCCAAGAGTTTGAGATTCAGGTTCACAGATAAAAACTCTCATCTAACTTTTTTTTGGAAATTGCAATGTCCCAGAGAGCAACTCCATTGAATTGCACCATCAGGGGTTGTAGCCTAGTGGTAAATGGCTTACAGGTTCAAGGTTCGAGTAGTGTAAACAACGCCCCTGAGAACCTTGCCCTCCTGCGAAGCCGATGTGATCCACTAGTCCTTGGTGGTACAGTAGAAACGTATGAGTGATTGGTCCCTCACACGACTGCCACAAGTCTAGAGTCCTTGTGTTCATGCCCAGAGGAGGTTGCCATAGCCGGTTGATCTCTCCTCTACCCTATTTGAGCAGGGGGAAAAAACTCCAACCGCTGGTTGTTGGTATTAATTAAAATGACATTGTAAAAACTATTGTTTGAGCTTACTACCGTGTTAAAAAACTAAAAATTATCAATGAATCTGCACCAATTTAGTATCATTTTGGCACAATCTCGAATACTAACATTGTATTAAACCCTCCTCATTTTTAAAGGGAAGTGATTTTGCCACTCTCCAAATTGTCAACAGCACTCCCAGTGGCAAAATCACTCCCCCTTTTGAATACAAATCAAATGGCTTACAAAATGGGACAAGTTTGCCAGATTGGCGTTTGTCATATTCTTCAAATTTGGCACCAAGATAATATTGCCAAAACTTGACATGAATGTAACACAACAATGGAGAAAGGCCAGACTGTGATCAAGCTCCTGACAATTGTATACTACCCTATTCACCCACTATTGCAACTACTAGTATAGAAGAAGGTCTTTGTGAACTACTAGCATAGAAGATCGGATTACACGCACGGCTTCATATATAACAAGTTGTCTCTGACCTTCATCTCACGACCACAAATAAACTTGTAGCTTCGTGCCCTGGCTTGAACTACTCAGGACCATAGCTCGCATGATTTTCGTGTGCAAAGCAATGTGCAAGCCATATAGCACCTTCCCCTGTTTCTTCTTCATGGTATTAGTTGCGGGTTCCCTTTTCTTTATTAAGAGTTCTTCTTTACCTAGGAGAGCAATAGATGGGCTACCTCGCACTTCTTACATGGTGAATGGAATTTAAGCATGTGCTAAGTGAGACTGGAGCTACCAGTCTTGATGCTGGTTAGCTTTCAAAACAAGAGTCCTGCATTTTTATCTGGGGAGTTTTTACTTGTTAGCCTGAACAGCTTTTTCAAGGCTGCTACTATTCACAAGCATAATACCTTTAAAATTATTAAAAAGACTAACGGAGCAAGGATCCGAGAATCCGAGGATAAACTTCCAAACAAAATGCCTGATTTACCGAATCAACATATTCAAGTAGGCCTTCAATATTGCTACAATCATCTTCCCCATTTGAACCCAACAGACCATTCGCAGTCTTATATCCGGATTTTACAGTATACCGGCCATTCTGAGTAAAATACCACACAAACTTACAAGAAAGGTTAGATACATGAAGAGATATCTCAAACATAAGAGAAGGATGGTCCACGTTAAAGCCACCACCTCTAACCCAACTCCTCCTTCGATTGCTGGAAATTAAATTTATAACCCAATTACCCCCCTACAAATACAAAAAACACCACGAATTAACATAGTAAATTGCTATCAATTATCATATCTATGTTTCAATATGAAGGTATCACCAAAAAGTTTTACATGTTCTCCAAAAGAGAGAGAGGAGGTTTTACAAGCGCACCCACGAGAATAATAAAAAAACACACACACCCACAAGAAGAAATACCTACCTTGATACATATATGAACAATGCAGTCGCCACAAACAAACATTAACTTTTGTTCAGGAATTGGATTTAGGCCGAACCTCAATGCCTTCAATAATGATACCACTTTTCCGTCTACCTTGTTTGCCCGCCATCAACCCCATCGCTACTTCACCACTATCTCCATTTCCAATGAAAAACTCTCCCAATTCAACCTCCATCCACTTGTCCAGTCTTTTCTGCGGAAGTTGTCTCGTTGATGCTCTCATGTCAGGACTAGATGGGCCCCGTTTCAAATAAACAATGTTCATCTCTGTCTCGTGGATGATCGCATCTTCATCTCTATCTCCTCTTTCCCCAACAAAACTTACAAACGCGTCTAGTGGTAGATAATCAAACCCATTGTTACTTCTCCTCATTTGAAACACAAGGTACACTACATAAGTGGTTTTTGGGGACAACAATTGAGCCTTTATTTTGCCTTCAATACAAAACCAACACACTTTCAAAAGATGGGCCACATGCGAGAATCTGCATGTTCTAAAGACATGCATAAGACTTATGTAGGATCGGTCCGATTTCTGAGTGGACAAATACCCTTAAGAGAATAGATGTGCCGGAGAGGTTGTAATAGCCATGGAAAGGGGATGAAAGGAGTGATCTAGAAGGGTGAAGAAGAAGAGCAGGGGTGAACAGAGAGGGTAGGCAGTGGAGACCCGAACCCAAGAGATCCCTAGGAGGAAAGACAATAGAGCCCCTGAAAGAGGATAAGACCTCCTTTGAAATCAGTGCTCACCAACTTTCTCTCTCTAGGAACTGTTCACAGAGTGCTCTGTTTTCTTGAGGTTCAATGAAGAAACGTTCATATTTATAGCCCACACGAGCTAATGCTCGGACGCCAAGTGGCGCGCTGATAAAATGACACGTGTCCCTTCTGTACCCCCTGACCGCGGAGGTGTCGTTACCCTCGCGCTGACCGCGAGTATGACGGTAAGCGCATCCTCTGATCCGCGGAGATCCTCTTCTTCTTTTACAGCCACCAAGCCACTAGATCCCCTTCCTTCCCGTAGGGCAAGGTCGTGACCTACTCGGTCGCGCCAATACCGCTTGCCAAGCCTCAAGGGGCCCCTCGGGTCCTGCCTAAAGGCCGGAGCAGACATAAGAGTCTGGGCAATTTCCCTGGTGCCTTGGTTAAACCGCATTAATCGCGCCAAGCGTCCACCGGGATAAATATACTCTCCCCTTAAGGGAGGAATTTGAGCTCGCGACCCTTACATGGGCGCTGCAAAGCTATGGGTAGCGCGAGGCTCCCACGCGCAATGCCACGTGTCGCGCGACTGAGGCGCCACGTGGCGAGCTAGGGTTCGTTGGTCAAATCGTCAACCCCGCGAGGACGAGTACACGTGTCAGCTGCTCATTGGATAGTCAAACGGTCAACGGTCGCGCCTATTGACCTTTCCTACAATTGCCCCCCACGCGCGTGTGACTCACGCGCTGTCATGCGCGCGTGCAACGGTCGGGACTGTTCGGATCTCTGCAACCATCACGCCTCTTGACTTTATGGCGTCACTTTCTCGAGATTCGGGGGACCCTCCCTGAGTATAAATGACCACAGTTAGCCATAAAACCCAGTTACTTTCCAAAGATCCCATCTTTCTCTTCTCTCTCTTCCATCAGAGCTTCCAACCTTCTTCTCCCCCTCTCCGACTGCAACTTTCTCTCTCTCTTCTTTCTTACAAAACCCACTTCTTGGTCCGAAATGGCGAGAGATGATATGGAGCAAGGGAGCAAGGCTATCTTGCAAACTTCCATCCGAGCACTTCCGGCGGACGAGTGGCGTCGGGCGCCATATCTCGGCGGTTCAAGCGACTCGTTCTGGCGGAGGGCGGAGGCTTTCGTTCCGGAGACAGATATCTCGGAGGATCCGCTCCTTCTGACCCCTGAGGTAACTCATGAGGAGGCTGATTTGATCATTCCCTCTTCTGTTCTGAGATTTCGAGTGGAGAGAGGGGATATCCCCTGCTGCTTTGTCAACTATGAAGCCGTGTCTCAGGCGCCGGCCCATTGGGGCGATTGGGTGGAGTCGGTTCTGAGTAGCCCAGATTTCGTGCATGCACTTAGGGCCTCTCGTGCCCTCGAGCCCGTTCGCTTGTCTACGGAGTTGAGTATCCGTAAGAACAATACCAACCTTGATCTCATGATTTCTCGCTGGAGCAAAGACACCCATACGTTTGTGTTCCCATGGGGAGATGGTGGCCCCACTTTGCAAGATACGGCCGTGCTGATGAGGCTGAGTACGAGGGGATCGGTGGCTCTTGACCCCTCGAATCTTTCTCCGGCAGACGCGAGACTGGTGGAGCGGTTGAGGAAGGCGTATACAGAGGCGGGGAAGTACGGGTCCCGCTTCGATCGAGAGGGACGCGTACGGGCCCCTCCGAAGTCGGGCAAGACATCCTGGGGCTGCTGGTTACGGTACTTCTTCAAAGACTTGCCTCCCCCCGGGACTGCACCTCCTGCGGGGCAGGCATCTGAGTTCCATGGGAAAATGTACGATTCCGATCTCCATCTGGCTGGTTTCCTTGTTTATTGGTTGTCTTTCTTTGTGATTCCTGAGTTTCCCTACGAAGGGCCAAACTACACTGTTTTCCCCCTCGCGGTGAGTCTCGCGAGGGGTGACTTTGTTCCGCTTGGGCCTCTCTTCCTGGGTTCTTTGTTCCACCGTCTGGATCAGGTTCATGCTGATACTGAGAGGTCTATGGGGCGCTACGACATGGTTTCGGTGGTGCATACCCAGTTTCTGATGGCTTTCTGCTTTGAGCACTTCCCGAGTCTCGCGCCCTCACCCGCGGACATTAGCGAGGGTGAAGAGCCGAGGCCCCGGATCATGAGATGGAGTGGGGTCAGTTCAACGAAGCCTTGGGGGAAACGGATTGATGATGTTGATGCATTTCTTCCGCGACCTTACGCTGAACCCGTCGAAGGTGCGCTTCCCACTAGCTTCTTTTCAGAAGATGATCGTGTTGTGGATTTCCAGACTGAAGGTGTTAGTGTCTCTGCTTCTGCTCTTGCTGCCTTTGCTGCTGCTTGCCCGTGTTCTCTTCCTGCATTATGTGCGGAAGGGGCACGCTCCGTGCTGTACCGTCCTGACAGGGCAGCGCGGCAGTTCGGCTATGACCAGGGCGCGCCAGGTCAGGCACCACCGCTGAAGAGCTATGTTGAGAGTCTCCGCCGCTTCACTAGGGCTTTTGTGGGTGAACTGACAGAGGGTTTTACTGTCGTGGTGCTTCCGCGGAATGATAGAGAGACATCCTTTACAGCCAACAGCCGCTTGGCTTGGCGCCGCAACCTTGACTCTTTCGCGAACTATGTCCGCGGCGTCCCTGAGATTCCGCCCCTTTCAGAAGTCTACCATCGCGACGTGTCTCTACGGTCTCCGAAGGCAAGACAGCCTGGATGGAGGGGTAAGAAGAGTTACTGGGCTCCGCCAACCGCTACCCTTGCGGCTAACAGAGGCATCACCATTGCGGAGCCCATTTCGACTGTGATTCCGTCGAGGGTGACCCGTGCGAAGGCGAAGGAAAAGACATCTCTGCAGGAACAAGGCCCTCAGTTGAAGCGACTACAGAAGGTACACCTCCGTAATGACACCTTTTCGTCTCCTTTTTTGTGATACTTGCCATTCGCGCCTGTTGCAGCTCTTAAATTCATTTTTTTTTTTTTCCAGGGTGCCCCTACTCGAGCGGCAAGGGCCCTTAGCCCTGAAGAGATCCCTGTGAGCGTCGCGTCTGTCGGTGAGACTTGCTTCTCTCCCCACTTTTTATTAGCTTTCCCGTTGTCGTTTTCTTATCTGTCCATCCCTGCTTTGTAGGCTCCTCACCCAGGCGAGAAGGGAAAGACCATACCCCCTCGAGCAAACTTAAGAGAAAGAGGGAGGATGAGGAGGCCCGCGAGGGTGATTCTGACAGTAGCATGGATGATACTGCTCCTCTTAGCCGATTCTTTAAACTGCCCCGTGCCACACAGTCTAGTCCAGGCGGCACGTCCGTCGTTGCAGGTAAGCAGGTGGTTGTTGATCTGGCTGAGGAGGAATCCGCTGGGAATGATAGCGACTCCGAGGGTGGCGGTGGTCGCGATAGTGAGGGAGTTGAGAGCAGCGATGCTGACGGTAGCGAGGGAGGTCAAAGTGACAGGGATGGTGGTGATGATCATAGTGGTGGTGGCATCGGTGATGAAGAACCGAATGATGGTGAAGAAGGCAATGACGCCGAGGATGAAAATGATGAGGATGGAGATGGCGACGAAGGTCGCGATGGTGGCGGAGGTGATGGTGAGAACTTGGGTGTTGACACAACACACCCTGTAGTTGAGGAGGATGAAGAGGAGAATGAAGAGTCAAGTCTGATACCTCGTCGGAGGGTTCCAACAGAGGGGTTCCTTTCAATCCCAGACATCAACCAGCTAGCGCCGGAGGCTGTTGTCCCACAGCTACCCCGACGAGAGGCAGTAAAGTCTGCCTTTGAGCTCTTCCACAGGCGTGTCAACGTCCCTCCCGCTTATGACCTTGCCGCGCACTTTCAAGCACATGATGCGGCAGTGGCGCTTACAAATCTGACTTCCGCGGAGGTTTTTGCGGACCTGCAAGATGATACTCTGATATCTCTCGAGACCCCACAGGTGGGGCTCGCTGCTGGTAACCCTGCTGTAGGGAGTTCTTCGCTTGCTGGGGGAGTTATACTGCAACAACATACTGAGGCCAGTACCAGTCATGGGCAAGAGGTTGTTGGAGACGACTCTGATGCGCGAGTGGTGGAGCCGCCTGCGACTGAGGAGGAGGAGATACTTTCAAACGAGGCCTTCTTCGGACAATTCCGCCTCACTCGCGACGAGACTTCTTTCCTCTCCTTCATCCGAGACCGCTTCCCCCACACGTTTTTCAAGGTCCGCGGCCTCTACGGTCTGACCATGGGCCGGATGCAGCTTCAATGCCTTCACCACTTTCTGATGAGCATCAAGGAGATAAGGGTGTGCGATTTGGACCTCAGTCAGATCGAGGAGATCGGGCAGACTGTCCAAGACTTTGACAAGTTGGGGCTTGACATTTGGTGGGTGTACAAAGAGCTTGACGCCGCGAAGGTCATGCGCGAGAACGACAAGCTGTGGAGGCATTGCGAGGGAGCGAAGGCGGCCCTGGAAGAGGCTCAGGCAGCTCTTGCCAAAGCGCGGGATGCAGTGGCTGCGGCCGAGGCGGTGGTGGAAGAGCGCAGGCAGGCCTACGAGCGCATGGCTGAGGAAGCCCGCCTTGGTGACAGACTCATCGACGTGCCTCTCTGCGAGGCCGATCCCTTTTTGAAGAACATCTTTGGTTGACAGACTTCCCCTCTTTTTTGTTCTCTTTTTTTTTTGGTGTTGTAACACAATGACTTTGGAAGACTTCCTGAAGTAACTTTGTGGTGGTTTTTTTTGAAATGTAATGACAACGTCGGGTAATTGCAGTAGTTTTTTAAGCGTGATAAGCTTATATTTCGAGAACATAGGTAAGTGATATTACAACTGCATGCCCTACTTTCTGCTAATTGCCCCTACATATTGCTTGCCACCTTTACATGAAAACTGTTCATAAATGAACTAAAGACAGCATGGCATGAAGCCTTCTTTGAAATTGAAAACATACAGAGTACCCTTACATCATGGGTAATACATTTTAATAAACTTAGCATTAATGGGACCAGTTTTAAAACCATCACTGACCCGTGCTAATTCGTAGTGACCGCTGCTGCTGGCCTTGATTACTTCATACGGACCTTCCCACCTTGGAGTGAACTTTGGCTGCTCCAGGTCCCTCATGACTGCGGTTGTAGACTTCCATACTAAGTCTCCAACTTGGAATGCTCGCGGCACCACACCTTTGTTGTAATACTTGGCTACTGATTCCCAGTACTTTTCTTGATTCCTTGCAGCAGTGTTCCTTCTTTCTTCCAGGGCCTCGAGGTCTGCCCTTCTTTCTTCTTGTGTCACCTCCGCCGCGAGGGCTAGTCTCGCGGAGGGCACGCTTAGCTCTGCGGGGAGAACAGTTTCTGCCCCATAGACCAGGCTGAATGGGCTAGCACGCGTAGCCTTGCGATGAGAGGTCCTGTATGCCCATAATGCCACTGCCAAGTGGTCAGCCCATGTTCCTCCTTTTTCGTCCAGCAACTTGCTGATGATGCGGATGAGGGTTTTGTTGGTCGCCTCGGCTTGACCGTTGCCTTGGGGATAGTATGGAGTCGACGTGAGGTGACTCACTGGGTAGGACTTCAGAAGCTTTTTCACATTCTTGTTGATAAAAGGGGTGCCATTATCTGAAAGAATGACTTTGGGTATACCAAAGCGGCAAATGATGTTCTCTTTAATGAAGTTCGCGACTGCCGCGCCAGTAGCTCTGCGCAAGCTTACTGCCTCTACCCACTTCGTGCTTATCTCAGTAGCGACTAAGATCCACTGGTTTCCTCTGGATGACGGGTGTACGGGCCCAATCAGATCCATTGCCCAAGTGTGGAACGGGTAAGGGGCGCGAATGGAGTGTAGTTCCACGGATGGTGCGTGGACTAAGTTCCCGAACTTCTGACAAGCCGCGCACCTGCGTACATGTCGCTTCGAATCTGCTTCCATCGTAGGCCAGAAATACCCAAGATGGATCAAGTGCTCGTACAGTTTCCTCCATCCCTGATGTTCCACCTCGTGGACCTTCTGTAAAACTTCTTCAGCTTTCTCGCGAGACAGACAACGCAAGGGAATTCCGTCTAGGGCGCGACGGTAAAGTTGCCCCCCTTCCAAGAAGTAACGCTGAGAGCAGCGCTGAACCCTCCGGGCCTCTTTCGGATCCAAGGGCAACGCTCCTTCACGAAGGAAGTCGATGTACTCCTGCCTCCAGTCTAGCTCTTCCATGAGGCAACACTCTGCCTCTACTGCGTATAACATGCAGTTTTGGCAGGCGCGGAGGACTTTTGCGGCATCTTCTTTCATGCTGGGCCAATAATAGCCCTGCCTCTGAACCCTGCGGTATAGAGAGATCTCCGTTTTCGCCACAAGTTTGTCATGGATCTGACGCAACTTGGTCTTCGCTTCACCGAGACCACACATCTTGCTAGCCACCCTGAGGTCCGCGATAGTAAAGCTCACCGCGTAGGACAGTAAACTGGGCCACCTCCGCGATGGGCAGGTTCCCTTTTCCAGAAACCAACTGCTTTAGAATGGGGTCACGCCAGTCTTCCTCGCGACGTGCCCGAGCTCATCTATGATTGATGGTTCCGACCTTCTAATGATCTCGATCGTCACTTTTTCTTCGTCGAATTCTGTCTTTGCCCCCAGCGTCGCGAGGGCATCCGGGAATCTGTTGTCTGACCTTGGCCTGTGGATTATGTCCACCGCCTCAAATCTTCCCATTAACTTCTGAACTGTCGCCCTGTAGGGCGCGAGGGTGGGTTCCTTAAGCGCGAACTCCCCGGATGTCTGGAGGATGATAAGTTTTGAATCCCCCACGATTTCAGCCGTGAAATTCCTCTGAAATTTGCTGCCAGGAGCCCAAGGATTAGGGCCTCATATTCCGCTTCGTTGTTGGAGCATGCGAAGCCGAGTTTGTAGGACAAGTACTCCCTTTCTCCTTCATCACTTTGAAGGACAATTCCTGCACCGCCATGGGCTCCTCCTGCTGCCCCGTCGAAGCTTAGCGTCCAGGACGCCTCGCTTGGACTGGCCGCGAGAGCTTCGAAACCATCTCCCGGCAACGCCTCTTCCAATGGTTCGCACTGCCCGCTTGGAAATTGTGCAAGGAGATCCGCCAGGGCCTGACACTTGATAGCCCGTGGAGTGACGCATGTGATCTCAAATTCTGCTAAAGCCAGGAGCCATCTCGCGATCCTCCCGGATAAGGCTGGTCGCGATAGTAAGTATCACACAGGGTCGCTCTTAGTGACGAGCTGCACTGGAAATGATAGGAAGTAATGCCTCAACTTCTGAGCGGTGAACACGAGAGCCAAGCAGTGTCGTTCCGCTGGGGTGTATCTCTCCTCTGCTCCTTGAACCTTACGGCTTATGTAGTACACGGTCGCTCCACTCCCTCTATTTCTTGAGCGAGGAGCGCTCCGATGGATTTTGGCGTCGATGTCAGGTACAGGATGAGAGGCTTCCCTGGTTGCGGGTAATCATGGTTTGAGGTGAGGCTAAGGCAGCCTTGACACTGTCGAAGGCTTTCTGATGCTCGCTACTCCATTGAACTCTGCTTTTCCTTTCAACAGGTCACTGAATGGCGCGGTTATCTCTGCTAGTGCTGGAATGAACCGCCGCAAGTAAGAGACCTTCCCGAGGAAACGCTTGAGGGACCGCTGCGAGTGTGGCGCGGGCATCTCCGCGATGGACCTTATCTTCGTCTCATCCGCGTCGATCCCGTGCCTGTGCACCAAGAACCCCAAAATTCCCTGCTGTCACACCAAAGGCGCATTTCAGCGGGTTCATCTTCATGTTGAACTTTCTGCATCTCGCGAACACTTCTTCTAGGTGCTTCAAATGATCAGCGCTCTCCTTTGACTTGACCACCAAATCATCAACATAGTCTTCCACTATGTGGTGCATTAAGTCATGAAAAATTGCAGTCATGACGCGCTGGTAAGTGGCGCCTGCATTTTTCAGACCGAAAGGCATCACCACATAGTAGAAATTTCGAGAGGGGGTGCGGAAGGCCGTCTTCTCAGCATCTTCGGGAGCCATCCTATCTGATTGACCCACTAAAACCGTCCATGAATGAAAAATTGGTGACCTGAGGTAGCCTGAGGTAGCGTCGACCAATGTGTCCACGTGCGGCAGCGGGAACTCATCCTTAGGGCATGCCTTGTTAAGGTCGCGAAAGTCCACGCAGACCCTAATCTGCCCATTCTTCTTCTTTACTGGTACGATGTTGGCCAGCCATGAGGGGTATTGAATCGGCCGTATAAAACCAGCCTTCCTTAACTTCTCGTGTCAAGCAACTGTAGAAGTTGCAGCAGACCACAAAAAATGCAGTCAAGGGCATTGTAATGTCACAAGAAATACTACTGATCTCTATAAGGCTTACAAAACACCACTGGTGTTCGAATTCGCACCACCAGGATTCCTCGAGAAAACCATAAACCGCCAAAATCTGTTCCTAACAATTACCATACCATACATACATTTGTATCAGTATGTCCCTACACTTTCAGTTTACAAGCACCATCCAACAGGAAACTCCTGTCCGCCTCCCCCCTTTCCACAGGTCTTTTCGCAGCGTCTTGTTAGAATACACATGGAAGCAGATTTTTCAATTTAGTTCACAAAAAACAAATCTACTCACCTCTTCATTTTTCCCCTAGATGAGAAACACCAATAGACAGTAGTTAGAATTGTCAATCCTGGGTGCGGAGGATAGATATCCCCATGAGCATAAAGAGACTGTAATGGAAACACAGCCCCGCCCAAACATAGAGGATGGTGGGCATTTCCTTTACTCCCACATACAACCCTTTGGAAACTAAATGGCGTACCTCATATGATGCATCACAGCACCAAGAAAACTGAAAAAAGCCCACCAAAAAAGCTTGCTCCACTCCGGAATGACGCTGTAAATAGTCCTCGCGGATGCCATGATCAGGGCGACGAGGTTCACCACGATTATAGTCAACGGCATCAGGAACAGGCTCGTCCACTTCACGACGTACAGATCCGCGTAGATGTCATCTTCGTCCTCAGCTGTCGATTTCGTTGTCAACTTGAAAGAGATCTCGATTCCGGCTAAGACCTTTAGGAGCCCTTGGATAACCGCGACAAGGTGGGCGCTACTCCCACCTATGACCCAAAACTGCTCATTTCGCCACCACTCCTCTAGTGCAATACCGGACCATTTCACTTCTAGAAGGGATAATAGGATAAGACAGACGGTTATTATGAGGAGGTACGAAAGGAAGGCGATATTAAGGCTTTGCACGATGAATTGTCCGGAGAAGAGGGACAAGGCTGGAAGGAAGCAGTACACTACAAGGAAGATGGAGGTGAAGGGGTAAACGCCGACGTTGAAGTAGGCGACGCGTTGGAGGAACTTGAGGCGGCGGGTGGCCAGGAGGGGGTTGTTTCGGGAGAAGAAAATCTCGACAGAGCCTGTGGCCCAACGGAGCACCTGATGGAGTCGGTCGGTGAGGTTGATGGGTGCCGTGCCACGGAAAGCATCCCTCTTTGTAATGCAGTAGACTGACCGCCACCCTCGGTTGTGCATTCGGTAGCCGGTGACCACGTCTTCCGTCACCGATCCGTAGATCCAGCCAACCCGGTCCCCCCATTCTGTCTTGTCTTCGTACCTATGTCGAAGCATCAAAATTAAACACCAAAAGATTGTGGGGTAAACACCAAAAGCCACTTTTTCGGATTTGTGAGAACTGTTTTTGCCCCATGGTGGATAAGAAAAGACGATTTGAACTTTATCCCAGCAAAACCAAACAAAAATACCGAACACATGGTCAATCCTAATAATGGGTAGTCATCAACGCAGATGCATGCAGAATTTTCCCTAAACCTGAATTAACACTCCCCTTGAAAAGTTCCTGTCATGCGAATGGTGAAAGGGATTCTAAGTTAAGCAATTACCAGCAGGAGATGACGGCAACGGCCTCAGCGACAGTGGGGGCATCAAGTGGAGGGCGCGGAATGAGCAGTGCACCAGGAGGCCGTCCGTTCTTCACAGAAATGTGATCGGCAAGTGGACGTCCCTGATACTCACAAATGGGTATAGACTCTGCAAACATGGTTGAATTCCCAAATTTTTTGGGCAGGGTAAGGTCAGGATGAGACGTCAAGGGCTGTGTGTCTGAGTCCTCATCAGTCTGCATTGGAATGTTCGAGGCCTGTGACTTGTTTTGCCCGACAATACCCAAGTACTCGTTGGCCCGTGGCGGGTTAAAACCGTATAGTGCATAGCGCCGAAACATGCAGCCGGTCCCAACATATACAGGACCTTGGAGACCATCCAGAGCTCTCATGTTCCCTGTCGTGCAAGCAAACAAAATACATACCCGAACTTCAGTTAGTAAGAAAACAAAATTTATCCAGACAGCAATGACACTTTCTATTGATATGGTATCAGCTATGATACATGGAATTGGGTACAGTTTCAGGTGCGGGTATGGGTCTAAGTGTCAAGTCCATCTAGTTTTCATTTCAGGACAAGGAGACGAGCCAAAATATTCATATTCCTTAGCATTCTTCTATTTTCCACAATAAATGGACTCAAGTCTTAACAAAGGTGCCTTGAGGCATTCGATGTATAAATAGGAGTCATATGCAATTATGCATAGCCCATGATAATTTTGAATTACCTATATGTTTGCTAGGTGTATGTCCAATTAAACACGCCATTATGTGAGTGTCGAGAGTGCAACACGGGACAGTTAAAAAAAAAAAGTGTGCAACACGGGTACCACCTTCTATGATGGAAAACGTCCATGTACCATAGATGAAAAGCATAGTTGGAGGAAGAAAGAATAAATAATCAACTAAGAAGTTTATGGTGGTTGGGGGATACGGAAAGAAGCTATATTGGTGCATTGGACGAGGCTGGAATACGTATTTGCAGGACTATGCTACCAGTTAAACCATAACCCCTTTGTGAATATCTTGATCATGACATAGTTTTATGACAAACGAGCAACAGATTCTAGCGAGGATGCATCTTATTCATAGGCAGGGAATGCAAGTATGATTCCAAATCATATATCTAGATCATGCATTTGTTGGGAGATTTAATGAAGGCTTTTCGAGTTCACTATCTTCTTATCTTTCCAGAAGTACCTCTACAAATCCGTACCAAATATAAGCTAAAGTAACAAAGCGGGAATGCATGCACAAGCTTGCAAAGTGTCACGTTTTAACTCTTTGAAATCCAAGAAATGCAAAGAAATTTCTCCTTCTCAATGGGGTTTTATCTTTCTACCCATTTCTTTAAGTATTCATGGTGCGTTTTGGGCTAATAGGTGCTTATCAACCAGTGAAAGTGCTCTTCATTGCCCCATGTTAAATGGAATGCCTTAAAACCATTTGATCTTGGTCCTGTATCCTAACATTGACATAAGAGGGTATTCAAAGAATTTACTGGACTCTATGGACAAATTTATAAGGACAACTGAGGAAGAGGATTGTAGTTGCACCTATTCAGGAAGAGCATCAGAATTTATATGCAAAATTAGAGAACACTGAGAACTTGAACCAAAATGATGGACAGAGGATCTTACCGTCAAAGAAGACAGTGTTATGGTTGGCATATCGGTCAGAGGGATCAATCCCTTCAAATCTCTGGGGAAACTGTATGTAGCAAATCCGGTCACCACCACGGTCCATCATGAAGCACATTCCTTCTCTAATCGCCATGCAGTTGTATACATAATGATCACAATCCAAGTTGAGTATAAATGGGCCATTAGAGAGTATCGCTGAAGCTCTGACAAGGGCATTCATGGCTCCGGCCTTCTTGTTGTGGTCATAACCAGGGCGTTTCTCACGTGAAACATATGCAAACATTGGAAGCCTAGTGTCAATGCCACTGAAGTCCAGCTTCTTCTCGTTTGGGTGACCCATCACCGGATCATGATCTGGAACCTTGCTCATCACCTACACGGAGTCAATGTCAGAATATCTGAAATATCCCACATAGCAATATCTTGAGTTCAAACATTTGTAAGATAACAATGGTTTCTCCGATTATTAAAAGTAGCTCTTAAACTAATATGTTGTTTTGCACAAAGAAAAATGTTGTCAAACTAAATTGACACCACAATGACATGTTAGTTTTTCACAAAGGAAATTTTTGTTAAACTAAATTTCCTCCACAATGATGTGACAATGACAGTTTCAAACATTTAAGCCCATTTGGTATTTGCCTCATCATTCAGTACTGATTTTGTTCAACTTTTTGTTTGTATACACTTGTCACACAAAGCCCAAAAAGCGGGTAACCCTATAAAAAGGAATTTCCTACAAACTTTTCATACAGAATGATGTGTCATTTTGGCGATACTTCATTTCGAAAAAGAATGCATAATCTGGTGGCTCATTATTTTTAAGAGGCCTCTGCCATTGCCTTGGAGTTCTAGGTATAGAAATTCTGTCTGTAATTTGAGGAGGGATTGGTTCCCCTGGGATTAGTCGGGGTGCGCTCCCCCAGGGATTAGTCGAGGTGCGCGTAAGCTGACCCAAACACCCTGAGATATCTTTGTTTAACACTTTTTTAAAATTAGACACATCAAATGTATTCAATTCTATCAACCATTCAAATACAGCCTCAGCACTGTTAAATTGGCAATTAGAGGGTGACCAATGTTACGTCTTTTGTTTACCATCCTATATGACACGCTTTACCTACAACTGTCAGAAACAAGTGGACCTGTATTGAAACTTTTCCACAAGCGGCTACGGGTGTGTCAGTTTAAATGGTAAACAAAATGTGGTAAGAAGATGTGATCACTATAACTGTACGGCAAATCTATGAACTCTTTCCCTCTCCCCCTCCCATTGTCACCTGTAGAATTCCAGCATGGTCCCCCTTCGAGTGATCGGCCGTTGAGTTGTACCAGGTGCCCGGCCAATGGGTCCCATCAGCCATCCAAGTAGCCTTGGTGACCTTTATCGGCTGATCTGCAGGCAACACTCCACCATTCTTCTCCCTAGCAGCCTTTTTTTCTTGCATTTCCTCCTTTGAATTGTACATATCGCACCGCTTGCGGATCACATCTGGCAGCCCATTGATCCGGACCTTGAATTCGTCGTATTCCCTCTTGATCCAACGGCGGTCCTTGACAAAATCATGACGCTTCTTGTTCTTAGTTGGGTCTGTTTTAACACTGAAGTAACTGTCTGGATTCCTAGGCTCAATGTTGTGTTTCCGGCAGAAGGGCACCCAATCCTGTCAGAAACTTCGGAACATTATTCCCCATAAGCTTGGAAATATATTCAAAGGACACTAATGAACTTAGTAATAGACCCACCAGAAAACTAGGAGATAACAGGAAAATATAACTCTAAATAAAGAGTAAAAGAAAATAACCGATTAGCTTGGACACAAAAGAATCATGATAATCTTATTTCTTCTTCATGTTTGGAAATTAAGGGGATAAACATATAGAAAAGAGTGAGTTGTCCACTATTCTGTCTAGAAAGAGACCATAGAGAAACGAGAAAGGAAAAAGGGAAGCTTCATAAGAGCAGGAAGAAAACCAGTGAGTGCTAGCCAGTAACCCCTTATCTTTTCTCTCCAAATCTACTCACTATTGGAGAGATTCAAAAGGTGGGCTTTAGAAACTCTTTCTTTCCATTTCTCTCTCAAAAATACTATCCATGCATGCGATCTGTGAAGAGACTATACTTTCACTTCTTCCCTCTCCAAATCACTGAATTCAAACAGGTTGTAAGAGTATACAAAACTAAGGTACAAGACTCAAGTAGTTGCGATTATTTCTATATAGAATGATTGTCTGGCTATAAGTGACTGACATATTGGACTGCCATCGGATGGTAATAAAGTGAACAACCCATTGCCCAATGCACTGCTGCCACATTTCTCAGTTTTGACCCATAATCGGTGTGTTTCATTTCTTTCTTTCACAAGTTCAAATTATCTTTAAGAAATGAGTAATGAAAGTAACAAAACCTCAGCGAATTTGACAGCCTCAGCCATGGCCTCAAAGGTAAGGATGGCACCACCATCATCTGATATGTAAATAGAGACCTTCTCAACCGGATAATCCACGCCAAGTATAGAAAGGATAGTATTAGCAGTGACCAAAGGGGGTTCTTTCTCAGGGTCGGCAGTGGAGATGAACACGTCAACGCCTGGTAAGTCAGACCGGCCATGAGGGTTTGATGGAGAGGGGGTCTCAAACTTTTCGCGGAGGGCGGCGAGGTCAGTTTGGCGGTTTATGGGGTTGACCTTGGGGAGTATGTCGAGAATCCATGAGAAAGCGAACCAGCACTCGCATACAATGGACATTCCCCATAACCACATGGCCTCCTCGTTCGGGTTTCGAATACGCCATGCTAGGAAGAAACATAGTATTACAAGACGTGTCACAATAAGTAGCCTGTTGAAAAAGAGAGAAAAAAATAAGCAGGACTTCGGGTTAGAGATTCCAATGGTATATAGATTTCTTTGGAACAAGAATTTGTAGAGATATCTATCAAGGAGATATATAAATAAATTTTACTTCTTGAATTGTTTTCTTCTCATCTTTTCTTTTCATCTCGTTTTCCTTCCATTACCACCACTATATATGTATGATCCATGCACGGTCTTATGGTAAATGAGTGCGAATGGATGAATAGCTCATTCATCTGATAGAGCTCGGTAACTGTAAAACAGTGCTGATTTTTGTGTAGGTTTTGGTGTATAAGAGCAACTACAATAATGCTCCCTTCATTCTCCTAATGTAAGCAAAAAAGTGGATTCCTTTTTAGAGAAACGTCATTTCAAATAGATTCAAAATGCTCCTCATTCTCTCCCTAGTATGATTAAATGCTTTTCTTCCTTCTTTTCTGGACTTCAAACATTTTAAGTTTCCAACTACCTTCGTACCTATCTCCTCCATCTTTAAGAGGCATTTTTAATTCAAATACAATGATAAGGCGTGTGAAAGTTGATTCAAAAACTATGACTAATCCCAGCAAAGCATCCGCATGCACTTTCAAGTTTCCATGCTTGCATTCGCACAATGCATGTGTAATGTGTCCATATTGTTGGTTTCACGCATGAGAGGGACTCAAGAGAGACTTGAGTGACAAGGCCCCCACCTCAGTCGCCGGAGTTAATCACTCCTCCCATATATATAGATGTATGTAGTGAGCTGAGAGTGTTTGCGGATGTACTGAGAGGGTGAGAGCAGAACCGAAGCGTGAGACAGTAGAGTTCACGCTCGTAAGTTATAACTTCTCCACTATTTTTCTTTCGTATTGAAATAGTGTTTTTTCTCTATGGAGTGTATGAGAAGAAAAAGCTGAATAACAGAGAAAACCCTAGGTTTTTATTTTTCCTTACCAAAAGCAGAGAAAACCTAGGTTTCAAATACAAATGACAACTTTCCCAAATCCTGAACGGAAATTTATGTTCCCCTATGCCAATTAAATTTCTCTGTGGAGCGGGCATTCCAGCCAAACCATGTTATATCTTTTTGTTTTTGTGTGTGAGATCCCTGATCCTCAATACATATACACGCACAAATTGTAAATTTCACACAGAAATACACACACTCCCACATCTACGCAACAAGCAATGATATAAGAAGAAAAAGATGAATAACAGAAAAAACCCTAGGTTTTTAATTTTCCTTACCAAAAACAGAGAAAACCCTAGGTTTCAAATACAAATGACAACTTTCCTAAATCCTCGACGGGACGTCATGTTCTCCTATCCTTGTTAAGTTTCTCTGTCGAGCGGGCATTCCAGCCAAACCATATTATATCTTTGTGTTTGTGTTTGTGTGTGTGAGATCCCCTATCCCCAATACATATATACACACAAATCATAACTTTCATGCACAAATACACACTCTCCCACATTTACGTGACAAGCAATGATAAACGAAGAAAAGGCGGAATAACAGAGAAAACCCTAGGTTTCAAATACAAATCACAACTTTCCTAAACCCTCAACGAATCGTCATGTTCTCCTACAATAAAACCCAATTTCTGAAGAATACTAAAAGTAAGAAGCGGATAACATAGAAAACCTAAGCTTCAAATCCAAATCACAAATAAAACCACATGGTCATGTACAAATATCCCCAAATTTCTTAACGAGAAATCAAAGTTGAGAGAGAGAGAGAGAGAGAGAGAGAGAGATACCAGAGGTGTTAGTGGTGGAGATGGAGAAAAAGCGTGAGAACAAAACCCTAGCTGGCTGAGAAAGAGGATAGTATCAGAACTGTGTTCTGGCGCGAGAGAGAATAAAGCCGTTGGTTAAATTATTATTATTTGGTTGGTAGTTGGAAAATTACGCTGACACGCCTGATCTTTGCACCAATGACAGAATCCTCCCAGTTGTGTTTCTTGAATGACACTCACCTCCGATGTCAGACTTGTTGCAATGGAATAATTATTCGTGGACGCTCCAGAGTCTGGAATTTTCACCTCCAATGACACTCAACAATTGCATTGGTTTTGTTTTTTTAAAAGAACAATCACCTCGACAAATCCTAATGAAGGAGGAGAGACCCACATAAACTCTCCACACTTTTGGCCCCTTCTAGTGAACACTTAGATTTGTCCCTCAAATGAATCAATGTATCGGGTCAGATTCGGAATTATAAAAGTAAAAAACCTCCAAGTTTAAGACTGTCAAACTGGTTAGTAACTTTTCCCCAGAAAAGTTTCATTTTAATCCGGACCATTAATTACCGAGACGGACGGTCTAGATGATCCACAACACAGTCCCCGCTTCCGTGACAAATGGGAACGACAAAAATAGAAAGAGACAACCACCCTACCAATGCTGGAAGCCTCGTTTCTTCTCTTCCAACATATTGTTGAAAGCCTAATTTCATGTTCAATTCAATGACTTTTTCCAACTGTTTTAGTGCTGGTTATGTACAAGTGCAAATAATCTATGGATTCATCTGGGATATATGTATAGTCTTTACGTGAACACATTGTAGGTTTGCACAAATGGTGTGAACAAATTATAGTTAGTGTGGTGATAAGAAAAAAAAAAAAACAAAGGTAATGTGATGGTGGTTCTGGCTCCTCCCGGCCTGCCATTGGGCTTTTCGCGACATCCAGAAAGCCGGGAGTTTCTGGTTTAATACCGATATTTTAGCAACAAATCCAATTTTCTGCGGTTGGCTGTCGTGGTAGAGAATCACAAGTCTCCGTTGTAAAAGTCTACCAGAGTGATGAGAAAGAAAGAAACAGAATAGTAAATGTTTATGACTGGTTTCATGAATTACGGTCAACAAACAGTACAAACTGCGAGGTACTACATTGGATGAAATTTCTGTTGATCGATAAGAAATTTAAAAGGCTTGCACCTGTAAGGGCTGAGAATTGATGCTGGAATCTTAACTTTCCGAGTGAGAGGCTTCCAAGGCTTGTCCAAAAAATCAGACATGCTCATTCCAGTTTCGTCAAATGAATTCTCATCGTCTTGCCAATAAGCGTTCCCTATACCATACTTCCCCTTTGTCTCAAACAACCAACGGTTGTGATCGAAATCCCCCGTCTGGCTCCTCAAAAGCATTGATTTGTTGTTCGATTTCATCACCGACATCCGACGGTCCAACTTCCCACCACTGCCGCCACCGCCCTCCTCCTCCCCTCCGCCCCGCCTTGTCATATCTACCCGATGAGATTCCACGCCGAACCGGCTTGTTGGGCCGTACGGGCCTGGCCCATCGGGCTTGTCGCCCGAGGGAGTTGAGCCTGATGAGCCTGCAGGCTGGTTATCTGGGGTTGGCGGCATCATGACGGTGTAATTAATGTAATCGTTGGGGCCTGCGAACTCGCCTGACATGTCCAAGTCATCCTCACGGGACAAGCTGACGACACGGCCGCTTGAAGTCCGGCGAGCAAATTTCACCGCCTGTGGCGGCCGGTCGGGGGCCGAGGAGGAGGTAGAGGATGAGGTTTTCTTGGGGCCTGTTGACGTGGCCATCTTATTTTTGTCTCTTTTTTTCCCCTTTTCCTACGAAAGTGATTGAATGTGGGTGAGAGAATGAGAAGCATAAAATGATCTCTTAATTTTCATTTCCAAAATTTTTGGAAAGATTACAAGAGATTCTCAAAACACAAAGTTTTGAGAAATGAAAGATCAGAAAATATTTTCAGGTGAAAATTGAAAGGGTTACTGTGCAATGGCTGGTTGGAAAAAACAAGAGGCTAAAATTAGGCCAGATGCTTTCAATGGTCCTCATTTCGGGTCTAGACTTACTTTCTCTATGGAAAATGTTCTTCCCTCATTTCACGCAATGCCTCTCTCTCTCTCTCTCTCTCTCTCTCTCTCTCTCTCGCAATGCCTCTCTCTTTCTCTCTCCTGAGTTGTTGCCCCAAGAGTTTGAGATTCAGGTTCACAGATAAAAACTCTCATCTAACTTTTTTTTGGAAATTGCAATGTCCCAGAGAGCAACTCCATTGAATTGCACCATCAGGGGTTGTAGCCTAGTGGTAAATGGCTTACAGGTTCAAGGTTCGAGTAGTGTAAACAACGCCCCTGAGAACCTTGCCCTCCTGCGAAGCCGATGTGATCCACTAGTCCTTGGTGGTACAGTAGAAACGTATGAGTGATTGGTCCCTCACACGACTGCCACAAGTCTAGAGTCCTTGTGTTCATGCCCAGAGGAGGTTGCCATAGCCGGTTGATCTCTCCTCCACCCTATTTGAGCAGGGGAAAAAAACTCCAACCGCTGGTTGTTGGTATTAAAATGACATTGTAAAAACTATTGTTTGAGCTTACTACAGTGTTAAAAAACTAAAAATTATCAATGAATCTGCACCAATTTAGTATCATTTTGGCACAATCTCGAATACTAACATTGTATTAAACCCTCCTCATTTTTAAAAGGAAGTGATTTTGCCACTCTCCAAATTGTCAACGGCACTCCCAGTGGCAAAACCACTCCCCCTTTTGAATACAAATCAAATGGCTTACAAAATGGGACAAGTTTGCCAGTTTGGCGTTTGTCATATTCTTCAAAGTTGGCACTAAGATAATATTGCCAAAACTTGACATGAATGTAACACAACAATGGAGAAAGGGCAGACTGTGATCAAGCTCCTGACAATTGTATAGTACCCTATTCACCCACTATTGCAACTACTAGTATAGAAGAAGGTCTTTGTGAACTACTAGCATAGAAGATCGGATTACACGCACGGCTTCATATATAACAAGTTGTCTCTGACCTTCATCTCACGACCACAAATAAACTTGTAGCTTCGTGCCCTGGCTTGAACTACTCAGGACCATAGCTCGCATGATTTTCGTGTGCAAAGCAATGTGCAAGCCATATAGCACCTTCCCCTGTTTCTTCTTCATGGTATTAGTTGCGGGTTCCCTTTTCTTTATTAAGAGTTCTTCTTTACCTAGGAGAGCAATAGATGGGCTACCTCGCACTTCTTACATGGTGAATGGAATTTAAGCATGTGCTAAGTGAGACTGGAGCTACCAGTCTTGATGCTGGTTAGCTTTCAAAACAAGAGTCCTGCATTTTTATCTGGGGAGTTTTTACTTGTTAGCCTGAACAGCTTTTTCAAGGTTGCTACTATTCACAAGCATAATACCTTTAAAATTATTAAAAAGACTAACGGAGCAAGGATCCGAGAATCCGAGGATAAACTTCCAAACAAAATGCCTGATTTATTGAATCAACATATTCAAGTAGGCCTTCAATATTGCTACCATCTTCCCCATTTGAACCCAACAGACCATTCGCAGTCTTATATCCGGATTTTACAGTATACCGGCCATTCTGAGTAAAATACCACACAAACTTTCCAGAAAGATTAGATACACGAAGAGATATCTCAAACATAAGAGAAGGATGGTCCACGTTAAAGCCACCACCTCTAACCCAACTCCTCCTTCGATTGCTGAAAATTAAATTTGTAACCCAATTATACCCATACAAAGACAAAAACACCACGAATTAACAAAGTAAATTGTTATCAATTATCACTATCTATGTTTCAACGCGAAGGTATCACCAAAAAGTTTTACATGTTCTCCAAAAAAGAGAGAGGAGGTTTTACAAGCGCACCCACGAGAATGATAAAAACACACACACCCACAAGAAGAAATACCTACCTTGATACATAAATGAACAATGCAGTCGCCACAAACAAACATAAACTTGTGCTCAGGAATTGGATTTAGGCCGAACCTCAATGCCTTCAATAATGATACAACTTTTCCGTCTACCTTGTTCGCCCGCCATCAACCCCATCACTACTTCACCACTATCTCCTTTACCAATGAAAAACTCTGCCAATTCAACCTCCATCCACTTGTCCAGTCTTTTCTGCGGAAGTCGTCTCGTTGATGCTCTCATCTCAACACTAGATAGGCCCCATTTCAAATAAACAATGTTCATCTCTGTCTCGTGGATGATCGCATCTTTATCTCTATCTCCTCTTTCCCCAACAAAACTTACAAACGCGTGTAGTGGTAGATAATCAAACCCATTGTTACTTCTCCTCATTTGAAACACAAGGAACACTACATAAGTGGTTTTTGGGGACAACAATTGAGCCTCTATTTTGCCTTCAATACAAAACCAACACACTTTCAAAAGATGGGCCACCTCCGAGAATCCTCATGCTCTAAAGACATGCAAAAGACTTAAATGCACACAAACAAAAAGAGGAATTAGGATCTTCGCATGTGGTGATCTCATGTGAGGAGAAATAGAACCTACCAAAGTCGCATCATTGTGACCCAACCCGTTTATTTTGTAGTTCCCTATGTCTAAATCATCTATGCAAAATATCAGGATAGTCGAATTTAAGCCGAATTGTATTTGTCTTGAGAGGAATAGATAGTCAACTTTGAAATGAACTGTCAAATTTCTAATCGCTTATTGATTTCTTAAGACCAAATATGATTTCTTGAGATTGACTATCAATGTACACGATAAATCGATTATTTGCATAAATGATTTTGCTTTGTTTGGATTGCAATTTGAAAATTTTTTTGAAAAATAGTAGGGGTAATGAGTAGAGAGAGATATAGAGAGAAATATTGAAAGTAGGCGGAATCTAGGGGGTATTTTTTGAAAAATGCTTTTTGAAAACCAAAAGGAACAAGGCATTACACATTGAGACTTTTAAAATCAAGGCTTAGATCATCAAAAATTGGACCGTCGCAGGCCACATTTCTCCTCACATGAAAATCACATGGGAGGGTTCTGGTTGCAAAAAGAGTAGAGGTGGGGGACCTTGACTGCGGTAAAGACACCCATTCCCAATTTTCTGGAGAACTTCCCTGTATGATTGCAAGCTCCCGGGCTCCTAGCATAAAACACTTTTTGCCACTAGCTTTATACAAAACGAAGCTCTGGTACAAGAGAAGCAAGACTCTAGAATTAATATTAGAGCTACTCAAAAAAAATAATAATAATAAAGAAGAGAGAGAGAGAGAGAGAGAATGACAAGAAATGTTGAAGCATAAGGTTTTAAGTACTGTAAGCAAAAGCCACCCCAACTGGCGCCAAAATTTAGCAAAAGTCAATTATTGTTTAGAATTCACTGTAGCATTCTCACCTAAACTAATACTCCCTCCGGTTCCATTTTCAACTTAAAATAAAGAGGCCACAAGGGTAGGTACTCCCTTTTACGGAGTAAGGCCTTGTTCGACTAAAATTTTTACTTTTTAAGTATTTATTTTCTGTTTTACGAAACAGATCAACTCTTTCACAATACATCACATTTTATTCAAAAAATAAGTATTTATTTACATTAGCGGAACGGAGCCTAAGTTTCATCGGCATATTTCTCACCAAAAAATAGTCCACAAATTCCGGATATTGGTTTCTTGTTTATTAACTAGTATTATTCCCGTCGATGAAAAAGAAAATAAGAGAAAAGTGGAAATTTTTTTATCCCGTGTACATTGAATGGGCACAATGCAAGTGATTAAGTGTGCATGGGTATACACATCTACGTCTATACAAGACTGAGCATGTAGAAATGGTGAAATCAGGGTTACCTATTTGCCGCCGTCGAGGAAAATAGGACAGTCGGCCAGGCGAGAGTAGAGTTGCTTCTTGGTGGAGGAAGGCACGGGGGATACCGACCTCCATAGGATCGCCGCGTGATCGGACGGCAGGAATCTGTCCCACACGGCGTCGGAATCGGCGACGGACTTGAATCCCTTGGAGATCGCCGACGACCGGCACGCGTCCCGAGGAGATGTCAGATAGAGAATGTCCGACACGATGCCTTCTGGCAACGCCGAGGTAAAATCCATCCCCTTTCCCTCTCCTCTCCTCTCCCACTTCCTGTCTTGCGCTGACTTTATACTCAAGCCTGAGAGCTGCATTTTTTTCTTATTTAAATTTTTTTGGTAGTATTTGTTAGAGTGTTGTTCCACAAAAAGCATATATTTTGAATTAAAGGTGATTGTATTACGAGATAATGATCTATTTTGTAAAACATAAAACAAATATTTGAAAAATAAAAATCTTAGCGAAACGAGATCTTAGTTTTACATCAAACTTTTGTTAATTGTTGATCGTTACACGACTACATAAATCGAAAAACTAAAAAATTGGAGTATGACTTTAACCCCAAAAATACTTGCTAAAAAGACTAAAATTTGGATGTTTCTAAGACAATTTGGGTAAAAGTCTTAATTCTTTGCTTTTTCGATTTCTCTCGTCGAAATAATTAATAATTCATAAAAATTTGATGTAAAATTAACAAATGTAAAAAAATTTAAATAAGATCAAAAAAAAAAAAAACACAGGATTTTTTGTTTGGAAAACTGTATGCCTGGATCAACTATTGATTGAACTGTATAATGCATATTCAGTTGAATATTAAATGGTCTAGAGTAAGAATAAAATGATACGCCTCCCAGATTTGAACTGGGTAACTTTGGGTTTGGCCAAATAATGTTGTAGTGCTTTTTTGGAACGTGAGATCTATAGTTTGATTTCTATAGACACGAGGCTATCCTTCGGTGGAATAGGCAAATTTCCCGTCATCACCGCCCATAGAAACTACGAGCTGAGACATGCGCATAAGAAAAAAAGTCTTAAAAGATTTTAAGTGAATCCGCTTGGCCTCCATCGTAATTTGTCTGCTTACTTTTAAATGTTTCAAGTGTTTGCTAATTTGACTTTTAAATGAACCAAATTTCCTTTTCTACCCCTTCTTTTTTTGAAATGAAATAATTTTTCGAAAGGGTTGAAGGTAAAAGATGGGAAACTTTAAATTACAGAAAATCTGCAATTGAATGTACTTATTTTAGACGTCATGATATCTACCATGTTACATTTATAATGTGAACGGCTCGAGGAGTTGTTTTTTCTTTGCAAATGTCAAGATATTATGTGAACTTTAACAATATCGGATATGGCTATGTTTTTTTTTTTTTCCTCGGCAAACGAAACATTTTATATAGTTCGAAATGGATACATCGAGAAAAAGCATCTAGGCACAGGACACTTAGATGCAAAAGAAACGAAAAAGTATCCAACAGACAATCGGATATGGCTATATTGAGATCAGCAAAATATCTATAACATAAAACAGAGTGATTCCCTTTAAAAATGTCTAGGTCTGGGCATACTAATGAAACTACATTTGCAATCATTCAATTTTTTTATATCTTAAAATAACAAATGTGTGATTAAAAAAGAAATATTTATTGATTTCCTGATCAAATCTCTCTCTCTCTCTCTCTCTCTCTCACTTTTTTTTGGTAACATTTGTTATTTATCTCTCTCCTCAACTTTTTTGTAATATTAATTAGTAATTACAATTTTCCCTAGAATAGTATTAGAAATCACTCTCTCCTTACATTTCTACAATACCTGTCAATACATGTTTTACTTGTCCAAAATTCACACCGTTCTCTTACTTTCTTTTCTGCACAACCTAGCAACGCAAACATTTTCACATTCCAAATCTAAGATAGCTAATTGAATGATTATGGTTGGTTTATTGATTGATTAATTTTTTTTAATTTCTTATAGGGCATGGGCTTTTGTGTGAATTTATTGTTGAGGGAAAAATTTGGTTTCATTATCTCTAAATACAAGAAAGTTAATTGATGTGAATTATTGTTGGGAGTGCTTTTAGGCACAGGTAATCTACTAGTGCTATGATATTTGATGCTGTGATAAACACACTTGCTTTCGAAATGCACTTTCTTAGAACAGCAATGAAAAAGCGAGGTAGGAAACCACTACCCCGTATCCAACAGTAAGATTTAGTCATCACGACGAGAAGAACATCACAAAACTTGCAGAAACGACCGTTGTTTATCACTGTACTGCTAACTCGGAGTAAAATGCCATGCGATCAACTTATTGGGACTTTGAGAAAGAGGCATCTTTGTGAGAAGGATCAGCGGAGGCATTGAACCTATAGCTCTACCAACTCCTCCAACTCCATTCATGGAAATCAAATTTATAACGACTACCATACACTAAACTGGCCATCATATATGTGTTTCAACAACATCAACAAGAAGGTTTTACAATCAGGGACGGATTCAGAAGTCTAGCCTAGTGGGGACTCTTTAGTAATCATAATCATAAAAGATTGTAGAATGATAGAGATTGTTTTATTGATGTCTTTCTTTAAATTATTTCTCCACAGTAGTTAAATGTAATTAGAGAATGAAGAAATTAACATTCCAAAAAGACAAACACTTTGTAAACCAATAAATATTACAAATCAATCTTCTTACAACGAAAGTTGAAGCATAAAATTTATTGATCATGTATTCAAATATATACAAGTGTGTATGCTAAGTACAAAGAGTATTAACAGAGTTGTAAATATATTCACACATGCACGTATGTGATTATGCTTATACAGATGAGTATTAACATAAATTTTTAGATGTGAGCGGAGGCACGTGGGGCATGTATATCCGTCCCTATTTACAACCATGCCTACAAGAATAAAGAAATAAGTTGAAATATACACCCAGAATGCCGTCGATCGCCCCAAACAAACATACCCATTTCATTTAGGAATCAGACTTTAGGCCGAAGCACAATGCCTTGTACACTGATGACACCTTTCCAGTTACCTTGTTCGACCTCCATCAACCGGATCTCCACTTCGCCGTTATCTCCTTGACCGGTGAAAAACTCTCCCAATGCAATCTCCATCCACCCTTCTGTTCTTTTCCGCAGATGATGACTTGATTTTGGCGGTTCCAAATTAACAATGTTGGTGGTCTCATAGCCATCTCCTTTTTTCCCAGCAAATCTCACACATGTCTTCGCTCGGCCGAGAGACCCATAGCTTGCCCAAGTTTTGAACATAAGGTATGCTACATAAGTGGTTTCTGGCGACAACAACCGAGCCTCTATCTTGCCTTTAAGATCGAACAAACGTTCTTCCGGAGGCTCGGGCACCTCCGATGATCTACACATACTAAAGATATTCACACGAGACTTAGTTACACAAATAAATTAAGCATACTAAAGATATTCACACGAGACCTAGATACACAAATAAATTAAGCAAGTAGGGTTATGTAATGTGATCCTACCCCACCACATTCTCATTTTAACGATCTGAACCTTTCATTTTCTAGGTTTGAATGTGTGAATTTCAAATGCAACAAATCAGGATCGATAGTCAGCTATCAGTAAGTGTCTGGTTCAACTATATTTAGCTCCAGAGAAATACATGGTCAAAATTGAAATGGGCTATGAGATGGCTGACCGTTGATTTATCTCAAGCCAAGTAATGATTTATATTGAGATGACTATCAATGTACGACTTACCGAACTATTTGCACAAATAACTTACACACCAAGAGACCTTCAAACGAAAAGCTTATACCATCAAATGGAACTGTGGTGGCCTCGTTTCTCCTTTCGTGAATGACATTAGAAGATTCCATTTTCATAAGAGGGGGGGCGGGGGGAGGGGGTTGGGGAGGGGAAGGAGGAGCGGTACCTTGTTCGAGGTAAACGAATCCATTCCCAATATTCAGGGAAACTTCCCCATGTAATTGTAAGCTCCCGGGCTTCTAGCACAACACGCTTTTTCCCACTAGCTTTATCTATTTTGAATCTCTGCTACAAAAAGTCAAAAAATAAGTATCTTGAACTCAGAAAAGGGAAATGAAAACAAGAAGACGACAAGAATTGGTGAAGCAGAAGGTCAATCTATTCAAATATGAAAAGGCAGAGCAGCAATTGGAACAAAATTTTGAAGCTATGTTACAAAAGTGGTTTTCAAAATTGTCCAAAATTTAGCAAAAAACAATCGCGCGTTGTACTATAATTCCTAGTAGCACTCTCGCCTAAACTAATTAACATTCTCTCCAAGATATTGAGTTGACTTTAATTTCGCCAGCATCTACCCTTGATTTTGGATGCTAGTCAACTAGATCGATCTTGCTTGTGAAAATAAGGATACATTGAGAAATTAATTAAGGCCTTAGAAGTTAGAAAAGTTTAAGTGATCGACAAGGATATATACCAAACAACCATGCGTATAAAATCGTACAAATCATTTTCGTAGGATTTTAACACGATGGAGCGTAGCTATATCTATTTTGCATACATCAACATATAAAATTAATGATGCAATTAGGTTTTTTTTTTGTTTGTTTTGGGTCGCCAAATGATGCAACTAGGTTACCCGTTCGCCATCGTCAAGGACAATCTCTGTCAGGCTTTCGTAGAGTTGTTTCTTGGTGGAGAAAGCCACAGGATCATATGCCAATCCCGATATGATGTCTCCATGATTGGACGGCAGAAATCTTTTCCACACGGCGTCGGACTCGGCGACCGACCTGAGTTCCTTCGAGACTGCCGATGACCGGCACACATCCCGAGGGGATGTTCGAGAGAGAACGGCTGTTAGGAGGCACTCCGGCAATGCCGACAAAAAGTCCACCTCCTCCCTTGTCTTGTCTCTCTCCATCTCCTCCACTGTTTTATCCCCCTCTCCCTCTTCACTCTGGCTAATTTATATTACTAAGGCTAAGAAGAACCAAAACTTAACAAGTAAGCTCTCAATTTTATATGACTTTCTATCTCTCACTATAAACGTAACATCTTCCCGTTTACGCGGATTAAAAAAAAAATAAAAAAGACATTCTGTTTACCAAAGTGAGAGATTTGACCAAATGTACCATCATATCCCAGTAGGAATACCGATCCTCGCTATCGCTACAACCACCCTTCCCCATTTAGATTCCAACCGGCCATTTTTTGTCGGATAGAGGCGGAAGCAAGCTTATTTGGACAAGTTGGATCGACGATGGATGACGCAAGAGCCGCTAACATCATCTTCTGGAATTCTATGATGTCAAAAGTCTATTTTTTTTATTCTTTAGAATGAATAAATAGGACTTTATAATGCTTTGATTAGGAATCAAAAGTCCGTTTCTGGGATGATTGTTAATTATGGTTTGATTAGTGGATGATGATTTACCTTAATTGGTGGTCTGCTCCTTGATAGGGTAGATTGATTGGGATAGTGTCTCCTGTAATATAAATAAGTGATGTGTACGGCCTATGGCCTCAGCTTTTGAATCAGAATTTCTGATAACATCACAGGGCGTTGTGGTGGAATATATTGTTGCGTGCGTGCACAAATCTTTGTTGTTTTCGTTTACAAATTACAGTGGGGCCCATGCACTTAAATTATTTTTTGTCAATCGTTACAACCTACTCAGGGAATGTATCACATGACCCAAAGCGTCACTGATGAGGCTTGGTCCCTGGCTTCCACTAAGGGAAACTTCGGCCATACCATTGAGCTAAAAGCTGGTTGGGCCATACCATTAAGCGCCCCTCGTGCACTTATATGAGAGCCAGAGGAGGAGCTTTGCTCTTGGAGCAGAAAATCGTTTTTTTCCTAATAGACGGAGAGTTTTGAAAATATCAAAATGGCTATAGCTAGGATAATAAAATATATGTATGAGTTTGATGTGGATGCTCTTAAGTGGTGGCCTCTATACAATTTCGCATGATCTTTTTAGTTATGTCTTTGAAATGTTGTAGAAATTGTGTAGAAGGATCATTGTAAAGACGAAGAGTGAAAGGAATGTCGTTAGAAATATTTCACTACTATTTTGTTGTTCTTGAACGTAACAACAACTCTTAATTTCCTTGATGTTTTCTGAGAAATATTTCATTAATATTTTGTTGTTCTTGAAAGAACAACTCTTTCCTTGATGTTTCCTGAGAATATTTCAATAATATTTTGTTGATCTTGGAGAACAACCTCTTTCCTTGATGTTTCCTGAATATACTATTTTGACTATTTGTGTTTTGCTGTTATTTATTGTTTTTAATATTATTATTACAACATATTTGACATTTATTGTACGGAGTATTACATAATAACTACTAACTTGCTGCAATATTAACAGCTGACTCCCTTGGCATTTTTGAGATAAATTCACTAAGGCCCCGTTCCGCTCACGTTCTTATTTTTTAAGTACTTATTTTTCATTTTACGAAATAAGTCATTCTCTCATAATACATCACCTTTAATTAAAAAAATAAGTACTTTGAGAACTTTAATTTGGTGTACAAAAATTAAAATAATATATATAGAAGTAGTATTTTTTTTGGGTTTGAAAATGTACGGATCCCCATAAATTGAGATGGAAAAGTACTTAATGATTTTAGTTAGTGGAACGTACTTGACACCCCTGATTATTTTCAAAGTATCGCGAACATCTTGTGTTACAATACAAAGACTCTGTTCTGCTCTGAAGTTTTTTGCTATCCACCCCTCTCTCTCTAGAAATTTTCAGTGCTGAGAGGGTATATTCCACTAGTGCCCGCTCGGCACTTTTGAGCGCTTTTGGACGGTGCAGATTAAAACCTTCTCTCTTCTCTCACCCCTCCTCTTTCTCTCTCCTTTTTTTTTCTCAAAATCTGAGCCATTGAAAATCGCATCGGACGGCTCAAATGTACCGAGTGGGCACCACTTGTTACCCAACCGCTACTAAAAAATTTCTCCTCTCGTCTCTCTCACTAGCTGCGCCATTGTGGTTTTGAGTTTTCGAAGGGAAAAAATTACTACTCCTAGTCTCCTATTGTCCTCGTGTGTTTGTTGACTCTGACTCATTTTTTTTTGTAGCATTGATACGCTGGCGTCTATAGAGCAGATTACACTACTTTCAGATGTCACAATGTTTGTGTTGAGAAAATCTTATTCACTTAGAAGGCGTGCATAAGATTATGGTGCTTAATTTCGACAGTCCAAAAGTATTTTGGATGATCCGAATTAAAAATAATCTATTAACGTAATAGATAATTTATTAACGGATTAACCAATTACCAGCGTAAAAGCAGCCCTGGTCCAAGTTGAACGGATGGGCATACAAATTACATAAAAGCCGCAGCGAAGGGATGAAATCGACCTGAATATATTGGGCTGAGCCAGAAAAGCTTTGAAGCCAGCATAAAAGCTTGGAACCTAACGACGAAAACGATAGCAGGTAAAGAACTTCACAGGTAAATAAAATGACGATCCAAGTCTAATGAGCACCGGTTTTTGTTTCATTGGATAACTAGCCATTTTAGGGAACAAGTAACAACTCTACTCTTGTTTTCTGTGCAGAGTTGTGTGATTCTAGAGCGACATTCTTTGGTTGCAATCACACGCACTTACTTTCGAACTGTCTCTTCTTACGAGAGCAATCAAGACTTGGCTCGTTGAGGTAGGAAAACTACCAATACCTGCCCCGCATCTGACAGTAAAATTTAGTGGCATTTGGCATGTGTTGCCTCGAGATCACTGAATCTTTGCCCCTCGCGGTACTCCACCATGTTACTTACGTGCGTACTTAACTACTTTAAGGGGGTGTTCCGCTTTTTATAAAAGTGGGTTTTTGAAAAAGAAGGTGAATTTCAAGGTCAAAAATTATATATTTACGTAAATAATTTTTCTACCAATATGGATCTTGTTTGATAGATCTCATTGAGATCTTTAATACGGTGTAAAAAAAATTATAAAATTATTTTTTATTTTTATTATATTTGAGTTTGAAATTTGAAAAAAAAGAACTTTAGAAAAAAGAAGCAAAACTGGAACAGGCTCTAACTAACCTACATAGCCATCTTCAAGAAAACGAAAAAAGAAATCTACCAAACAAACACAATACATTGGTCATTCCCTCCACCTTTAACTTGTAGTGCTTTTTGGTCTATATTTGATTTTCTATTTTGGTGCATATATACAAAATATAAAGTTAAGGGAGCCGATACTGCCACGACTCTTTTCTGTAATGGCACGAATAGTCAAGTTCTCATACCCTTTTGCACTTATTCTCTTGTGTTCCTTTTTACCGCTTGAAAAACAGACTGTACTTATTCCTCTCTCTCTCTCTCCACGTACACACACATAATCCCTTTCCTGTGACAGACATGCATAATCCCTTTTCTCCAACAGAGACATTGATACAAAATTGCAGTGAGGGTCGATCCCTCAATAATAAGCAATGCGCATAAATGGATCAATCAAATTAAATCAAACCCTATAGCCCTTGTTGGATTGGATTCGACGTATGGACTGACCGAACAACAATAGGAGAGAGAGAGAGAGAGAGAGAGAGAGAGAGAGAGAGAGAGAGAGAGAGAGAGAGAGAGAAGAGGAGGAGGAGGAGGAGGAGGAGGAGGAGGAGGACATAGACATAGTCCTTCCTTCGTAGGTAGCATCGTGCATACATTGGTGGGGAAGCATTTCTGGTTTTGAGAAAACAGAGGGGGGAGAGAATGAAAAGTAGGTTATGAGCGAACGAGGGTACAATTGGCGGACGAACAAAATAGTCATGTCTTCAAAATAAGAAGTTGTGGCATTATCGGTTTCCTAAAATCAACACCACACCTCCTTTCGTCGATCTATGGAAATCACAAATCAGGATCAATAGTCAGCTATCGGTAAGTATTTGGTTCAACTATATTTAGCCCCAGAGAAATGAAGAAAATCATAAATCTCAAGATTTGGAATCAAGAACAGATCGAACTGAGCGGAATTGTATTTCGTTTATTTCTTTTCTCAAGTCAACAACTGATGATACAAAGCTATATATACAACTCAAGATAGGCACGTGGCCAGCTAAGGAACTAACAATAGCTAATTACACAAATGTCCAGAACTCTCAAAATACTTCATTAATGTCCTCTGCTCACATACCCATGCAAACTCATGGGTGGTTGAATCACCATGAGTTTGGCTTTGAGATACTGAAAACGAGCTATAGGCAGGACTTTGGTGAATATATCTGCTAACTGATCTGTGGTGCTAATATGCCGACCCACAATATGCTTACTCAACACTTTCTCCCTTATAAAATGATAGTCCACATCGACATGCTTTGTCCGAGCATGAAAAATGGGATTTGAAGCCAAAGAAATAGCAGATTTGTTATCACACCACAATACATGAGGGAGAATAGCAGAAACATGTAAATCAACAAGCAACTAATGAACCCAAGCTATATCAGCTGCAGTTTGAGCCAAAGCTCGATACTCAGCTTCAGTGGATGATCTTGATACTGTTGGTTGTTTCCGGGCGTGACGAATGGAGAATGAAAGCCGTGAAAAAAAAATGGAGAAGGGAACAATGAGGCTCTGTGTTTTGGTTTAGAGATATATTAGGGTAAGAGGAGAATGACAGATTACGATTTTAACCCTAGAAAAGGGGCCCATTCGTGTCTGGAGTTAACGGAGTCTAACGGCTATTAGTAATTGGACCAAGTTGAAACAAAATGAAACTACAGAGTGTAAATCGAGCCAATTTAAATTGCAGAGACCAAATTGACACAAATACTAAATTACAAGGATCATTTCGATTTTTTCTCCAAAAAAATATACTTGAGTATTAAATAGTCTAGAGTAAGAATAAAATAATATACTTTCCAGATTTGAACCGGGTAACTTTGGGTAATTTGGCCCAATAAATGTGTAGCGCTTTTTTGAGACGTGAGGTATAGAGTTTGATTTCTATAGATGTGAGGTTCTGCTTCAGTGGAATAGACCGGTTTTTCATCATCACTGTCCATAGAAACTACAAGCGGAGACATGCGCGTAAGAAAGATGTCTCAAAAGATTTTAAGTGGATCCGCTTGGCCTTCGTGGTAGTCAATTTGTCCGCTTGCTTTAAATGTTACAAGTGTTTGCTTATTTGACTTTTAATGAACCAAATTCCCTTTTCTACCCCTTCCTTTTTATGAAATGAAACAATTTTTCGAAAGGGTTAAAAGGTAAAAGATGGGAAACTTTAGATTACAGAAAATCTGCAATTGAATATATTACTTTCAGACCTCATGATATTTGTGTTACGTTAATAATGTGAACGTCTTATGGAGTTTGTTTTTTCTTTGCAAACGTCACACTACAACACGAAAGGCTTGTAGCGAGGATTTAATTTCCTCGCTAAAAGGTTGATTTCCTCGCAAAATGTATTTGCGAGGAAATTTTTCCTCGCCCGTTTTCCTCGCAAAAAGCTTGTCGCAAAAAGAATTTGCGAGGAAAAAAATTTCCTCGCAAATTCTGACCCAATTAGCGAGGAATTTTTTCCTCGCTATAGTTTTTCCTCACTAGACTAGTACACTGTTTATAAAATAGGCGAGGAAATTTTTCCTCGCTAGACTAATTTTTTCCTCGCCAATTATTGTTTCAGCGAGGAAATTTTTCCTCGCTAAAACTCTTGAAACTAAAAAATAGTGAGTTCTCCAGATCATTTGCTTCCGCGCGAACTCGAACCGTGGCCTCCTGTATGGAGGTATTCACTCCATCCATCACACCAACTTCCTTTTCAGTTCAAACCTTTGCCTTTTTTTATATATAAACATTTTGTTCATTATTTCACCTCTCTAAATTTGTTTCTTTAAACTTTTCTCTCTAATTTTAGTCCCTTCGTAGTGTTTCTTTAAACTTGTTTTTTAAATCATTAACATTATTCGCTTTTATTGAATTTTTTTATAATTTAATGTTTTGTTATATATCTTTAATAAATCTTTATACCTTTCTAAATTTGTTTATTTTATACTTCGTTATAATTCTCTCTAAGTTTAGTAACCTTTTGTAGTGCCTAAATTAGTTTGAGCACTTTAAATTTCTGCAAATACGATATTTTTTCTGGTGGGTCAATATGTTCTTACTGTGTATATGCGCCCATAACAATTTTAACTCAACTACAATATTACAATAGTAATAATTTATTATGTTTTTTTTAAATGGGGTTAACCTTACATATTTTGAAAATAGATTAGTGATATTTTGAAAATACATTTCGCAATTATTAAGTACTTTATTTTTTGTTTAGCTTTTCATTAATTTTTTTGTATGAATTAATAATTAGTTATCTCTACGAAAAGCAATCCATATATCCCCTGCATTCTTTTTCTGAAAAGCACATCATTCATCCACAAACTTATAATCCCTATGTCCAGTCCTTTTTTTGGATTTATAATAGTCAAAGGAACAATACGATAGAATTGATGAATACACTCTGTTACCTAAAGTGTTTCCTTGGGTATTTATATACAAATACGGTTACAAGTGATCAGCTTTACAAAAGCTATTGCAAATGATAAAATATAACCGCTGAAATGGCTAACATTATTAGGGTTTCTTTTCTTGATCAACTGATTTGCACTGATTGGTTGACACCCCCTGCAAGCTGATGGTCGAGGCATGACCTTCAGATTGAAACGCAGTGTCCGAATGCGGGAAGACGCAAGTCCTTTTGTGTAAAAATATCGGCAATTTGATCCTTGGTGCTAATATATTGGACGGTTAAATCACCATGAGCGACTTTGTCATGCCCAAAATGATAATCAATTTCAACATACTTTGTGCGGGCATGGAAGACGGGATTGGCTGTAAGATATGTTGCACCAATATATATTATCTCAACACATTAATGGAGTGGCATAGATATAAAGACCAAGTTCAAAGAGGAGTGACTGAACCCGGCCAAGTTAATTAAGCGACCACATCCGCAATAGCTTTGTACTTGGATTTAGTTGAAGAGCGAGCAACAGTGCGTTGCTTGCGAGAGGACCTCTTTTCTTGATCAACTGATCATTTGCACTGATTGGTTGACAATAACTATGGGATGAACTTTTTTTTAGCATGTCCTTAAAATTTTTTGTATTCAAACAATAAATTTTAGTACAATTTGAACATACTGACATTGTTAATAATTAATTTTAGTTGGGGAAAAGTGAATTCATATAATTCGTGTGAAACATATTTTTGATTTCATCAATTTATTGCGATTGGCGATGAAACTATTTTTTTTCCATTTATCACTTTTTTATTTTAATAAATTTGCTTATGATATTTAACTATGTAGTTGATTATCCCTTACCACGTGATATTAAATATACATGAACATAATTAATAATGACTTACATATAAAAAATTTAATTAGTCCAAAAAAAGGTGACAAAATATTTTTTGCCAAAAGGGTTACATTTAGCGAGGAAAACAGATTCCTCGCAAAAGGGTTACATTTGGCGAGGAAATAATAATTTCCTCGCCAAATGTAACCCTTTTGCGAGGAAATAATAATTTCCTCGCTAAATGTAACCCTTTTGGCGAGGAAATTTAATTTCCTCGCTAAATGTAACTTTTTAGCGACGAATTTGAATTTCCTCGCAGATTGTGTACTTTTAGCGACGAAATTTCTTTTCCTCGCCATATTTCCTCGCAATAGGCCTTCCGTGTTGTAGTGTCAAGATATTATGTGAACTTTAACAATATAAAAAATATGACTATGTTGAGATCAGCAAACTATCTATATCGTATAACAAAGCGATTCTCTTTAAAAATGTATAGACATACTAATGAAAACTACATTTGCAGTCATTCAATTTTTCTGTTAAAATATCAAATGTGTGTATGCTAAGTACAAAAGAGTATTAACGTAGTTGTAAATATAGACACTTATGTGAATTATGCTTGTTACGGCGGACACACCTTGGGGCACGTGGAGTCACTTGCCTCCAAGCCTTTTAAAAAAAAAAAAAACTTTTTCAATTTTGTGGGAATATATTTTATAAGGTGTAGGCTTTCTAAATGAGAGCTATTGAGTTCGAGTCTCCTTGCTTCTTAATGTTTTCTTATTTTTTTATTTGTCTCCCACTCCCCTAAGTTTTTTAATTAGTTTTTTATTTGTTTCCCCCCACTCTTTCAGCTCTGATCATTTGTGCATTACTCAATATGAACTCGCATATTGCATTTATACATTTTTGGTCCTTGAAACTCGTACTTGTAGAATTAATACTAGGAAAATAAATGATGAACATGTGGTAATTTTGTTTTAACGTATATAGTCGAGGTGCGCAAGTTTGCCCAAGTAACTGGTTATTAAAATACATATATACTTAAAATTGTTAACTTATCATGAATGTTCAAATTAATTTTGGTGTGAATGTGCTTAATTGTAACTCATATTAATTTTGGTGTGAATGTGCTTAACTGTAACTCATATATTACGATAACAAAGAAAATTGGTGCCCCCATTATATCAAATTCTTAGGTCCACCACTGCTTGGACAGAACAAACAAACCCATTTCATTTAGGAATCAGACTTTAGGCCGAAGCACAATGCCTTGTACACTGATGACACCTTTCCAGTTACCTTGCTCGACCTCCATCAACCGGATCTCCACTTCGCCGTTATCTCCTTGACCGGTGAAAAACTCTCCCAGTGCAATCTCCATCCACCCTTCTGTTCTTTTCCGCAGATGACTTGATTTTGGCGGTTCCAAATTAACAATGTTGGTTGTCTCATAGCCATCTCCTTTTTTCCCAGCAAATCTTACACATGTTCTCGCTCGGCCGAGAGACCCATAGCTTGCCCAAGTTTTGAACATAAGGTATGCTACATAAGTGGTTTCTGGCGACAACAACCGAGCCTCTATCTTGCCTTTAAGATCAAACAAACGCTCTTCCGGAGGCTCGGGCACCTCCGACGATCTACACATACTAAAGATATTCACACGAGACTTAGTTACACAAATAAATTAAGCAAGTAAGGCTATGTAATGTGATCCTAATACGAGGGGACCCCACCACACCTTTCATTTTCTAGGTTTAATTTGAATGTGTGAATTTCAAATGCAACTATGTTTAGCTAAACATAGTTGAAATGAACTGTGAGATGGCTGACTGTTCATTTAATTATCACAAGCCAAGTAATGATTTATATTCATTTAATTATCACAAGCCAAGTAATGATTTATATTGAGATGACTATCGATGTACGACTAGCCGAACTATTTGCACAAATAACTTACACACCAAGAGACCTTCAAACGAAAAGCTTATACACTGTGGTGGCCTTGTTTCTCCTTTCGTGAATGACATTAGAAGATTTCATTTTCATGAAGAGGAGAGAGAGAGAACGACGAGCGGTACCTTGTCCGAGGTAAACGTATCCATTCCCAATATTCAGGGAAACTTCCCCATGTAATTGCAAGCTCCCGGGCTTCTAGTACAACACGCTTTTTCCCACTAGCTTTATCTATTTTGAATCTCTACAACAAAAACTCAAAACATCTAATATGAAAAGGCAGAGCAGCGATCGGAACAAAATTTTAAAGCTATGTTACAAAAGTGGTTTTCAAAATTGCCCAAAATTTAGTAAAAACAATCGCGCGTTGTACTATAATTTCAATTAGCACTCTCCCCTGTACATTCTCTCCAAGATATTGAGTTGACTTTTCACCAACATCGTCTGCCCTTGATTTTAGATGCTAGTCAACTGGATCGATCTTGCTTGTGAACATAAGGATACATTGAGAAATTAACACGTGTAAAATCACGGGACAAAGCGTACGAATCATTTTCGTAGGATTTTAATTAACACGATCGAGTGTAGCTCTATCTATTTTGCATATATAACATACAAATTTAGCGATGCGATTAGGTTACCCGTTCACCATCATTGAGGACAATCTCTGTCAGGCTTTCGTAGAGTTGTTTCTTGGTGGAGAAAGCCGTGGGATCATATGCCAATCCCGATATGATGTCCCCATGATCGGACGGTAGAAATCTTTCCCACACGGTGTCGGACTCGGCGACAGACCTGAGTTCCTTCGAGGCCGCCGACGAACGGCACACGTCCCGAGGGGATGTTCGAGAGAGGATGGCTGTTAGGAGGCACTCCGGCAATGCCGACAAAAAGTCCATCTCCTCCCTTGTCTTCTCCCTCTCCATCCCCTTGTTTTATCCATCTCTCTCTTCACTCTGCCTTTTTATATATATAACAGTACTAAGGAAAACCAAAACTTAACAAGTAAGCTCTCAATTTTATATGATTTCTATCACAATAAACGTAACATCAGCATCCCCGTTTATGCAGATAAAAAAAAAAATTGCATTTTGTTTACCAAAGTGATAGATTTGACAAAATTGCATTTAGTGTGTCCAGCGGGCATTCCGATCTGAGTGGTGCTACAATTCCCGACGAGAGGAATCCCGATGTTCCGTTGGACACACTCCGGCCACCGGACGGCCGATCCGAGCCGTTCAAAAGTTCTATAAAAAAAACCGAGTGGGGCTGAACTAGAATAAATGGCATTCGACTTGTGTTGGTGGCCGATCCAAGCACTCCATTTTTGGCAGATCCAAACACTCCATTTATGGAACAATCCAAACACAAAAATGGATTGTTTGGATCGGCCATCTACACACGTCGGATGCCATTTATTCCCGTGAGCCACTTGTTTTTTTTTTTTTAGAATTTTTGGGCGGCTCGGATCGGCCGTTCGGTGGCCGGAGTGTGCCCGGCGGGGCGCTGGAATTCCGATCGGAATTTTGGGTCGGTAAGCTTGGACTTTCCGTTCCGATCCTCGCTATCGCTACAACCTCCCTTCCCATCCAACAAACCATTTTCTGTCGGATAGAGGCCGAAGCTTATTTGGATAAGTTGGATCGTCGATGACGCAAGAGCCGCCGACATCATCTTCTGGAATTTTTCTGTATGCCAAAAATAGGCTTGTCAATGGACCGGATTCGATCTGAAAAATTGAATCCGGATTCGAATCCGATAAAGTCGATCCGATAATTCGATTATCTGAATCCGGTAATTCAAACACGGATCGGATCGAATCAGATTAAATCCGTTATCAATCCGAACCCAAACTTTATTTTTTTAAATTTTTTAAAAACAGTAAATTTTTTATTTTGAAAAAAAAATATTAAGAAGTTGTATTTTTATTAAGAATTTTTTTTTGGAAAATATATTTTTTGATTTTTGAAAAAAAATATTTTTTTTTTTGCAAAAATTTTTGAAGTAAAAAGGTTTTCAGATCGGATCTGAATTTTTTGGATTCGGATCTGGATTACCACTATCGGATCCGGATCGAATCCAACTTGTTGACAGGCCTGGTCAAAAGTCTATTTTACGGAATGAATTGGATTTTTGTGATGCTTTGATTAGGAGTCAAAAGTCCGTTTATGGGATGATTGTTGTGGTTTGATTAGGAGATGGTTTTACCTTCGCCTGCTCCTTGATTAGGGTACGTAGATCGATTTATCTATCAATATTCTACAAAAATGTATTTAAGCCCCACAATCTTTCAAAATTCAAACTCCAAATCCTAATTTCTAAGATTTTATATTTTCTTTAATAACAAAAAAACCCCACGCTCACCTTTGTCACACAATTACTTGATTTTCCATTTTCTTTAAGGGAAAAAGAAAAAAAAACCACGTTTCGCTCACACACATCCATACCCACGTTCACCAGTACCCAACCCCACTACTCCTTCAATTTTCCATACATAATTATATGTGTGTTTTCCAATTCCTTGATTTTCTATGGTGCAACAGAAAACAAAGATTTTCACATTCACCTTGATGATATTTCATGATCAATATCCTATGCAAATATCACGTTCACCTTGATCAATATCCTATGCAAATGTATTTAAACCCCACAAGCCTCCAAACTTCTATTCCTAATTTCCTAGATTTTAAATATATAAAAAAAAACCCACGTACAACAAACGGATTTACAATGAAATTCACTCAACACTCACAGAATTAAAAAAAAAAAAAACCACCCCCGTCTCACGTTTACAAAGAAACACTCCCAAAAATTTTTTTTAAAAAAACTCGCCCGCGTCCCACGTTCACACTTCACAGACTAAATTTTACAGAGTAAAAAAAAAACTCACCAACGTTCACAACCACTATCTAAGTCACTATTCTCCCTATTTATCTCTCACAAAGCAATTCCTATCCACATTTCCAACCTCCTTGATTTTTTTAATATTTCCACATGCTCCCTCCTAATGGCGTTTCCACTTTTTTTTGTCTCTAGGTTTTGATTAAAATAAGAAGTTCAGTTCAACAAGGTACGTTTCCACTTTTTTGTCTCTAGTTCTCCATTTTTATTTATTAGGTTTGAGCAACGTTTGCATGATTAATCTTATAGCCCAAAGGTTGGACCACAACAATTAATATTGTGTGAAATATGATTGCCGTTTAAAAAAAAAAACAGCAATGTAAGTTGGTATAGATATGCGATTAGAAACTAGGGTTGTGTCCATAAGATGTACAAAAACAAAAAAAAAAACACATCGTGGATATTCTTTTGTTGCCCCGTGCATTGAATGGGCACAACGCTAGTTCATTAGGATATTAATGGTGATATCATCCAATAGGCTCCTTTTGATAGTTACCATAAACATTAGTACAACACACACTAGCCAAAATCTGAGCGGTTGATTCGAACACTTTGACGGAACTCCTACCAAGTTTGAATGATAGCGCCGAGAGTCTTTGGGAAGGGTTCCCTGCAAAACAAGTTCAAGGACCGGTGGTATTTCTGGTCGTGGACCCTCCAACAATCAAGTTAGTAGGGGAATCACAGAGAGAAAATATTGTAAAAGAGGGAAATAAAGTGTTCACCTGTGTATGTCTCGTGTACTCGTATTTATAGGGGTTCTGTGACTGAGTATGTTTGCCCCCAGGTGGTGAACCTAGATCATGGGCGAGTGGGGTGGTTCCCACGGGGTGGGTGGAAGTTACATCCCCATGAACCATAAATTAGCGGGGTGATGGAGATCGTGGGGAGTGTTAGCTGCCTCCCACGATGCCACCAATCGAAGACAAGCTTGTATGGCGATCGTAGGGGCTTCGCCGATCAGGAACTCCCCACGATGCCACCAATCAAAGACAAGCTTGTGTGGCGGTTGTGTCGCCAATCAGGAGTCCCTCTGGCAGGGCATTTCCATCCGAGCAGCCATCTGGGACACGTGTCGTCGCCCGAGAGCTCGGTAAAACATGTTAAAAAAACATACCCACAGCATAAACCTTGCCGAGCACCAGGGCATGTGTCATACCCGTAGTGCTCGACATTAGTGGTAAAAGTTCATACTCCTCACACACCCTACATTCAGCCTCTGGAAATCTATTTTTCAATTTGCAAACGCTACCGTTCCTCGCCTGAAGAAACGGGGCAACGTTCCACTCGGTTTGGCAATAAAATACTACGACACTTAATTTTAGATGGGCGACCCTTTCATAAAAAAAACCACGATTTTAATTTTCTGTTTAGAGTGAAGAATGGGTTCTTCATTTGGTGAGGGTTCAAACGTCACCCTCCATTTCCCTTTTCCCTAAGAGATAGTATAGACTATGATTAAGTTCACAAAAATAAAAAAAGACTAGGACTTTTTATATTAAAAAAGAAAAATAATTTTCACACTCCACTTTCATCCATTGGTACACTTGTTTTTTTTTTTGGTCTTCTATTCATATAAAATTAGGGTGTGTTTCACTAACTGAAATAAGTATTTTTTTTTGAAAATTAAATGTGATGTATTATGAGAGAATGATATGTCCTACTTATTTGCACTTATTTTTTGAATTAAATGTGATGTATTGTGAAAGAATAATCTGTCTTGTAAAGCGAAAAATTATAAGTACTTAAAAAATAAGAAGCTTATCGGAATTCGGCGTTACTAAACTAGCCTTACCTCTTAAGTCACTTCTTCCATATGAAGGACAATTTGTTACTTTCGCGTGATTAAAAATCCAATAAAAGACAGTATTAAAATCATTTAGAAAGAAAAAAAAGTCCATTCTTGGTAGAGATTGCTCTGGGTGGCCTACACTCTACAATGACAAGAAACCCGTGGTCGGGTTTATTTTTGGGGGTGAAAAATTCATTAATTAAACTGTAAAGTAGAAAGAATAAAATATTACTCGTATACGGTTTTTTCCTTTTTTGTCATTCAGTAAATCTAATCTACTCTATTCTAAGTTATTTGGGGAAGGAGATATGTGCTTACAGGAAGAGACAGAACCAAGATTTCATAAAAGGGAGGGGGGAGGGGGAACTATGAAGAGTAAGCACAAATATCACAACTCTTTAAACAAGTAAGTAGGTTGCTGATGTTCTAGTCTCAATCAACCATTGAAATAGCCCAAGAATACTTTCCAATTATTTAGATTCCGGATGCTGAACAATATTATGCTCAAACTAATTAAGCACCATTTTTTAAAATGCTGTTTGAGCCTCCCAATTCTTGAAAATACTTCCCAATTGATTGTGTGAACTTGAAATATTCATAATAATTAAGAAAAAAGAACTGAAACCACGTAGGGCCCCCCATTGCCCACATATTGCTCCGTCTTTGCTTACGGAAAATCGAACTCTGTCCATGTTCTTGAAGAATAATCTACTCCAAATGGACTCTACTCCACTTGCTTACTCGTCTAAGTTAGCAAACAAAAGTTTTATAAGAATAATCTGATATAGGGACATTATTATGTGTTCCCAGAGCAACGCTCTTTCCTCTCACTAAAGGACATGTACTTGAAGTTAGAACCTAGTCTAAGGGAAGAGATATTGCACCCAAAGGGCCACTCATTGGATTTGAACCCTGACCTCCACTAAGGGAGGCTTCGGCCGTACTAGTGAGCTAGAAGCTCGTTGGGTGGCTCGGGCCATACCATTAAGCGCCCTTCATGCACTAATATGAGAGGAGTAGCTTTGCTCTTGGAGCACAAAATCTTCTCTTTTTTTTTCCTAATAGACGGAGAGTTTTGAAAATATCAAAATGGCTATAGCTAGGATAAAATATATGGATGAGTTTGATGTGGACGTTCTTAGGTGGTAGCCTCTATAAGATTTCATTACTTTTATCTCTCAAATGTTGTAGACATTTTGTAGAAGGATCATTGTAAAGACCAAGAGTGAAAGGAATGTTGTGAGAAATATTTCAATAATATTTTGTTGTTCTTGAAGAACAACTCTTTCCTCGATGTTTCCTGAGAAATATTTCAATAATATTTTGTTGCTCTTGAAGAACAACTCTTTCCTTGATGTTTCCTGAGAAATATCTCAATTAATATTTTGTTGTTCTTGAAGAACAACCCTTTCCTTGATGGTTCCTGAGAAATTTCTCAATTAATATTTTGTTGCTTCTTGAAGAATAACTCCATCTTTGAAGTAAGTGCATAAACACCTCCTCAATTATTACCTTTTTTCATGGAAACCCCCTCACATCTAAAATCGCCTATATAGACCCCCTCAACTACTGGAAACGAAAAAAATGTTAACTCTGTTAACAGAATTGATGAAATGACTAAGATACCCTTTTTATAATGCAAAAGTACATAAACACCCCCTCAACTATCACTTTATTCTACGGAGACCCTCTAACATTTGTATTATACCTTTATTCTATCAGTCATTGTTCTAATCTTTTTGTTCGTTTTATACAATTTCTTTTTTTCTTACATCAATCATTTTAAAGAGAACCTTCTGTATATAATCCTAAAATTGCATCTTCATTTGTTTCATCCATAAAAGATCAGATTCCACCAAAAACAGCGCGAAAACTGTAGCGCAACAGCGGCAGGTGCCGCGGTGGTTCTTTTGTTGAGAAAAAATGAGAAGGGAAGAAAGAGGAGAGAAAGGAGAGAAGTGTGGGAAAAGAGAAGTGGAGGAGAATGGTGGTGGCAGCAGACGGCGGCCATGGCGGCTACTGCGTTACTTTTTCCATCTCTTAATTGTAACTTGTTTGGGTTTTTTAGAGAGAGAGAGAGTGTTTGTGTGTGTGTGTGTGTGTTGATTTTAATGATTAAGATGGAGTGTCAGAATTGTGTGGGTGGAATCGGCCCTGATATATATGAACCAAAGTTTCAGATCTATTTGCTGGTTTTGGGTTTTGATTGGAGGCTGTTTGTATATGGGAGAAAGAAAAGGGTTAGAAGGGGTGTATATGTATGTAATGCAACAATGGTATTTTTGTCCGATTTATGGATGAGGGGGTGCATCACAAACGGTTTTGAGACAGAAGGGTGTCATTTGGGTAACGAAGATTAGTTGAGGGGGTCTATATGAACAATTTTAAATGTGAGGGGGTCTCCGTAGAAAAAAGTGATAATTGAGGGGATATTTATGTACTTTTGCCTCTATCTTTTGATGTTTCCTTAATATACAATTTCGTATGTGTTCTGCTGGTATTTATTATTTTTTACTATTACAAGCATATTCGATATTTATTGGATTACATAATTTCTAACTTGCTGCAATATTAACAACCATCTTAGATAAATTCACTGACACCCCTGATTATTTTAAAAGCATCACGAACATCCCTAACGGAACGGGTTGTGTTATAATACAAAGACTTTGTTCCGATCTGAAATTTTTCGCTATCCACCTAAAACCAAGCCTTAATCTCTCTCACCAGCTTGCTGTCTCTCACTCCTTATTCTTTGAGGCCCCATTTGATAACAGTGATAGATCGATGGGATTCGTAAGGCTATTTTTCGTTATTCTTCTCCTTTTTCTAAACAGACATGGGTCAGAAGAACTGGTTGGATCGAGATTATTGGTATAGGATGACGGTATGTATCCTCTCACTTATCTTTTTTCAAGATTGATACTGTACGAATCTTTGAGTAGGTATTGTTGGAGATTAGTTAAACTACTGTGAGAGTTGCCATACATTAGTTACAGCGGTTCTGAATCCTGGAGAGAAAATAGGATGGAACTTTTATTTCTTCTATACTATCTTTATTTTATTACCTTATTTTTATATTAATTTGTTTGTCGAAATTCTTTTTCTGTTAGGAAATGACCGAGGAATACTACTGTGATTAGAGGCTAATCAGACAGGATATTTTTCTACCAATTGCGAATCAAGGAGATGCTTGTACGTATAAGCCCTAATTCAACTGTCGATAAAATATTTTGTATGATAGTTTAACACCTATCGAGAAAACACACTGGTCTGATTGACATTTGTTTAGAAAATACACTTTCTCAAACTTAAGGGGGGAATCAATAGTAGTCAGAAACCTAAGGGGAAAGAAAGTGGTATTCTCGTAAGGACTTTTTAAAATTTTAGGAGCTTTTCTTGTTTTGTCTTTATTTGAAATTTTTTGCATTTGTTAATTTTGCACCAAATTTTGTGACATTCGTCAAAAAAGTATAAAAATTTTACTTCTACCCAAATTTTTTAAAAAATAATAGCTTTTTAGAAAAAAAGACTAGTTTGGTGCAAAACTAATAAACACAAAAAAAAAAAAATTGAATAAGGACAAAAAGTGCTTAAATTACACAACGCAGGCATCGAAAGACTACTTTTGAAGTGAATCTATAAAAACATGGGGTTCAAATATTATTTTCTATAAACAAAAGTCCAATAACTTTTTTTTGTAATGCAAAGTGTCCCAGACTAGCTTGTGGCACACCTCAAGCTAATCCATATAGCCAAGACAGACAGGAGATGTCAAATTAGTGATTTCAAATTTTGTTGAAGGCTTATGTGTCAATCTAATTTGTCCAAAAGTGTATTTTCACAACAAGTGTCAATCTATCATACAAAATATTTTCTCGACAGTTGAATTAGGGCTTATACGTACAAGCATTTCCTTGATCTGCAGGAAAATATCTGGTCTGATTAACCTCCAATCACAGCAGTATTCCTCGGTCATTTTCTAACAAAAAAATATTTTGACAAACAAATTAATATAAAAATAAGGTTATAAAATAAAGATAGTACAAAAGAAACAAAAGTCCCATCCTATTTTCTTTTCAAGATTCAGAACCGCGGTAATTAATGTATGAGAACTCTTACAGCAGTTTAACTAATCTCCAACAATACCTACTCAGAAGATTCGTACAGAATCAATCTCGAAAACTAAGAAGTGAGAGGATACATTCCCTCATCCTATACCAATAATCTTGATCCAACCAATTCTTCCGATCCATGTCTGTTTAGAAAAAAAGAGAAGAATACCCCTATAGGCCGGCTTGTTCATCCCATGAGAGTAATAGTCTGAATTTTTTTTGGTTACCAAACAAGGGCTTGATAGTCCCTTAGGATTGGTAATTTAGGATTGGTAATCCAATCCCAAGAGCTAAGAATTTTATCAAACGGGGCCTGAATGTGTCATAAAATGAAAGAGCGCCATTGTCAATCGTTCCAAACTCAAAGGGAAAAAATTATTGTCTTGTGTGTTTGTTGGCTCGCAGAGGTAGGAAAATTACCAATTAGACTAGGAAAATTACCAATTATTGTCTTGTGTGTTTGTGGACAAATTAGATTGACAGATAACCCATTTTAGGGACAAGTAACAACTCTACGATCCTGTTTTCTGTGCAGAATTTAGTGATTCTAGAGCGACATTCTTTGGTTGCAATCGCTCACTTACTTTCGAAATGTCAGTTCTTACAAGAGCAATCAAGACTTGGCTTTTCTTTGATAATCAGGTGTCCGGTCTAGCTCACATGCATCTCGATTAATTCTGGCAGACCAATTCCATAGTCAACTAGCGGTGGTCACATTGAAAGTCAGAACAAAACTCTGTATAGATTGACCTCAAAAAAATTGATAGCACTTAGAGAGGTTTCAAACATGAAACCTTAGGAAGAATCAAATCCCTAAGTTTTAGGCATGTACCCCAGGCCAACCTTTCCCGTTGAAACCTTACATTCTTCATGCTGAATTTAATTTACATGCATATTCAAGGACGAAACTAGGATTTTATTCTAGCAGTAGCAAAATGTATGCTAAAATAAAAAGATGAATTACAATATTAATAGTCATCGACTCTACAAAAAAAAAATTAAAATAACATAACAAAAACTATAGTAAATGATATTTGTCATTTGCACAAGGACTACACAAAAATACCAATTTTAATTTTTTAGGTAAAATTGTTTCGAGGTTAAAGTGTGGAGTTTTATTTCGCTTTAATTAGCCCATTGAATTTAGGTTTGGGATACATTTTTGGGTCTCATTTCTTGAAAAAAGAAGAAGAAGAAGAAGAAGATTTAGGACTAATATATAACAAAAAATAAAGAAAAAAATCTCGCAGCGGCAAGACTATATACGTTGGGGATAATTTTTTTTTACATATAATAATTGTAATTTCTAAAATTCTTGTCGTGGCGGCCGCCGCCACTAGATCCCCCTGGTTCCACCCTTGTACATACTGCAACAAACTTTGATGTAATATTATTTGGGAAATGATATTCGCACTCCAAAAATTGATGCAGACACTCCAAAAAACAAAGAAAATGGCTTTGGAGTTACACTGATTTTGGAGTGCCTGCATCAATTTTTGGAGTGCCAATATCATTTCCCTATTATTTTGTTTTGGTGACAGTAATGATTTGGGTACTGAGCATAGGTACAAAAAATGTATCGATTGATTTGTGGGACACATCTTTGAATTTCACACAAATCATCTAAACCGTTCATATATATGTTTAAAATAGTTTTCGTGATATAAAATTAACAATCAACTCAACTGAATATCGATAAGTGCTTTATCTATTAATTATCTAAATTTTTATTCAGATTTTTCAGTCCAACTCGGCCACTAATGATCTATCTCACCCTCCATTGCTTTTTGACCAAACAAAAGGGAAATCTTTCGAACTTCTAACAATTCCTCTCACATTCAAACTTTCTCTTTTAATACAATGTCACATGTAACGCAAAATCGTGCATATAACATATTTTCCTTCTGTACAAATTACGGGTACCACGCTTATTATCACACGACATGAATCAATACAAAATAACATTCTTTCAAATATAGAAATGTGACAAAAATGGATGCCATTAGGGTTAACAATCTGCCACCATTAGGGGTGGCTCTGCTATGTTCTCAGGGGTCCAAGCAAACCCCCTAGATTCAAAAAAATGTACTAAAATTTTGCAATCTTTTAATATTATTTACTTTTTTTAATATTGTTGGCACTGAATTAAGTGAAAATTCAAATAGTTGTGTGAGTGAGTATGTAATATAGCTCAACAAAAAAAATAAATTAGGCCCAATAAAATCTCAAGCAAATGTAAATATGTTCATTTAACGTAGATCTTTGTATAATTTTTTATTTTACTATTTTATCACCGCTGAACTAGAATGCAAGTGGAGTGGAGTGGAGTGGAGTGCAGTTGGTCTCCCTTACATACTCTCATGCACATGGACAGAGTTTGTTCCCCATAAACCCCATTCCGAAATCCCCTAAGATAATGTGATCGATTAGGATTAACAAATAAAAAAGAAAAAGAAAAAATGAACTAGAATTCTGGAGCCGCACCGTCAATGAGAATGGGACAGGAGGAACAGAATATTTAACGGTTTTGGGAGCATTCAGTAGGAGCAGATGCAATTGTATGCTGTCTTGTGCTCTTCTGCGGTTGTTGTGTCGGCTCTGTCTTTGGCGGGGTTTGTAGTTTTTTCCTTAAATTAAACACCTCTCATTTTTCAAGACAAATCAAATGACTTAAATTATGTGCCAATAGCTAAATTTTCCGAATTTGATATCAAGAATGGCATACACATATTGGCACAAGCATGAAGAGGATTTTGCCAATTTTTATGCCAGATTTCAATTCTAGAGTGGCTTTTGGCACGTGTTGTCTCGAGATCACTGAATCTTAATTTGCCCTTCAGTACTCCACCATGTTACGTGCGTATCTTATCTACTTTAATAACTAATCTACACAGCCATCTTCAAGAAAAAGAAAAAAAAAATCAACCAAACAAACACAAATTCCCTCCACCTTTTAACTTGTAGTGCTTGTTGGTCTATATGGACACTACAATTGATTGTATTTTGGTGCATACAAAATATAAAATCAAGGGAGCCGATACTGCCACGATCCTTTTCTTTAATGGCATTAATAGTTCTAAAGCACATAAAAATAGAATTGAAGAAATTGATAAATCCACAAGTCGACGAACACGAATCTTGCACTGGCAAGAAACACAATCTACAGACCACCAAACTTTCTAATTAATTCAGGAATGACTATAATCTTTACAATCCATTGGGCAGAATAGAATTATAGAGAGTCAAACCTACATATCATTACAAAAATTTTAAAAAATTGGTCTGGGGTCCACTATAGAGAACTTGTAACCCAGTTAGTCTACCTCTAATTTTTGTAACCCCTCTAGTCCACTAACATGGTTTGGTGCATACAAATTTGTGGTCAGAGTTTTCGCTAAATTACATAAACTAATTGAACTAAAGCACATGGTTTTTTTAACGTATTTTTGGGCAAACTATTCTCTTCACATACATTAACTAAAACACCGGCAACTACTTGACTATTTTTGTATTGTCATTTACATGTAGTTCAGTAATATAACGGAAAGCATCCTAAATGTCGAAACTACGTAGTACGAATTGGGATTTGTGTTAAACTATGGGGTTTCAAATGCAGTTGTCTCAAAACTAAGGGTCATCATTGGGGCGGGGCGGGGCGGCCCAGCCCGCCAAGTCGCGGCCCAAGTCCGCCACGGGCCGGGCCGACCGGGCTTTTTCTTTTTGGCGGGCCGGGCCACCTACCATAAATTGAAGCCCAAGCCCGGTCCACGGGCTAGCCCAATTGGCGGGCCAACGGGCGGGCTTAAATTTCCTTGAGCAAAACTAAACCAAGGGAAAAAAGAACGGATTTTTTGGGATTTTGGGCTAATGGGCGGGCCCGTTGGCAGGCTTTTGGACGGGTATGCCGGGCGGGCCGCCGGGCGGGCTCACGGACCGGGCCTACGGGCGGGCCGAGTAACTATTCATAGGCCCGAGCCCGCCCATTACAAACTACGGGCCGGGCTAGCCCGCCCGTTTCTCGGACTCGGGCCGGGTAAAAGCCCGATGGACCGGGCGGGCTAAGGGCGGGCCGTGGGCCGTCGGGCTAAATGACGAGGCTTACTCAAAACATTGGTAGCGAAGAATAGCTGCACAATTCTTCCCAAACCCTCAAAGCGCAATCAGAGCACCATCTATGGCGACCGAAAGCAGCAAAACTCGTCCAGAACCAAAAAAGACCAAGCAGACCCTTCAAAGCCCCCTCCCGGCGGAAGATTCTCACCTACTGCCGAACCTCCCGTTCGAAATCATCGTGGAAATTCTGTTGAGACTTTCCGTGAAGTCTCTGCTGCGGTTCAGGTGCGTTACCAAATTATGGCGTTCTTTGATTTCTCAAACCGAATTTGCAAAGACCCATCTCAGATTAGCATCTGTGAACACTGATTATACCCACCATAGACTCATTCTACAAGGTCTGTGCTCCTATGATGATTTCAAGTCATGCTCCCTCTACTCTGTTTTGAATGAGAAATCTGATACTGCTGTTGAGGTTGATTGCCCTTTGAAAATAACTTATTCTCCAGTAATGGTTGTGGGTAGTTGTGATGGTTTAGTGTGCATCGCAGTTGATTTGAAAGTATTTATATGGAACCCGTCTACTAGGAAATCAAAGAGATTGCCGAATGCTGAAACGCTGTCCGATAACTTCACGACGTATGGTTTTGGTTATGATGAGTCTGTTGATGATTACAAGGTGGTTGGATGTTTTACGGATATTTGTTGTGAGGTTGAAGTGATGGTGTATTCATTAAGGACTGATTTGTGGAGGAGGATCAAAGGCTTTCCTCAATTTTTTCCTTCGTATCATTTCGGGACATATTTGAACGGGGCCCTCCATTGGTCTCGCAATACGAAGCCCAATGTTATCGTTTGTCTTGATTTGGTGAATGAGACTTTTGGAGAGGTTTTGGAGCCTGATTATGGGGGTCGTTATTTGTATAGTAGCTTGTTGAACGTTTTAAATGGATGCCTCTGTATGCGATGCACCTATGATGATTGCGTTGATGTTTGGGTGATGAAGGAATATGGTATTAGAGAGTCTTGGACCAAGTTGGTTGTGATACCTTATGTGACACATCCGTCAGGTCATCTTTACTCCACACCATTGTGGATTTTGATGAATGGTGAAGTTTTACTGAATGTTCATCATAGGGATTTAGTTCGGTACAATTCCAAAGATGGCACATCTATTTATCTTGCAATTCCTAATTGTTCAGAGAGTTTTGTTGTCTATCGCTACATTGAGAGCCTAGTCTCGCCTCACATTGATGCTGACAATGGGGTTCAGTGGCAACACCACTACTAAAGGGAATAAAGGTAAAATTAGAAGTTCGATCATGTCTTGTTAGCCTTCCCCAACTCTTTTCAATCCACAGTGTGTTTATTTTACTTCTCGTGTCTTTAAACTCTTAACGTTGTACTCAATGCTGATGTTATTCTTTCTTTGGTCGTATTTATTGAAGTTTAACCAAATTTTGGTAAAACCACCTGCTACCAGTGAAAAAATTTGTGTAAATATTGTTTCATATCCTTATACCTTTTACGTCGTTTAACAAAAGGATGGCTTCTCGAGGTGGCACTTGATTTTCTAATAGTATTTCCGGAAACTTGGAGGATTAGGTTGGGGAAAATTTGGAAATTTTCCAAACAAGCATGGATGACATTTAAGCCAACTACCCATCTATTAGGATATTTTCTTGTATAGATCTCCCTTCCAGGCTTTTTTGTATGTCTAATGGATGTTAAACTTTTGATACCATATTAAGAATCTATTACGCGGCACTATGGACCTCCTTGAGTTGGAGGGCAAATTAAGCAGGCTAGAACTAGAGGATTCTGCAACATATTGTCGACCCAGTCGTATTTCATGTTACTTTTCATTGATTGTGCACCATTATATAGAATGACTATTCGTTGAGTTGATTATTGATAAGCTTAGAGATTGTTCGCTTTACAAATTCTACCTGGTTTCATGAATTTGTCACTCAACTATGCCAAATTATTAACTTTCGTATGTTATATCTCATATGTCCGTTAACTTCTGTTATTGGTCTTCATGTTTTCAAGAACTGGGAATGAGAACGTGTGAATCCCAGAATCGAATTACTTATATTGTAGTCTTTGTGGAGGGAATACTTATACTGTCTTTATGTTACAACTTTGGCTTGTGATGAGAGCTAATGCTCCTTTATTTGTTTTGAGGCAGTGGGAAGAGCGAAACCCGTGGAAACTTCTACTTAGTAATTCTGGGCTATTTACAACGGCCCCAAAGGTTCATCATTTACTTGGAAAGTGGCAAGCAACTGGTTGGCTTGCGAAGCAAAGCTGATTGGCCGAAAATGTGCTCCTGATCCCTTGTGTTCTAATTTGTGAGCAGGAGAGTGAAACTATCTAGCACATTCTGTTTCGATGTCCATGGACCAGGGAACTTTGGTTTGGTACCAGATTGGCTTTTTGGGTGCTTGATTATCCCATTATCTTGGGCTATTTGGAGGTACAGTAATGACTTTTTCAGTATAAATCCTCCAAATCCAGAGAGAACTATTAGCAAGGCTGAGTCTGGAACGTTTCTGGTTTGTAAGCCAATTCTAGCAAAGCCTACGCGAGATGTTAGGTGGTCTCCACCTCCGTCTTCTGCTATCAAATTCAAATGTAACTGAGCGTTTTCTTCCTCCCGCACTTTGGGCATTGCAATTAAATTGGCAAGGCGTGCAAACCACTGGCTAGTATGTACAAAGTATATATTTGAATGATGAAATCCAGTTTGGTTTTATATTCTACACCTCTTTCTATGACAAGCCTTGTATCTGAAACTGTTGCTGGATTGGGGAAGTGCCAAGAGTGTTGGGGGCTACTGATTCTGCTTGCTAGTTGCCTGCTAATTTTACTGATTTTTCTTGTTGTTTCTTGTGATTTTGATGCCCCCATCGGAAATAAATAAATAAATAAAATGTCAAATGTACGTAATGTTATTTCAGCTTATCCCTTTTGGTTACGTTAATGATGTTAATTAAATTTCTATGCTGGCAATTGGCAAATAGCTAGAGAACCTAAGCTTTGCGAAAGATTGCTTGTATCATGCAGATTATCTTATGTTCGGTTTGGGTTTTAAGGAATATTTTGGAGTAATAAGTGAAGAAAGATAGATAACAAAAATTATTGAAGAGCGTGCGCAGATATTTTGAGACCCAAAACGAACAAGCTAGCCTTTGCAATAACATTCAAGCCACACACTTGTTTACAGCCTGCTGAGACTTGTTTTTTACCCGAATAAGGCTTGTCAGCAGTCCACATCTGGATGCGAGGTGCGGTTGGAGTGTTCACAACCATCGAATAGTGTTTTTAACGGCCAAGATCTAAAAAAAATTCCGGAGAAAAGTTTTTTAAGGTTTAGACCGTTGGATGCAAAGATAAGTGGCTGTGATTCGATTGCAGAGACTCTCTGCAGTTCGACCATAGAGAATCCGCCTCCTTTTTACCCAATGTTATCTGGTCTTGTACCACGCAAATTGACCTTCTGGGCATTTTTGCAGGCAAGAGTCTTTTTAGCTTTTTTTGCTTTTTTGCCCATAAGGAGTCCATTAATATAATGCAATTGTGAAATGTGGATTTGACTTTTCTAGAAGAAAAAGGGTTGGAACAAATTTTGTTTTATGAGAAAAACTTTATTACGAAGCTTTCCTTAAATAAACGTTTACAGAGCAAATTGCGTGCGTCCAAAAAGTGTATTGGACAGTCCGGATTTTAAAAACAAAATTATTCGTGTGAAGAGTTAAATTCTTCCGGCGCGTGCAACTCCGCAAATGACTTATTCACGACTCCTCGGTGAATAAGCCAATAGTTGTTGTATAGAAGAAAGAAGAAAGGTAAATTTGGCATTTTTGATTCTGTTCGTATCTTCAAGGGCTGAATTGCAATTTGGTTAGCTTTTCCGAGAGTATGGTATAATGATTACTACTTCTTCTGTTCCATTTTGATACTCCCTTACAAAGACTTGCAATTTATGGATAAAAAAATATACTGTCTTACATAATTTTTCGAGTTTCTACGCATCGATTGAAAAATCTTGAATAGTTCTTTAATTTGGTGTGAAAAAATTTATACAATTATGAACAGAAGTACAATATTTTTTTGATCTTGAAACTTTTCAAATCCATATACAATCGGTCTAATTTCATATTCTTAAGTTTATTGACTAACCGAAAGGCAACTATTCTGTTACTAGGATCGATATTGAGGCTCATTATCATCCATCTATCCTGTGTATTTAGGGATATAAATTGAAGCAAAAGAATTACTCTCTTCTTATTTTATAATTAGTTAAGAACATCGTTTGTTAATTTAGAACAAAAAATCCAAAGGACGTTGTCCCTAAAATAAATATTTATATTTTTTGATTAATAATTGTTTTCAATTGAAAACAATATGCATGTTCTTTGATAATTTGAAAATTACAGTAGCTTTTATCCAGTACAATATAGCGAATACAAAATTAGATGGTTAGACCAGCGGAATATCACCTTGAAAAGTTCAAGGACTCAGAAGAATTAATTGACGAATTAAGTAGGAGTATTCCATTAATATTGAATAGTTGAGGGATAAAGGAGAAATTTAGTCGGAATTGAAGTACCTATGGGCTTTAAGAACTTAGAAAACTTTTACCACAAGGAAGAAACCCTAGACACAAAGACGCAACCAAGCAGACCTCTCTCGGTCCCCTTCCGAGATGGAGAATTTTCCCGACCTGCCGAACCTCCCGTTCGAAATCATCATTGAAATACTTTTGAGGCTTCCGGTCAAGTCTCTGCTGCGATTCAGGTGCGTTTCCAAATCATGGTGTTTGATGATTTCTCAACCCAAATTCGCAAAGACCCATCTCGGTTTGGCATCCAAGGACACTAGTTATGCCCGCCATAGACTCATTCTAACCGATCGGTATCCCTATACTGATGTCAAGTCATGCTCTCTTTACTCCATTTTGAATGAGCATTCCGATACAGCTGTGGAGCTGGATTGGCCTTCGACTTTACCGGATTTTAGGCTGAGGTTTTGGGGTGGCCGTGATGGTTTAGTGTGCATCTCAACTGAAAACGGAGTATTTATATGGAACCTGTCTACTAGGAAATCCAAGAGAATGCCGGATGTTGTAACGCGGGACCCTGATATGGGGATGTATGGTTTTGGTTATGTCGAGTCTGCTGATGATTACAAGGTGGTTGGATTCTTTCGTGATAACGAAGTGAATGTGTATTCATTGAGGACTGATTCGTGGAGAAGGATTGGAGACTTTCCTCATTCTCTTCCTGCATATAATTCAGGGACATTTGTGAACGGAGCCCTCCATTGGCTTTCGTGGACCTTCCCGACCTTGCCTACGGACACCATTCCTTCTCTTGATTTGGTGAAGGAGACGTATGAAGAAGTTTTGCAACCTCTTTTTTCTGAACAGGAAGTTTTGCCATCCGTGTCTCAAGATGTTTATACGCATGAGATTTTGTTGGCTGATTTGGACGGGTGCCTCTGTATTGTCCGTAACCGAGGTCGTGCTATTGATGTATGGGCAATGAAAGAATACGGAGTCAGAGAGTCTTGGACCAAGTTGTTTTCTATACCGACGTCCATGCGTCACAATTGGGTTGTTCCCTTCTCCACAGTATTGTGCATTTTGAAGAGTGGTGGAGTTCTACTGGATACTGGTCGCTACAGTTTAGATTGGTTCAATCCTAATGGCACAATTAGTAGTCCCAGGATTCATAATTCTCCAACATGTTTTGATGCATATCCCTACATTGAGAGCCTAGTCTCGCTTGACATTGATGCTGACAGTGGGGTTCAATGGAAACACTAAGACTAAAACTAAAGGTAATAAAGGTCAAATTAAATGTTTGATTATGTCTTACTCGCCTTTCCCAACTCTCTTCTCCATAAAATTCGTTTATATTTTCTGTTTGTGAACCTTTAATATATATTTTAGTGATGTACTCAAAGTTAACGTTAGAATAAAAAATAAAGGGGTTCCTTTGCTTATTGAAGTTTTGCTAAATTATTCTAAATCCACCTGTTAACTGTAAAAGAAAATCGTATAAATATCGTTTTACATCATTTTATCTTTGTCATCGTTTACCAAGACATGTTCTTTGAGGTGGCGGTGGCAGTGGTAGTTTGCTGGTTTAAGAAGATTCGAAGTTTTGGGTTGATGTGTATTCCATTGGCGGATGCACGAGCCTTGCGACTTTTCATTTAGGGGTGCTTTGACCACATATCAAACGTACTCACTCATCACACGACACAATTTGATCATCATCCTATCCAGCCATCTAGCTAGCTAGGGAATGGGAACAGTCTTTGGTATTAAAACCAGTCATGTAGGAAATATATAGAAAAAGTCTTTGGTATTAAACCAGTCATCTAGGAAATATATAGAAATAGTCTTTGGTATTAAACACGTTGGGAACCTTTAAATTGATGTACTTGAAGAGGATAAAGGTGTGAATGATTGAGTGAATTAAGAATTTACAAAAGCTTGTAGCTTTGAAGATTGTGTCATGATGCAATTCATATGCTTTGGTGTGATGCTAAAGAGGCCTAATGTGTGATTCATTTGGTAACCTAGGTGTGATGCCTAGATTTATCTTCTTAAAGCCATTCTTCTCTTCTCTTTCATTACCAAGATACGTTCCCAGCCCCAAAATGGCCTCTGTTTTTTTTTGTGTGTGTGTGTGTGTGTTGATCATACTTAGCCCCATTTCAATCCCGTACTATGTCATAACTCTGTTCATTTTGTGTGCATCTAACTTTGTGGAACATTAAGTTCAAAGAAAAACTTAAAAGGAATGTTGATATATACTGTGTTCTCTTTCTTTGGGTAGTGGGAGGAGTAAAGTGTTTACTTCATTGGTGAAGTCCATTGCTTCACCTTTTTTCTAATTGCCTTGAGGACATTTGACAGTTGGCTTTTTAACCGGTGGAGTTTTTAGCGTTCATTAACTACTTTTGCGATTTGTTTAGGCTGAAGCATAGTCGTTCTTGCTTGGTACCTCAAATAACCCAATCCAGAAGCGAAACCTCGACGACAACCGATAGGGCGCCATGCATGTTTAAGTCAAGTGTTGTAGTTGTTTTCCATGTTTTCACTTACAGTAATTGGAAGTATTGAGTTTCAGAATCCATGGATGAGTACGTGTTGAGCTGGAACCCTTCAAAGCTCAGTCTGCCTTGCACGTTCATGCTTAGAATATTTGGGTACTCCATTGGGAATTCAAGGCTAGCTTAAATTGTGATTGACGACATATTTTGGGTGGAATTGCAGAAATCTCTCCTGACACGGATTAGGCACGCGCTGGGCTAAGATTAGTGCTGCTTTCTGTTTTTCGGCACTCTAGTGCGGGTTAGGCATGAATTAGGTGTCATTAATGCACAGTCCACCCACTTCAAATGACTATATCGTCATCATCCGGGATTCCAATTGATGCAAGTTTTATGTCAAAATTAGAGCTCCGAAGCCTACTTCTCCATGGAATTTGTGGTGGTCCCATCACTTATTTCTAAGTAGAGAAAATATTATGGTCCTAGTGCCAACGAGTTAAGCCTTAGGATTCGATATCGATTTTGGGGGTTTTGTTGCATTTGACTTCCATCACTCATTTAGGACCTACACCTCAGGCCTCAGACCAGACATTAATTAGAGTATCCTTAGAGTCCGGTCCAGTGAGATTAGTTTAACTTCGTTATTTGATTACTTACTCCTAATTGCACATTATCGCAGCGGATTATGTAGGATACTCTACCGAACTCGAAATTGAAGTGAGTATTACCTACCTTGGTTACATTAATTAATGTATTGATTTCATATTTGTAAGCTCTTTATGTTATGAAATTAAAATTTCCGGTATGGATGTTAAACTCTTGACGGTAGCATTAGTTCTTGTGCCAGAGGACAATAAGCATGCTAGCATGTACAAGATCATTCGTCCGGTTGCCGACCCGGTCGTATTTCATGTTACCTTTTGTTGATTGTGCACCATTATATAGATCATTCGGCTTGCAAATACCTTGTTACCCATTTTTTTTTTTGGTCATCTATGCATATTACTATGACTATTGTGTGCAATATCATATGACTTACGAGCATTAGTTATGCATATTAGGTTTGATTTCCATAATAGAATCGCTTATATTGGGGGTGGAAGACTCGCTTCATGTTCGAAGACTTACGTTAGTAAAATGTTGCAAGGACATAAGGGTTGACATCTTGGATTCGAAGGAGTTGATGAGCGAAACATTTTGAGAGTAAAGCTTCCTGGTGGACTCGATCCCCTCCCCCTGTGTCATTGCTCTTGAGGAACATTCCACCCACCCAGCAGCCCTCCAAACGATGCCATCACCGGACGACACAACCAACGACGGCCGCCTTGTTCTGAATCCTGTTAATTAATCTCGGAGTGGGGTTTCGTCAATCAGCTGCTTTTTTTTGTTGAAGAAAAGGTACCCATCTTCTGCAGGCGGGAGGCCTCCTAGCTAGCTAAATGCTGCGGTTCCGCTGTAAATGTAATTTAGCGGCAGCGACTCAAAGGAAGTTGCCACCGCCACCATCCCAAGGCGGGGCCGGGGAAGGGAATGAATAACGCAGATAGGATGTGTACGACTAGCTAACTGTTAACGACGTACTAGAATCTAGATAAATTCCAAGCAACTAAAAGATCACTGGTGGGTTTGGGCTGAGATTACTGTATGTATACGTATTGTTATTTTGAGGTGATGAAAGAGAGAATCCGGACAGAGAGCTCTTGGATTACTACTTCTTCTTCTCGACGTTCTCGTGTCGATCGAGAGAGAGAGAGAGAGAGAGAGAGAGCAGATTTACGGCGGGGGATAATAAGGTTTCTGGGGAGAACTTCACCCCAGCATTGGTTTTCCTATTTTGCCTCGTTGTCTTTTTAGGCTCTTTTTTATTTCTTACTACTCGTATTCTTCTACCAAAATAAAGTTAATTAATTCTCCCGTACAGTATTCACTCAAAAGTCCCTTAGTCGCGTAATCCTTCAAAACATCAAGCACTCTCATTGTCAATCCTTGCACTGCGTCAATGCTCGCACTCTCAGATTTTAATAGTTTGAGATATATTTTAAAGACGTTTTCACGCTCGCACTTGCGCCTCCGCTCGCATGCACACATGTCAATTATGTGACTAGTCTAGACCTTTTGATTTACTAACACAGAGTTCAGGTAAATGCCTGGTGCCGATTACAATGTCGTGTAATAGGTATTGTATGACTTTTATTTATTTATTTTGGACGCATAGATGATATTCTATAATGATAATTTTGCTCATACTCCATCTGTTTAGGTCACCTCTCTCTATTTTTTGTTCAATTTCACATTTTGAAAAAAGTTACAGATCATAGTATAAACATCGTGTGCGTTCACTTCTTTGTTTAGTGCTTTAGATTCTAAGAAGTTAAATATCTGTTGGATGTCATTCCTCAATCAAAAAGAAAAAGAAAAAAAAAAGAAGTTGTTCAAGCATCTCACATTAGTATTGCTTGGTTTTTTTATTTTATCTTGCTTTTTTGTTTTTAGGGTTTTTGGCCGATTCATTGATCCTTATGTATTGTGCATATTTTCGTTTTGCCTGTTTAGGAGATAATTATGAAATTAAGGTAGTCTCCCAAGTCATAGGAATAAAATAAGTTGTCAGTATTTTGCGTGGTTTTACACAGCTATTTTAAGTATATTTTTCATCTGTTAATAAACGATAAAAGTGCAGCACAATGTACAAGTGAACAAGGTTGAAAAATACCATGTGGGAGTGACAAATTTCCTTCATTTGGTCTCACTCTCTTGTTACCAAAACAAAGCAATCTATCTGTTCCCACAATGGTAAAAACTAGAAAAACTTTATACACCCAACCTCTAGTAAATCTTGGTTAAAATTGCACCAAATATCGCAGCAGCAGCCGCAGCACAACCACCAAATGAGACAATTATTAACCTTCCAATGGAAAACAATATACAGATTGCAAGTACCATTGTTTGCATCAGGCTCAATGTCTAGATCGAGATGAAAGACATCGAATGCCTTGTATTTTTTTTTTACAATATTTAGATGATTAGTTTAATTTTATCCAAGATATTTGTAATAAATTTCATTATGTAAGTGCCAATGAGCTATTATTAATACAAGCTTCTTCTTTATTTGTTAAAAAAGAAAGGAAAATGGCGGCCAAGAACGTGTTTTGATAATTAATACCCACCAAGAACATTTTGTTCATTAACTAATGTTCTTAACATGTCCTTAAAAGATATTAATTATCAAAACACGTCATTGGCCGTCATTTTCCCCAAAAAAAAAAAAAGCCTTCCAATGGGCCGGAATCCGAATGAGTTAAGACTAGAATATAATAGTGGTAATCCAAATCCGAAAAATTCAAATCCACTCTGAAAATTCGAATCCAATCCGAAAACTTTTTAACTTCAAAAATTTTAGCCAAAAAAAAAAAATTTCCCAATAAAAAATAAAAATAAAAATACAATTTCGTAAACATTTTTTTTTAAAATAAAAAATTTATAGTTTTCTTAAAAAAAATTTAAAATGTTTTACAAATTATCGGATCCGGATTGAATCCAGTCCATTGACAGACCTTGTATGCATGAAGAAAAGATACAAACAAGAAACATCCGTTGGCCTTGTACACATCCACCAATTCACAAATGTTTCTGCTTTGTTTCCCAGCCAAGCAAGTTCCTTTCTTTCAAGAAAATTACACGTCATTTATCAAGTAAAGATTATAAATTGTCAACGTGCCAATTATCAAGCAAAAAATAAAAACGTAAATGTCAATCACAGATACGAGGGTAACTCAAGTCAAAATAGGAACGCTCGCTCATCCAACCTCCTGTAGCTTCTTTGAAAAGCAGAGAGAGGAGAGCATAATCTTAATGGGCGCTCCAATCACTAAACCCAGATGTTAAACCTAAATTATCAAAATCCAGGACATGCAGAAGTTGCAAAACAAAAGAGAGAAGACAGTCAAATTGATAATCAGTAACTTCGCCCCCAGTAGGTCCACTTCTTGGCTGGTTTGCCTGAGGCAAAACACAATGTACCTGCACATAGTAATAGCAGAAAACAAAGCATATCATTAGACAAACATATGATCAACTCATAATCTCTTCATACAATGGAATATATTATTTCTCTTCCCAATAGACAAATGAATTTTAAAAACGTGCTCCATATAGCTCGAAGTAAACCCAGCTAAGATACTAGTCATGTAAGTGAATCTCATGTTCCAGAAGTATTAGAGCATCTGCAATGGTAATAATCAAAACCAATAACCAAAATGTGCCACATCAACGTTTGATTTTCTATTTAGTCCATAATCAAACTTAACAACCTCTACCTCCACATTGGTTATTTTTGCATCCCTAACCCAAAAAAATCCCCCACAATACACAATGCACATTTTTTCAATCGCAAACGAGTTCCAATCACACACCCAACCACACCAAATCATTCGTCTCGATGAGACGATTCCAATATGGGGTATTTTTGAGTTATTGAGTTTGGTTATTGAGTTGTGATTATTGATAGAAGAAGTTAAGTTTGGTTATGGAATGGGTATAATTTGGTTATTTACTAAAAGACTTGTAATTTTGCTTATTACAATATGGGGTGTTTTTTGAGCATTGTTAAATTTGTTTATTCAAACATTTGCTTATTACAATGGGGATGCTCTTACCCTTTCCCCTACTTGGTCTAGTTGTCTCCGGGGTCCAGATCCTAAATCTTTTCCATGTACTCTATGTCTTGGAAAAATGGATGACTTGCAACTACGCTTCCAAAGTCACCCTGCCAAGACACTAGTCAGTAGTCATGTAAGTACAACCGATGCTCCACGAGTATTTACCCCATCCCCCACAAGGTCGAGTTACATGGTGTCTCTGGGTCCAGATCATAAATCTTTACAATGTACCTCCCCGGATTCTAGATGCAAAATGGATGAGTTGCAACTACACTGTACCTCTAACCTCTCGCTTACAAACGGTCTTTTGAATTCTTGTGGTGATCATGAGAAATTTAGTTCCACAGGAGAAAACTAGTTTCCAAATTTCAGTAAACACCGAAGAATGGGCAACTCAAATAAATTTGGGAGATAAAACAGAATATGTGCAATTGTTCGCGTGGAATTGGAAAAAGAGTCAACGATAGAATTAAGAGAGTAAAGGCCTGAAAGATGAAAGCATCCTGAAGAATAAAATTCTGAACAAGCATAATTTGAGTAAAATTGAGCAGCCAACTTCGGAGCAACACCAGGTCACACTAATGCTGATGACAATCAGATTGGCATTATTCATTGGCTACAAAGAAGTACACCAAAAGTAATGAGAACAATCATGACCAATAACAGCAAGTGTTTACCTTCATCTAGTGCAGGCTGTTCAAAGGGAGAACAGAGTGTCTTAGCAGCTCCAATCTCACCTTTAGTACGTGCTTTCACATCTTTCTCCACCTCCTAAAGAATTAACAAAAACTATATTACAAAACCCCCCACAAAGTAACTGGGTGTTGGGACAATATCTTCACAGTCTAACAGCAACAGAAACAAAAGATCTACAATCCTCATAAGTTGGATCTTTTAATTCTGTTTGTCGTAGAAGAAAGGTGTGCCTTGACTCTGGTCAGATGAGTTCCTTTTCAAAGAATCTCTCAATTTACCAAGATGAAAGCAATACAACATCGGAAAAATAAACATCATACCTCTTCATCACACCAAGGAGCCAAGATCATTTTTTTATGGCTCAATGCTTCAACAAATTCATCCCAAGTTTTCACAACCAGAATGCAGGCATCTCGCTTTTGTTTCGCGACATCAAACAAACTTTGTTGGATACTAGTGAGCATATCTTTTACATGTTCAACCAAACTGGCCATCGAGAGATCACTTTTAGCTGAATTATCGCGGCGAACGGCACGTACCTGAATAGAGATGGAAGAAAAAATAGAACATCAAGCGAAGAAGTTGGAAAATTGAATCAATACCTCAGAGAGACAAGTAGTAGCAATAAAGAAAAAAAGGAAAGTAATAGAGAAAAGGTATAACAATAAATTCGATTTACCTGTTCATTGGCAAGATCTTTAGGTCCTATTTCAATCCTAAGAGGAACACCTTTCATTTCCCAATGAGAGTACTTCCAACCAGGAGAATAATTATCCCTGAAGTCTGCTTCAGCACGAACACCTGCTTTAGTCAACGTTTCCACAGTTGCATCACAGGCATCATAGATCCCTTTAGTATCAGCATCTTTGTAAGGAACGGGAATCACAATAACTTGGATAGCAGCTACTTTTGGAGGCAGCACCAAGCCTTTATCATCCCCATGAACCATCACCATCACTCCAATCTGCAAAAAATTCAGTACAAGATAGAGAGAGGAGACTAATTGACCAGGGAAAAATTCATAACATTTCCCAGGATAACCAATTGAATAAAAAAAAAACATAGAGGAAACTGCAAAAGAAATAAGCATACATCAGATGCATAGACAAAAATTCAGTACGAGAGAGAGAGAGACAAATTGACCAGGCAAAAATTCATAACCTTTCCAAGGATAACCAATTCACACAACAACAAAAAAAAAAAAAAACTGTAAAAGAAATAAGCATACAGCAGATGCATAGACAGGGAACAGACACCCAAATCTTAGACAAGACAAGAAAGGGACTTGAACCCTTGAAGCCAAGGCTGAAGATCATCTGGTCAACAGGCTGATCTGGCTGGATTATCCAACCCGCCGTGGCTGGCTTACCCGAAAGTCCGAAACTGAGCCGCTTAGCAACAGATGTATGCGCATGCCCATAATGACGCTCGTATTTTCAAGTTATATCAAGATCCATGCATCCCAGGAGACCTTAACCAGCCATTGTACTAAAAATGGAGACCTACCTGAGTGTCACCAAGCCTTTCAAGACTACCAAAAGTCTGAACTTTTATCACAATATACTCGCTCAACGCCTAATTTGCTATCCAGATTTAACATAAAAATCATAAAATTGAGTGCTCTTAAGTGTACACCAACAAAGTCCACAAATATTGAGCTGAGTCTTTCATTGTATCACCCAAGGCAGAAGCGAGAGTGCAGGAGCAATAGAAATGAAAACATCATGCTAGCACTTTGGCTCTTGACACCGTAGATTTGGTTTGGGTCTTTCCTTCGAAGTTTATCCTTTCCCACGCAATCAACAAATCCGAAACCTTCTCATAACAAGAAGTTCGCCCCTTAAGTCAATAAAATTGGAGATTGGCTATAGTATAAAAACTAAACATAGCCCAAAATTTGAAAATCCACCCTCCCAATGGGGCAATTTGGCAATTGATGAAGTAAAACTGTGAATTCAACAAGAAGTTGGGATAGATTCACAAATTTGCAAACTCGGGGTAGAAGCGTTGGGGGATACAATGCATTATGTACCTTCAGCCAGTACTGACACATCCAGGCAACACCAAAACTTTGTAGCTGAGCTTATGTGTACTTTCGTACAATTATAATAACTTGACCAGATAATCTGGTACTTCTCATTCCCAATTCATTTCTACTTGTTATAACAGAAATCGCAAGTAAACCATTGCAATGAAGTATTTTCCAACGGAACAGTAATTTTCTTTTCGGCCAACTCCCTAATGCCATCTGCTCAGGAAAGAACACAAGCAACCCCTCAAAGGCAAAATAAAGAGAAGAAATGTAACTTGACAATTTTGCTACTGTTTAAAGAGAATAAAATGACATCCAATTTTAGGCAAGGCAAAACTTTCATAAGAAATGTTTCCTCCACAAAAAGCAAGATTGTAGACGCAACAGTAGCAATTAATTTAATCAGCGCAGCTGGTTTGATATTAGTTGATCAGCATGTAAACTTATCAGAAAAGCACATGTAACTGTAAGTCAACTGTGAACTGATCTTAAGCTTGAGACATACAGCTAACAACTTACCATACCAAATATCTCCAATTAGCAAAATTGAAGTATAGCTAAAATTGGATATGACCCTACAATAAGAATTACACAACGAAGTCTTCCAATTCCAACCAGACACTAAGAAGTAGTGGATGTGAATACCCAGGAAAAATCTAGTTTACCATGCATTCCCTTAACTAGATAGAAGTAATTTCAGTGATAGCCTACAAGACAACAGTCTATATCAAAATAAGAGGTGAAACTATGCACATTTTACCGTTCTGGTACTGTATGCCCAGGAATTCTGCCAGACCATAGCCTTTTCACCTTTATCATTTTCGAAGTTTATCTCAAACATTTTTGCAAAATTTTGCCCCAAACAGTGTGAAGTTGCACCTTGGATCCCACGACCAGTGTTTGGAATAAAAGCCTGCCAAATAGTACGCATATCAATACAACACTTCAACCTATCAAATCCAAGGCACAGATAAAGAACTGCTGAGTGACATACGAAGGCTGGAGTGATGTTATGAATAACTACCTCAACACTAGTTGTATAAAGTCCACCGGCAAACTTCTCATGCTCACTTTTCTTGCCCTTTATAACTGGAACAGCCAAGTACTCTTCATAAATCCGGCTATACAGTTCCAGTATTTCAAGAACCTGAAACAGATTGACAGTAATAAAACGTTAACCTAGAAAACAAATACAACTCTAGATTTTCAACGTAAATCTATAATTTTAATATCTTTGATGAGTAACATTTGCATAAAAAATTAGTTGGGAACCAAGCTTTGTGAGAGCTAGCCAGGTGATAATTTTAGAAGGGAAAACAAAGGAAATGAAGGTAGCATGTGGCCCCATTAGTTTAGCAGTAACCCCAAACTATTACTAATCTTTCAAAGGGTGCGTTTCACAGAGAATTCTCCTCATCAGAAAATGTTGTTTTTCAAGTTCTGCAAACAGTGTCCACCATTATCAAGGACCAGTACAGAATGTTAAGTACAGTGGGCTTTAGGACATCCTTCCAAAAAAAAAATGCAATAAGAAAATAACAAGCACCACAATGCTGTGATAAAACATAAACTAACAGTTTAAGGCTTAAAAAGAAACATAAGACAAACTCCCCAAATGGTAAGCACCCTGAGCTCTGAGAATGACATGAGATGGTAGGCATCAATCCAAAATAAATGATAATCAAAAGGCAGATCTGGCTATGTTCGGTTGTAAGTTTTGTTTTGTTTTTGTTTTGTTTTTCAATTATTACCCTACTTTTCTTTTCAATCATTACTCTATTTCTCCAATTATTACTTTCTCATCTCTCTCTATCTGGCACCAATCATTACCCCTCTTTCCAATCATTACCCTATTTCTCTCTCCACCCACTATCAAAACTAAACTAAACTAAACTCTTAACCAAACAAAGCCAGAGTTTTTGCAGAGATGAACCAAAGCATAAGCTATGTATGACGCAAATGTGGTAATACTTAATCTTGGATCTGCTTATATAAAGCAAGTCCATATCCTGACTCCGACAGTCAGAAATAGGAAAAATAACATTAAAGTCCCATAATAAACTCAGAAGCAAGTCCATATCCTGACTCCAACAGTCAGAAATAGGAAAAATAACATTAAAGTCCCATAATAAACTCAGAAAATACATAGGTACAAAACGATATCCACAAGCATAGTCTACAAAGCCTAGTTGCCAAAAGTCAATACCTCCTTATCTGCCTCCTCCTTTGTAGCAAACGCTGTATGCCCCTCCTGCCAAAGAAACTCACGACTCCTACAATCACAGGGAAGTTTCCTCCATCTAGTCAATTTCAGAGAACCTGACTCTAGACATAAGGAGTCTTGGGAGTAATAAACAAAAATTGTTTCTAAAGGGCCCCATTTATTATTGTATTCATTTGTTTGTGCCTTTTCCTTCCCACTTTTTCGTTATTTGGAAGTAAAGATGACAGAGTTTGAATAAACCACTCTAAGTTTGGAAACTTTCAATAACTGTTAAAAAATAATTTCCTCAAACTGATATATTATGCAGTTTTTCTGCAACTATTTGTGAAACTAGTTCACCAACAAATTTCCTGTATCATTTAATTTTATCTATTTTTAATAAAAATAATTTTTCCCCCTAAATGAGTGTAGAACTTCAATAAAATTGCCAACATCAGACATCTTCACAATGGACCAGTGCAGTGTTCCATTGAAAATGAAACATGAAAATATAGTACTATGGATGAGTATACCTTAACATTGCATTTGACGAGTTTACTAAAAGTGGAAGTAGCATCACCAGTACAGACAAGAAGAGATTTTGACCAAAGAATGTGTATGAAAACTGGAAGAAAATAAATCAACTTATACAGGAAATGCCAGCAAGATAAGACTCTTCAGTTGTAAAAAGTATCTTAAGCAAAACCAATGAGGAATACAACTGCAAAATATATATATATATATATATATATATTGGAGCAATGATTGGCAGGCTTTAAATTACTACTATCATCCAAAAGTAGATAAACCAAAATTGTCCCATCACCCAAGTGAAACAGGCACACTCCCAATAAAGTCACTCAAGTTTGAGTCTCCATAGCTTACCTTTCAAAGAAACAAGGCAAAACACCAATCAAAGAAGAAGAGATTCATAAAAATAAAAATAAAATAAAATAACCTGATAAATGGAGTTGGATTGCTGAACTCCCATCTAACAACATTGCACCACTGGTTAAGTTTCAAAGGCAAGTCGCGGTGTCCTCTTATCCACTTAGAATAGTAGGGATACATAACAGTTTCACTTGTAGGACGAATGGCAATAGGCACCTCTAAATCAGATTGGCCTGATTTTGTGACCCAGGCTACCTGAAAAAATCAGTCACCTTAGATGCATTTTATAGAAGAAAACAACCCTACTCTATTTGCTCTCAATTCATCTTCATGTGGTGCTACCCCAACCAATTGGTGCATAGTCCACCCAATAAAGTAATAACAGAAGTACTAACTGCTGTTTAGATATCCTCCTATGTTGAATAAGATGTGCATACGGTAGCCTTATGGTACGAAGATTCTTTTGTTCTCCTTGAAGAATGTGCTTATTCTAGTGAATCAAAAGGTGAGAAGAATGTCAATTTACAAATAACTCCAAGAAATTTTCTCAGCAACGTGTCAGTGAATAATACCATTTATTTTCTAAATTTCTACCAAAGGTTTAGTTCAGTACAAACATTATTTTCCCTGTCCCAAGCTACCTGCAAGCCATTCTTCAGAAGCAAACATCTAAGATTGAGTTACCAATGTTATTCTTGGTGTTGGATGGGGGGTCTGATAAGTTTTGTTCTTTTAAAGGAAATGCTAGGGAAGGGGAAGAATTATGCCATAATGGGATGCTGTGGAAAAGATGGATACAAATAAATTAAATTTAACTAAAAATTACAGAACCCATGATAGAGCCAATTTGTGAAGACCGATTCATGTAGCCAACTCCAAACAAAAGGCAAAAAAGGCTTTGATTGGGTTTGTTTGGAGTGTACTTTGCAATGTTGTTTAATGGATGCCTATTTTAACAGGAAAAGAAATCGGAGGAAAAGAACTCGCACAACAATTTCAGAAGAGATATTCAGATAACTTAGAGAAGTTTCAGTTAGTAGTTAATATAAGCATGCCAAAAGCAATGCCAAACTTGCCTCAGGAGCAAAACCCTCTATGTGATCCTTTTCCTTCTGCAAAACACCAGGGGATACAAAAAGAGGGAAATAGCAGTTCTTGATCTTCATCTGCTTAATTTCTGCATCAAAGAAGGCCTGCATGCACATCCACATTATAGGGGTAGTCATCGCCAAAACCCTAAATTGATGAAATGAACTAATAAAGGAACAAAAAATGGCATCATGTATATGCCACAATCCTGAAGCAACCGGAATCGGCAACATATCTCCTTTTAGTTGATGGTATTCATACCATTTGAATCGGTTACAGATCAGAAACCACCACTGATTTTCAGCTAACTGGCAAATGCAATCGCCATTTCAAGAGGATAAATATAAAAAGGCCATGTAACATATTTCCACGCTTACTTGCATGATCTCCCAAATAGACATTGTCCATGGCCGTAGGATATAACAGCCAGATATGTCATAATACTCAATCAGTTCGCCACTGACCACAACCTGTCAAAACAAAAGCCTTCCTCAGCCCTAACACAAAACACTGAAATAGTAAACAATAGGTACGAAGAGAAAAGAGAATTCCAGTTATGAAATAGAACAATCAATAAAATATCCATAGATGATGAGGCACCTCAGAATACCACTCCCCAAAGTTGTCATCCTTCTTGGCGGACAGACCCAGACCGGTCTCTTTTTTGACTTCCTTCTTTTTCCCTAGAGAGATTTTCAACAGAGTAAAAAAAATGCTGTTGCATACACACACACGCACGCATGTATAGAGATAGAGAGAGAGAGAGAAAGAGACCGGGAGAGAGGGAGGGAGGGGGGTTGCAAGCTAGTACTAGATTGGTATAAACAAACAAACAAACAAACGATCCTCACTAGTGTTCGAGTTGGTAGTTGAAGTCTTGGCCCCGCCACCAGCCATAGTGCTACCTTAATCCAAAGCACAACACCTTTTGATATGAAAATTGAAATCGCGAAAATCAATACTGAGTGAAAGAAGAGCACCAACACCTTTGATATATACACACACGCTGCGGGGGGGGCGGGGTGGGGGGAGAGAGAGAGAGAGTTGCCGTATGGTGTATTCTTCTTCGACTTGCCTGCTGCGAAGGGGGAGAATTAGGTTGCGTTGTTATAAAGGATCCCATTTTTTGACCTAAATACTAGGGATTGGTGTTGCTGCCAAATTGTTGGCAGTTTCGAAATATAGCCCGCGACCGTGGGTAAAGTGGTAAAACTTCCCCCCCTTCTTCAGTCCACCCAGATGCTAGTACCAGTATTTATTTATTTATAGCCTCTTTGGACAGAGGGTGAGAAAGGAGAAGAAAGCAGAGTCTTCTCCATTAATGGTAAGAAAGGAGAAGATCCATTAATGGTAAGAAAGGAGAAGAGAGGAAAGTGATTTTTCACTGTGCAACCCAAACAACCGTGAGAAATCAAATCCTCTCCGGCGAGAAACTCTCTCCGGTGACCAAGATCTACAAACTCCGGCGACGAAGCTTTCTCCGGCGATGAGCTAGCAACTCCGGCGTAGCCCGCATGCGCGCCTTCCTTTCCTTTCTCACAGAATCGCGCCACATTCTGCGCGATTCAGAAATGGGGTCTTGAGAGGAAACGGTTTCTCTCCTTCCCCACCCCTTTCTCGCCTGATGGCTCTCCCAAACGTGGGAGAGAGTCGGATTCTTCACCCTCTCCTTTCTTTTTGCTCGAAATCACTCGTTCCAAAGGGAGTGTTAGTAATTTGCTACTACAAACATCTTAGTGAAATTCTCCTATTATGGGGGACGGGTTTTTTCATTCATTGGGATTTGGGATGCAAAGCGCCATTATACTAACGAAATGAGCACAGCTAAATTAAGGACAGATAAAACACAAGATTTTTTCCAATACCCATCTTGAGTCTTGGAACTATCTAAACGGCTCATTTCTTGTAGAAACAATTATACAATCCTGTAGATAATTATCTCAATGGTATATCAATAAGAGATTTTTTAAAATTGTAGGGTGAATCAATAAATTTTATATAAATAATTTTGAAATAGTCCTTACTAATATCCGATTGAAATGATTTTCACATAACAACATAAAAAAATATTTTAAAAAATAAGATGTTCATATCGTCCTTACGGGACCCGGAGTGTGTCAAGCAAAAAGTACACGCTCCATGTAAATAGACTTTTCACGGTAATAACTTCATTATATGTATTTTGGCACACTTGTAGACTAAATGTCCATGTTCTCTTAACCTTTTTATTACACACACACACACACACACATATATATATATATATATCTCCTTACCTTATATATCAGTCACAGGAGAAAAATCTCATATTGTAGTGTGAGATGCAACCGAAATTTGAGAAAAATATTTTATCTATTTGACCAAATGCAAGCAAATCACCAAATTAACTCTAAAAAAAAAAAAAAAAATTCTTTGCACGCAAACAGAGCATTTTAAGTCAAGAGAGATTAATGTGAAGCAATTTCCAAATACTAGGAAAAAGGAAATTGATGAGCATCTCTATTATAAAACAGAAGGGTGTGGAGAGAAGTTGTTAGAATGACTTAGATTCATTTGATCCAAAGGCTGTATTGCATCCTCCCACTTCTCGGTTAAGTGCCCATAGTTTTCACCTAAATCACACAACTACCATCTCCTTTCAACAAGAATGCGTACTGCCGTAGGCACGGGTTAGCACTAGTTACTTCATAAAATAAGAATGCGTACTGCCGTAGGCACGGGTTAGCACTAGTTACTTCATAAAATACTAGTTACTGTACTATATATTCCTTTCTTCTTTTCTCTGGGTCCAGATATTTTGTTCATTCCAGAATAACAATTAAGTTCGGCAATCAGTTTGCATATGTTAATCCTTTTTTGGGACATGTTTGGCTATGTTAATCTTTTACTGATTTTTAAAACATTTGTTGTAAACAAGGGACTAATTGTTTTCACGCACTGAGAATGAGATGTGTGATTCTCGGAATCGAATTGCTTATATGGTTGGCTTTGAGGAGTGACTATATGTACTCTCTTTATATCACTACATCCGTCGCATTTTGTTTGTCCATTTTTTTTATTCGTGTCATTCTTTAAACTTATATATGTCCCAATCCATAATGTTTCTCATAATTTCGAAAACTTTGTATTAGATCTAATCGAGAACTATCAAATAAGATTCATATTGCATATTTTTGGAGATTTATATTGGATGATATAAGAGATAGAAAACTGACACGAACATCAAAAAAGAACAAACAAAATGGGACTGAGGGAGTCCAACTTTGATATGTAATGAGAGCTTATCAATGGTTGATCTAGGTATGTTTTTCCTTTTGGCCATGATTCAATGTGTCTTGATTATCAAGTGAATTGGCCATGTTACAACCACGTCGGCTGGAATTCATAACCAAAGATCAGTAGCACACATGACAAGGGCACATGAAGAAAGCAAGCTCAATTTTGGCATTTTATAAACTGCTTGTGCTATCTCCCGGGGCATCGACCGGTCCGGCACCACCCATTGCCATTTTTTGATGACTTATAGTCTTTGTCGGCCTACTGATTGCCTATACTATAGTCTTCTTCAACCTACCGATTGGTGCTGTTAACATTCCCGTTTCGATCTTTTCCCTTCATCACCATAATCCATTTTTCAGGCCGAGGGCGAAGGTACGCAATCAACGAAACCACCACCTCTCCGCTTATAATGCTGTTATTGTCACTAGACCACCATCAACTCATCCCCTAGATCAGCATCACCATCCTTCCACCACTAAAACCACCACCATAACTATCTCACTCCCAAAATGCGAAAACAAAAAGAGAAAACGGAGGTCCCCGCGTCCTCAATTAACTCACGTTGTTGGCTAGCTAACGATGTGTAGTTAAAGTAACCTTACAGGGTTGAAGGTGCGAAGTCTATCAATGTTAAAAAAAAATTATACTCTAGCTGGGTCCCCAAATAAGAGTTCAATATTTTATTTTTGAATTGTCCCTTAATAAGTTTCAATTTTGAAAAGTTAATGAGTAAAAGTTTGGACAATTATAATTTTATGGGTAAAACGCTAATGAACAAAAGTGGAGATAAAAAATTGATGTGAAATGTGCAATGATATGTCTCCTAAATAGGTTAGAATTATGGCTCTATTCAGTTGTTGGGAATGCTGTGCGGGAAATTAGTTCTCTGGAAAAGTGAAGTGAGATGAAGGAAAAAAATAAAATTCATTTTCTTGTGGGTGTTCTGTTGACAAGAAAAGACAAGAAATCTTGCAGGAAAACAAAAATTTCTTCCTTTTGGCAAGATCTATTTGGTAAGAAAGTATTTTCCAGTGAAAAAGTTAAAGTTGTGGGTCTTACAACTCTTTTGGTAACTGAACACACAGAAAATTAGAGAAAAATTGATTTTTCTGTCCTCTTTCATTTTTTCCGTGCAACTGAATAGGACCATGAAGTCTACATTTAAAAAGAGCTTCGGCGAGAAGGACATAGGGAAAAATTCAAAATACCCCCTAACCTTTACACCCAAATTCAATTAGACTCCCAACCTTTTAAAAATTTCAATTTTACTCCCAACGTTATATTCCGTTAATCAAAATGCCCCCTTCCGTCCGAATTACTAACGGATTCCGTTAAAGGCTTCGTTAAATAATTTCCCGATGGAATTTTGATAATCCAAGCCCTTCAATGTGTTCAAAAAGTGATTTTAAGGGTACCCATGAGAAACCAATAAAAAAAATGACAGAAAAGGGCTTCATCTGAACAGTTTTCTATTGAATAGTTCAATAAAAAACTATTCAGATGAAGCCCTTTCCGGTCATTTTCTTTTGCTGATTTTTAGCCGGTACCCTTCAAATCACATTCTAATCACATTGAGCGGCTCGGATCATCGAAATTCGATCAGAAAAAAGGAGGTGCGGACCGAAGCAAAATCTGGACGTCCGGACTTGAACAAAATTCAAATCAATTCGCACCTCCCCTTTCCCAATCGAATTTCAATGATCCGAGCCACTCAATATGATTTAAATATGATTTTAAGGGTACCCGCGAGAAATTAAGAAAAAAAATGATCGGGAAGGGCTTCATTTGAACAGTTTTTTATTGAACTATTCAATAGAAAACTGTTCAGATGAACCCCTTTTCGGTCATTTTTTTTGTTGATTTCTTGAATGTACCCTTAAAATCACGTTTTGAACACATTGAACGGCTTGGATCATCGAAATTCCATCGGGACATTATTTAACGGAGCCTTTAACGGAATTCGTTAGTGATTCGGACGGAAGGGGGCATTTTGATTAACGGAATATAACGTTGGGAGTAAAATTGAAGTTTTTAAAAGGTTGGGAGTCTAATTAAATTTGGGTGTAATGGTTGGGGGGTATTTTGAATTTTTCCCTAACTACAGGGATGGAAAAGATAATTAGTCCATCAATACATTATCGAAAAGGATATTGGTACAGAAGAAAAATCTGTACCAGCCAAAACAGATCCGTTTTGGGCCTCGAAAAATAATCGAAACCGCTCATTTTGTTGAGAATACATATTTTAAAGTCACTGCAAAAATTCAGCTAAGTCCGATATCATTAAGGGGATTCACAAAATATCCAACTTTGTTTCAGAATACATGCCCAAATTCTGAAGCAAATTAGGATGTTTAGTAAACACCTTTGTTGGTGTTGGATTTAGTTGAATTTTTGCAGAGACTTTAAAATATATATTCTAAACAAAATGAGTGATTTCGATAATTTTTTCGAGACCCAAAATGGATCTGTTCTTGCTGGTACAGATTTTTTATCGGTACCATTAGCAGGGCTTATACATTATATACAGCCGGAGGTCCATTTACACCCCGCTTTCTTAAAATACCCTCGAACGCGAAAATTTTTCAGGGCCCGTTTGGATGGGGGCATAGCGAGGGGGATAAGCTTATCAGCCCGGATAAGCACAAAATCCAAGGTTTGCCGCCGTTTGGCAGCCCATTTCGATCCCGGATAAGTTATGCCTGGGACTATTTAATCCACCCAAGGGGGGATTAAATATGGATGGGTTGAACCCAGTCCATAGATAATCCGGGGGTCATCTAGCTGGATTTTGACCAAATTACCCCTCCTCATCTGCCCTTTCCCAACCCCAGAGTTTAAGAAGAAGAAGAGGAGACAAATCCACCCAACAAATCACAAATGAAACTCAGAACTCAAACATAACCAGACAAATCAAACAAGCAAATTAACCACTCTATAATTTACAGCACGATACCAGTTCAATTTACAGTGTATTGTACCAATAAGTGTTCTGATCAGTAGAGCTCTGGCAAAGAAATTGGCGGCGGTCAGCCTCCGTGGAGGGACGTGGAGACGGTGGTGGTGCCGGAAAATTGACGGTGAACGCTGTAAGATGGTGCAGAGGAATAGGAGGCAACGAAGATTGAGTTGAGAAAGTGGAGTCTCAGAGCCCCAGAGAGAGAGAGAGAGAGAGAGAGGGAGAGTCATTTTGGAAGTTGGGAACCCACGGTTTTACTCCCACGGTTTTGATCCCACCAACCCAATTTAATGGTGTGAAATAACGGCATCGAACAATTTTGAGAAATAAATTATTATAATTTCTAAAATAATTGAGCTTTGTAATTATATAATTAATACAATGCATAATCTAATTTGAGATTGTAAAAGGGTAAAAAAGTCATTTAATAGTTTTTACATCATCTATCCAATTTTATCCCCCTTTCTAATACATCATCCAAACCACATACTAATTAATACCCACTCTATAAACATCACATCAATGTGGGACATCCCTTATTAACTAATACCCTCTACTATCTTATCCCCCTTATTAACTAATACCCCCAATTCTTTCCCCGCATCCAAACGGGCCGTCAGTGCTGAGCGGGTATCACATGGTGCCCGCTTGGCTATCGGAGCCATCCATTACATGTATGGACGGCTCAGATTTGGAGAGAGAAGAGGAGAGAGAAAGTGTTAGGATGAGAGGAGATAGTGTATTTTAATCCAAGCCTTCCAAAAATGTATCGGGCGGCTCGGGTGCGCCGAGCGGGTGCCACGTTGGCAATATCCGCTCGTCACTGAAAAATCCTTCACAGAACCGGAACTGACGAACAGGAAAAAGGTTGGGAGGAAAAGTAGTAAATGCATGCATCGGCCTTTTATTAGTTACACGGCACCAGATTCTGTGTTGTTTTCTTTACTTTATTTCAACTTTTTTTATCTGATGAATTTCAATTGGAGTATTAGATCCTTGGTTTTTGAACGTTTTATATTCCCTCCATCTCTAAATATATAAATGCCTGATGCAAAAACCTAAGCCTTTAAAAATATGAATTTTTTCGTTTAAAAAGTCAATTTTTTCATAACTTAAAGAACCCATTGCTATCTATTGATTTGTAATTTTTTTTGATCATTTTTACGAAAAAAATGCATGTTTTTAAAGGCTTGTGTTTGCGCGCAAAACATTCATTTAGGGACGAAAGGGAGTACAAATATATACTAGTATTGCAACATTGTTCTATGGAAATAATGTTTAGTTTAAAACTACTACAGTAATTTTTAACAAGGAATCCGAAAATGGTACCTGGTATTTTACCGTTACAGGTACATATCGTACTAATAGCAGAAATGATACCATATGCGGTATGGTACTATTCAACACCTTAATTGTTTCAGTCTGTAAACTAGGGAATTTTAGAGTGGAAAATGGGTTTGGTGCTGGGACCCAAAATGGGGCCAAACGTGTTTTTCTCTGCGTGGTTCTCTGCAAATCGTCTCTGCTGTTAGAATTTTCGTAACATTATTCGTTCAAGTTTAATATTTGTACCTTTTAAGAAAGTAACAGATAACTTTATCTCTATACAATAACTGACGGCTTGAAAAATACAACTAAATTTATTTCACAAGATCAATTATCTAGGTGTTCGGGAAAAAAAAAAGCAACATATTAAGTAGTATGCGAATAAAAGTTACAGATAATGGTACATTTGCTAATTTATTTTTTTCTTTCTTCAAAATAAAGTAGTAATAGATAATGTCATCTGTGTCAATTTATTCTTGATACTTTTAAAATAATGTTATTTGTGCAAATATATTAATTTTCTCTCCGCAAAATAAAGCAACAACTAACGTTATTTGTGTTAATTTAATCTCAGTTTTTTCTTAAAAAAAGCAACAAATAACATTATCTCTATTATTTTATTTTATTCTCTCTCTAAAATAACAACAAATAGTATTATTTGTGTTAACATTATTATTAGTTGAATATGTAAAAAAAAACTAAGAAATAGTATTATTATCTGTTGGCTTAGTTTTGTTTTATTCAATAATAATTGAGTTTCGATCACAGTGTTTATTTACATTTCAATTTTTTCGGTTGAGACTACCGAATAATTCACAAAAATTTGACACAAATCTAACAAATGAAAAAAAAATAAGTACATAAAAATAAGCAATTTTTTTAAATACGTATCTTTGCCACGTGCTTAACACTTAGTTTTTAAAATAAAACACTCAAATTCTCTAGTATGAATTGAAAAGCTAATTCAATTAATTTGCAATTTCTCTAACCCATAGACCACAGCTGATGCAATTTTACAAGGAACCAACCGATCAAAAACAAGTCGTTGTCAAATGATTTTGTGGTCAATAACCACCAAGGTTTACTCTCACTCCTCTTGTAAATTTCATTATCTTTGGGGGAGGTAAGAATATATAAATATCAAAAAAAGGGCAATAAAAATCAGTAAGCTAGAGTTTAATGTCATGGATCATCTTTTATGGAATTCAATTGAAATTGTAACAAATTGAAAGGACCTTCTTTGTTAATTATACTTATCTTGCATGTCATTTTCAGGTGTCCCATTTTGAGAATGTGTGTTCACGTGGAGAGAGAGAGAGAGAGAGAGAGTGAAAGAAAGAACAAAACAGAGAGAGAGAGAGAGAGAGAGAGAGAGAACAAAACAGAAAGAACAAAACAGAGACAGAGAGAGAGAGAGAGAGAGAGAGAGAGAGAACAAAACAAGAGTGAAAGAAAGAACAAAACAAGTGTCCCATGGGAAAAGGTATTACACATGTCACTACTCACTGAGAATCGGAGATGGTGGGTGGAAAACGATTATAGAGATTGGTAGGCACGCTATCGCGAGAGATGAGAAAGGGTATTTTTGTCTAATAAAGGACCTTACACCGGAATACTTTCAAACCCAACGTAGACTAATGGCCCAATAAGCACCTACTTTTGGATATTGGACCAATTTACTGGTATATTTATAGTAGTTTACATATCGAACCCCCATGGTTTAGGGTACCCGTTGAGAAGTGTTCAAAAATAGACAAATGGAAACCTATCTTTATTTCTCATCTCATGGCAATTACTCCCTCCGTCCCATAATGTTTGACACTTTCACTATTCCAGCCTTACGGAAAAATTGATTATATCTTTTAATCCATAATGTTTTTTATAAGCAATATGGATCTTGTTTGATAGAGTTTGATTTGTTCTATTAAACAAAGTTCAAAAAATCACCTAAAATATTATGGATTAAAAGATATATGAAATTTAAAAATGGCACGCATTCCTGAAAATGCCAAACATTAAGGAACGGAGGGAGTACTAATCGCCCCCCCCCCCGGTGTCAGGCACCCCCCCTGACACCGCCAGTACTTTCCCCAATTACCCCCCAGACCCCAACCCACGTGCTCTCTCTCTCTCTCTCTCCCCCACGTGTTCTCTCTCTCTCTCTCCCTCCCTCCCTCCCTCCCAGCAGTCTCTCTCTTTTGATTTTTTTTTAAATTTTAAATGTTAATAATTTTTTCAAGTATTTTTTTTAAATAAATTATATATTTTTGAAATCTACTCAACAAAACCTATCAAACGAGTCTAATATTGATAGTGAAATAATGTAAAATGGAAAAATTATATTTTTCTTTAGTTTAAACTGTTTAACGAAGTTGAAAAATGTGTTCCAAATTTCAATCAGTTTGAACTGGTGGTAATTTTTTTTTAACTTTTGAAGGTAAAAGAGTTTAAAGGACTTACAGGAAAACCATATGCTAGTATAAATTGCTGCAAACGTCCATTACCGCTTGCGAGAGAAGACAAGCCCACATGACTAACATTTTTGTAGTACACCATATTTGAGTAAATGAAAGAGAAACTTTCAATACAGCCACATTAAACACCTCACTTCCCTTACAAAAATTCACATTTTGCCACCTATACACACCCATGCATAATGCCACCTCTGCTCTCTTTCCTTTTTTTTTTTGTTTATTAAACGGCATATACACCTTTACTCCATATAATATTATTTAGAGGTGACAATCTCAACTCATATATTTGAACCCGTGCAAATTTGCCCATTTATAACTCAACTCAACCCGCCCATATTGTATAATGGGTTGAAAATGGGTTCAATTTGGTTTAAAATTAAAAGACCTATCCTTACACAAAAATGAACCAAAGCCCGATTTAAAGTTACGTTAATGTTTGAAAATGGGGAAAAAAAAAACCTGATTTGTAAAGTTTTTTTTAACCTCTAATTGCTTCATGTTTAATAAAAAAAATTGAGTTTTAATCATAATTTTTTTTTTGAATCTCCTCATTAAGACAATTTAAAGAGGGATATTATATTGTGCTTATACGTATTCGTTTTTTTATATATAATTTATTTAAAAAATACGTGATTTCAACATTTTCAGTTTATATATTAAAAAATATGATTAAAAAATTAAGTATTCCAAATTTCAATCCTTTTAAACCGATGGAAATATTTTATTGTTTTAATCATTTTATCCTAAATGGTCATAGTTAAATTTTGGCTCTAAGACTCTCGTTGATTAACCCTAAGAGATCTTTGATTCTACAACTTTCTCACGGTTAATCAACGAGAGCCTTATAATCAAATTTTAATTATGACCATTTAGAATAAAATGATCAAAAAACTAAAATCTTTCTACCGGTTCAAATGGATTGAAATTTGGAACACTATTTTTCAACCTCTTTATATATTTTAAACTACCACAAAAATATAATTTTTCCGTTTTACATTATTTCACCATCAATATTAGGCTCATTTGATAGGTTTCGTTGAGTAGATTTTAAAAATATAAAACTTATTTTTACAAAATAGGTGAAAAAAAAGTTATTAACATTTATAATTTTATAAAAAAATAAAATGAGAGAGAGAGAGAGAGAGAGAGAGCGCATGGGTAAAAGAGGAAAACCGGATGGCCCGGTGTCAGACCCCCCCTGACACGGGGGGGGGGGGGGGGGGGGGGTAAGTAACAGCTCTCATTTCTCATCCTTCCTGGGTTCTTTTAGCCGTCCAAATCCCCACCGTTTCTTGCAATCTGAAGGCGCTTGGGCTTTAAACACTTCTACCATGCAACAATCCTAATTTGCTAGAAATATTTGGGTGCCGGGAGCCGCGGCAGCTTCAGAATTTTAGTTTAACGGCTACAAAATTACAAAAAAAAAAGTATACAAAGCTCTATGTAAAATGCACATATTTAAATTTGGATGAAATTTTAGTAGGCCTAATCTATTTTGTATAGTTGAGCTATAGTACTTACAAACTTAAGTGATTTTTCAATTACTTTGACTATATGAATGATTCGATGCTGACGTTATTAATGAAAAATTCAATTATATTAAAGAAATACCAAAATTTTAGTGCATTTTTTGAATCCAACCCCTGCAAATCCGGTATACCTATCCGTGGCCGGGAGGGCACCACGTGCCATCCATACATGTTGCCCATTAACCAATAAAGAGGAAGACAACTCTTCTTTGATGCAGTATTCCTCGTTTCATTACCACGTCAACAATTAACCCTTGAAGATAACGAAGAGAGTAACGGCAATTACTTTTTAAAAAAACACTGAATTTTTAGAAATTTTACAAAAAAAATATCTGAACTTTAACTAATGACAAAAGATATTTGAACTTACCATTCTATTAACAATTAGGCCCCGTCCTTTTGTTAAAAGTAATGTTAAAAGTAATTTTTGAAAGTAAAAAGTAAAAAAATAAAAGAAGTATGAAGCTCCGTTACAAATTGATAGAATTGAAAGGCGAGGACCTAATTGTTAATAGAATGATAAGTTTAGATATTTTTTATCATTAGTTAAAGTTTAGATGATTTTTTATAAAGTTTCTGAAACTTCAGGGGCTTTTTAAAAAAAAAAATTCAGTTAATTTCTCTCTCCATTTCCACTTCCCCACTAAATTATAAAGTCAAACAAAAGACCCGAAACGCAGACAAAAGTCAAAGCACCATCTATGGCGACCGGAAGCAGCTCCGCTAGCCGACAACTCAGGAAGACCAGGCAGACCTCTCATAGCCCCCTCTCGACGGAAGATTCTCTCCTAATTCCGCATCTCCCGCAGGAAATCATCATCGAGGTTCTGTCGAGACTCCCCGTCAAGTCTCTGCTGCGATTCAGGTGTGTTTCCAAATCATGGCGTTCTCTGATTTCTCAACCCGAATTCGCAAAAACCCATCTCAGATTAGCATCTACAAACACCGATTATACCCTCCATAGACTCCTCCTGTGTTCCTCTCTTGATTTAAAGTCATGCTCTCTTTACTCTATTTTGAATGAGAAATCTGATACTGCTGTTGAGCTTGATTACCCTTTGAAAGGGGCCCATTCCACAATATGGATTGTTGGTTGCTGTTATGGTTTGGTGTGCATCGCAGCTGGAAACGAAGTATCTATATGGAACCCGTCTACTTGAAAATCCAAGAGATTGCCTAATGTTAAAACGGCAAACCTCTACAGGGGGATGTATGGGTTTGGTTATGATGAGTCCAGTGATGATTACAAGGTGGTTGGAGTCTTTCATGATGTGGGTAATAGTGATTTTGAGGCTGAAGTGAAGGTGTATTCATTAAGGACTAATTCGTGGAGGAGGATTGGAGGCTTTCCTGACCGTCTTCCTCTTACTCCGCATGGTTTAGGGACATGTGTGAGTGGGGCGCTCCATTGGCTTTCGACTGGTGATTTTGGGAAAAATATTGTTTCTCTTGATTTGGTGAAGGAAACGTATGGAGAGGTTTCGGAACCTGATTATTGAGATGGTATTTTGCTTCAGGTTTGGTTGGATGCTTTAAATGGATGCCTCTGTGTACTCGGTACATACAGAGATTTTGTTGATGTATGGGTGATGAAGGAATATGGAACTAGAGAGTCTTGGACCAAGTTTGTGGTCATACCTTATGTTTCACATCCATGTGATAATCTTAGTCGTCCGCTATTGTGGACTTTGAAGAATGGTGAAGTCTTAATGCGTACATACACGCATTTAGTTCGGTACAATCCCAAAGATGGTACATTTAATTACCCTGTGTTTTGGTATATTGCGTATTCGTATGTTGAGAGCCTCTTCTCGCCTGACATTGATGCTGAGAGTGGGATTCAATGGCAACAGCTGCAACGTCAATGCTAAAGGAAATGAAGGTAAAATTAGATATTTGATTATGTCTTGCTAGCCTTCCCCAACTCTTTTGTATCCACAATGTCTTTATATTTTCCGTCTTGTCTTTTTAATCTCTTAGTGATGTATTCAGTGTTGATGTTAAAACCAAAATAGAAAATGGTTCCTTCGCTAATATTTATTGAAGTTAACCAAATTTTGGTAAAACCAACCGTTAACCTTGAAAGGAATTGTGCAAAAACAGTTTCGTAAAGAGTATTATTTCTTTGACATCATTTAACGCGATGATGGATTCTTGAGGTGGCACATGATTATTTTATTCCATTTCCGGAAATTTGGAGGAATAGGTCGAGGAAAATATTGAATTTTTCCAAACATGCATGATGGATATTATCTTGTATACAGATCCCCTTTTTCATTATTCAGTGTTCTAAATGGTGGCCGCCCAGGCCGTCTAGGCGCTTGGAGGTGCCCTGCCGCCACACCGATAGCCCTTGGCGTTTGATTTGGCGCCCAGGGAGGTTTGACGGTGTTTGGTGGCCGCCTAGGCAGTCTTGGCGGCGGCGTCGTCTTTGGAGGCCTTTGGTGGCCTAAAAAAAATATATAAAAAATAATACGAGGGAGGTGAGCGAAGCCTACTACATATTGTCTTATTCAACTTTTTTGCTAGTTGTTACAACTTAATTTCATTTGGGTTTGTACTTTGAAGTTTGAACTTGCATTATGGATACATGGAATATAGTTTAATTGGATAATGGTTTGTTAAAAAAAAAAAAATTTGCCGAATTGCTTGGCGCCGCCTAGGCGGCTTGGCGCTTGGAAGTAGGTCTCCACCCGACTACCGCCAAGCGCCATTTAGAACATTGTTCATTTATCAAATGGTCTTGTAAACGAATATTTTTATTTATTTTTTTGCCTTTTGGTGTTTCGAAAATGAATTTTGGAAGTTATATTGGCTAGCATTGTGTTCATTTTGTGTGCTTTTGACTTAGAGGAACATTAAGTTGAAAAGGACTTGGGGGAACATTGATATCCTCTTTTTTGGGGAGTGAGAGGAATCAAATATTTCCTTCCTTGGCGAGGCCCATTGCTTGACCTCTTCTTAAAATTTTGTTGAGGACATTTTACATTTGACATTTAGCAGTTTGACCTTTTAGGGCTCTTTAACTATATTCGGGAGTAGTTTAGGCTTAAGCAGCTTTCTTGCTTTTAAGTTTTAACCCCAAGTATACTCAACCAAGAAGCAAAAGCACTACAAAAACTTACAGGTCATGCATGTTGAATTAATAATTAATAATTTTGTGTCTTAGTAGTTTTTGTGTTTTCACTTAAGAGTTGTTGGAAGTATGAGGTTGCGAAGCTATTGATGAGTTTTTGACCTTTAATCATTCAAACAAGCGTAGTCTAACATGTTCAAAGTTACAATTTTGGCGGGGATTGATTTGAGGATTTGCGAACAATCTATAGTGAGTTGAAGGCTTAAATTGAGACCCTGGAGGGTTTTTTTGGTGGGATTGTAGAGATCTCTCTCAACAGGGGTTAGGCACGTGTTGGGCGCAAGTTTGTGCCTCTGTGCTGCATACTGTTTTATGGTGCGCGAGTCCCGGTTAGGCATGAGTTTCTGACAGTCTTTATCTGCAGAGTCCACCAACTTCAAATGATTACATCTCCATCATCTGTAATTAGAGGGGGCTGCATTTTATTTCTCAATTCGTGCCCTTAAAGTCTATTTTTCAATGGATTGGTGGTGGCTCCATTATCTAATTCTATCTAGCCATAAGAGTATGGTTGTAGCACCATAAACTACTCCTAGGATTCCATGGGGATTATTGGGGATTTGTTGTGTTTTGACTTCATCACTCATTTAGTATCTCCATATTTAACCTTGGAGCATTAGTAGCATGGATACGGACACAGACAAAGACAAAGACATACACTGGACACGACAACAGAGAACTCTCAAAAAATCACGACACGGACATGGTAGGGGACACGATAAATTTTTTTTTTCCTCATTGCAAATTGATTTTGTTATGCAGACCTACATTATAACCACTACGTATTCAAGTTAGGGCTCTTATTGAGTACGCTATTGACCGTTGGAGTATGCCTATGTACATACACCTATGTTTACATTACAACTTCAATCCCTTTTGAAGTTTAAATTTTTTCCCGAAAATGCTTTAAAGTTGAGAAAAAGTCACCATGTGCTCGTGTGTCTCTCCACTGTGTCTCCCCATGTCTCCTGTGTGTCCCCAATGCCTCCCACCATAAAAAAACACTAGAATTTGATGGACATCACGAGGCGTGTCCCACATGTATTTTGGCTTCTCCCTGGTGTATCATGTGTACGGAATTCCTAGGTGTGTCAGACCATACCTTTTAGAGTATCCTTACAGCCTTGTGAGATAAACTGAACTTTGTTCTTCGATTGCTTTTTCCTAATAGAGTTATGTAGGAATGCTTGATGGAACTAGGATTCAGGTAAGTATTGCATACCTTGGTCACATCATGGTATCGACTCCATTTTTGCAAGTTCCTTACTTTATGTAACTCTATTTAGTGAGCTCTATCGATGTTAAACTTTTGATACTCGATTAAGAATCTATTAGTGGCACTACAGACTCCCTTGTGTTGGAGGATAATAAGCATGCTAGGATTTTGAGGATCGTGTTACCTGTTGTCAACTGGTCATATATTTTTTTTTATATCAAACTGCAATCTCATTTCATATCAAAAGCCTGAAAGCTACAAAGATTTCATCACAATATACGGAATGAACCAAAACTACCAAAATCTAGACACGGAACACATCCACTAGGAGGCTCCAAGGCACATATTGGGAAGGCACACCATATATAAATGCAGGGCATAGAACCCGTCTTCGATCTTGGTAATAGAGGATCACTAAGGGACACATAACTTAAACCAAGCAAAAAAGCACAGATGAAAGCGGCCATAGATTTTCAAACTCATAGAACCAAAACAACAAAATTTATTTGCCCACCATCATCACCCACTAGATCTGGGGAATCCAGACCGGTACTGTCGCCAGACTAAGGAAACCAGCCGTGAGAACACCGAGTAAAACCTGAAATAAAACAGCAAACCCTAATCCCCATCTCACCTTATTGAGCCACCCCACAAATGCTGCTCACAAGACCCGGCAGCCTCAGCCACTAGATCTGGGAGACCAAGGAAGAGCTACTTCAAACCAGGTTCACTAGCCACCGGCCGGAACTGGATGCCGGATCTCAGCACGTGGAAAGCACCCACAACGGAGCAAAGGCGAAACTGGAACGGAGAGGAGGGGAGAGGAGAGGGAGAGGAGGGGATTAGGGGAGGAGTAGGATGATTGTTTATTGAGTTGTTTGTGCTGAGAAATGAAACCCTAGCCGCTGTTGAAAACTAGGTTGTATTTCACGGTACCTTTCATTGGTTGTGCACATTATATGGGATGATTGTTTATTGAGTTGCTTATCGAGAAGCTTACAAATTGTTCATGCAATATCTCATACATGTGTTAACTTACGAATTTGACATGTTTGCAGGAACTGAGAAATAAGATGTGTGATTCCCGGAATCGAGATCTATGAGTACAACTTTGGCATGTAATGAGAGCTATCTATTTGCTTCGTAATAGTATTGTGATATGGACCTAATCTAGTACTTGCACAACTCTGGAGGGTACCTACAGTCTGGGATCGTTCTTTTGGGAACTGAGTTGTATAATTATGGCTTCTCTTCAAAAAAATTTTTTTTGGCTTGTTCACTCTTACCAACGGTTTTTTTTTGATAAATCAATCATTTCATTGAAACGCAAACATTAGGGAGTACAATCTACCACAAAAAGTTTGAAAAATTCAGGCGGAATACAACCTGATGAACAATTGAATCTATCATCCAAGTTTCTAGTTGCTAACCAATGAGCAGCATAATTCTGCTCTCTGCCAGCCCAGATAAGGATCCAATTCTTGTTCAATGCCCATTTCTTAATATCTGCTACAAAAGTTGCTATCTCCCATACCTCCTGCTCCTTTGTTGTATTTAGGCAGTCGATTAGCACGCGATAATCTGACTCAAAGACTACCCTGGAGAGTCCCATTTCGACAGCCATCCCACATGCTATACGAAGGGCCCAAGCCCCAGTAACAAGTGCTGACGAAGCAACAATTTTGCCCGATCTATAGAACTGCATTCTTCCACCGCAATCCTTGGCTAAACGACCAAAGGCAGCAAAGCTGCGGGAGGAAGAAAAAGCCATCCCACTTTACCAATGGTTGATCTAGTTATTTTTCTACTTTTGGCCATAATTCAATGTGACTTGATTATCTAGCGAAGCGGCCTTATTACAAACATGTCAGCTGGAATTCACAACCAAGAATAGTAGCACTCATCAATATGGCATATCAAGTCACAAACATGCTTTTGTTTTGCAGTGTTGATAAAACAAGTACATTGTGACTACAAATTTGAGAGGGGATTGAGTGTGAAAATCAAATACGGAGTACATTACCTAAGCTTCGGAGGTTGTACTAGTTTTGGACATTCTAAACACTACCATGTTGTTTGATGGGATTACTCACTGAGAATGGAAGATTAGATATTGAATCTGAGAGTTGGAACGTAGTTTAAAGAGAAATGAAGTGTTAACACATATTTGAGAAATGAAGTGTTTGACATGTTTAAGCCAAAGTATTCAAAAATTTGAGAAATGAAGTGCATACATATTTAACCCCCATGGTTTAGGGTACCCGTTGACTCATTGAGAAGTGTTCAAAAATGGACAAATGGAAACCTGTCTTTATTTCTCATCCTTCCTGTTCCTGGGTTCTTTTAGCTGTAGATATCACCACCGTTTCTTGCAATTTGAAGGTGCTTGGGCTTTAAACACTTCTACCATGCAACAATCCTAATTTGCGAGAAATTTTTGGGTGCCGGGAGCAACGGTGGCTCCAGGATTTTAGTTCAGCAGTAATAAAATTACAAAAAAAAAAAAATGTATGCAAAGCTCTATGTAAAGTGCACATTTATATTTGGATGAAATTTTAGTAGGCCTAATTTATTATGTATATTTGAGCTGTAGTACCTACTCACTTACAAACTTAAGCAATTTTTCACTTACTTTGACTATATATGAATGATTCGATGCCAACAGTATTAATGAAAAATACAATTATATTAAAGAAATACCAAAGTTTTAGTGCATTTTTTTGAATCCAGCCCCCTGGAAATTCAATAGACCCGCCCCTGGCCAGGAGGGTACCGCGTCGCGCATCCATACATGGTGCCCATTAACCAATCAGAGGAAGACAACTATTCTTTGATGCAGTATTCGGTCAACAATTAACCCTTGAAGATAACGAAGAGAGTACTGGCAATTTAAATTTCTCTCTCCATTTCCACTTCCCGAATAATAGCCAAAAGACTCAAAAGTCAAAACACAGACAAAGTCAGAGCACCATCTATGGCTACCGAAAGCAGCTCCAGTACTCGCCGGCAACTCAAGAAGACCAAGCAGCCCTCTCATAGCCCCCTCTCGAAGGACGATTCTCTCCTACTTCCGCCAGAAATCATCTTTGAGGTACTGTCTAGACTACCCGTCAAGTCTCTGTTGCGATTCAAGTGCGTTTCCAAATCATGGTGTTCTTTGATATCTCAACCAGAATTCGTGAAAGCCCATCACAGTTTAGCATCAGTGAACACTGATTATACCCACCATAGACTCCTCCTAATCTATTTCAAATCCTATCCCCGTATTGATTTCAAGTCATGCTCCCTTTACTCTGTCGTGAATGAGAAATCTGATACCGCTGTTGACCTTGATTGCCCTGTGAGTGTATATCATAATACAACATGGGTTGTTGGTTGCTGCTATGGCTTAGTGTGCATCGCTGCTGGAACGGAAGTATCGATATGGAACCCGTCTACTAGAAAATCTAAGAGATTGCCGGATGTTGAAATGGCAAACCTCTGCTTGAAGACGTATGGGTTTGGATATGATGAGTCTGTTGATGATTTCAAGGTGGTGGGATTCTTTCGTGATCCACGTAATAGTAGGCTTGAGGTTGAAGTGAATGTTTATACGTTAAGGACTGATTCATGGAGGAGGACTAAAGGCTTTCTTGGCCATCTTCCTCCAGATGTTTCGCAGGCATTTGTGAGTGGGGCGCTCCATTGGTTTTCACGTGGCAATGACAGTAGGATTATTGTTTCTTTCGATCTGTTGAAGGAAACGTTTGGAGACGTTTCGGAACCTGATTATCAAGATGGTCGTTTGCATCTGGCCTGGTTGGATGCTTTAAATGGATGCCTTTGTATACTTCGTACCTTCAAAGATTTTCTTGATGTATGGGTAATGAAAGAATATGGAATTAGAGAGTCTTGGATCAAGTTGGTGGTCATACCTTGTGTTTCAGGTCCATATTATACTTTGTATAGTCCACTATTGTGGACTTTGAAGACCGGTGAAGTCTTACTCGGTATCCGGACGCAACTAATTCGGTACAATCCCAAAGATGGCACATTTAGTTACCCTAAGATTCGCAATTGGTCATCGTGTTTTATTGTGCATTCCTATGTTGAAAGCCTCTTCTCACCTGACATTGATGCTGAGAGTGGGGTTCAATGGCGACAGCGGCAACTCCCATATGCTGAGAGTGGGGTTCAATGGCAACAGCGGCGACTCCCATACTAAAGGAAATGAAGGTAAAATTAGATATTTGATTGTCTTACTAGCCATCCCCAACTCTTTTCAATCCTCTATGTGTATATATCTGTCCTTGTGTCTTTTTAATCTGTTAGTGATGTATTCAGTGTGGATGTTAAAACCGAAATAGAAAATGGCTCTTTCGTTACTGTAATATTTATTGAACTTAACCAATTTTTGGTAGAACTACCCGTTACTCAAATTTTAGTGTTCATCTATTATATCTTCGACATCGTTTAAGGAGAAGATGGATTCTTGAAGTGGCACATGATTATTTTATACTATTACTAGAAATTTGGAGGAATAGGTGGAGGAAAATTTGGAATTTTTTCCAAAACAATAATGATTCCCACACATACTTTTGTGCACATATCGTGCACATACATTTTTGTGGGGCCCATATCGGGGTCCCACAAAATGATCCGAATCGCTCATTTTTTTAAAAATATTTTTTGACGGGTTCTTGTAAAAAATTAAGTCCAACGGATATCGGTAAGAGCTTTATCAGAAATCGTAGGGCAAAACAGAATAATTCACCCTATGATTTCTGATAAAACTCTTTCCGACATCTGTTGGACCTGATTTTTTACAGGAATCCATCAAAAAATATTTTAAAAAAGATGACCAATTCGGATCATTTTGTGAGACCCCGATATGGACCCCACAAAAATGTATGTGCATAACATGTGCAAGTATTGTTGTTTCCAAAATTATGGATGAAACTTATGCCATTTACCAATCCATTAGGATATATCTTTGTATGTATATAGATCCCCCGGCCCCACCTAATCTAATGGTCTTGTAAAGGTTTTTTTTTTTGTTGTTTCGAAAATGTATATTGAAAATTATATTGGCTAGCGTCGTGTTCATTTTGCGTGCCTTAGACTTAGAGGAACATTGAGTTAAAAAAAACTTGGGGGAACATAGATGTCTTCTTTTTCGGTATTTTTGGGAGTGGAAGGAATCAAATATTTCCTTCCTTGGCGAGGCCCATTGCTTGACCTTTTTTTTTCTTTCTTGAGGACATTAACAAACACCCCCTTAACATTTGACTTTTTGGGTCTCTTCAGATATTTTTCGCGATTAGTCAAGGCTTTAGCAATTTTTATGTGCAGAGTCCACCAACTTTCAAATGATTACTTGTTTGGTTTGTGTTTAAAATTTTTTTTTTGAAAAATAGTAGGTGTAATAAGTGGAGAGAGATAAAGAAAAATGTTGGGAGTAAGAAGAATTTAGAGGGAATCTAGGAGGAATTTTTTGAAATTTTTTTTTGAAAATGAAAAAGAACAAGGCCGCGGTTCATGTCTAAATTCAAGCTTCTATATATATAGAGAGTCTATTTTTCATGGGATTGGGGTGGCCCCATCACCTAATTCCATCTAGCGAAAAGAGTATGGTTGTAGTACCACAGACTACTCCTAGGATTCCATGTGGATTATTGGGGGCTTGTTGCGTCTTGACTTGATCACTCATTTAGGACCTCTATCTTTAATCTTGGACCATTAGTAGCATGGATAAGGACACAGAAAAGGACAAATACTAGACAGGGCAACTCTCGAAAAATGAAGACAAGAACATGACAGGGGACACGATAATTTTTTTTTTCCTTTTTTTCCAATCTTGTGTTGTTAGTTGTTACGCATACCTACATTGTTACCACTAAAAATTTCAATTTTAGGGCTCTAATGGAATTCGTTATCGACCGTTTGAGTATGCCTATGTACAAATATGTACGTTTATATTAGAATCTCGGCCAGAATAAATTCCTCTGACCGGACCAAAAAGAAGATTAGTCGTAGTGCGCTTAAGTCAACCTAACCATCGAACAAGAAATAAAAACTCTCTTTTTTTTTTTGACCAGTGAAATAAAAACCTTCTAGATCAAGGAAATCACAAAACATACACACAGCTATACACTATTCTATAGCTCAACACTTCAAGCCCTAAGAGCACTTCCAACCTTGACTTATTTTAAGACTCAAATTTTAAAATGGGGCAAAACCACAAAAATCTCTCTCTAATCTTTGACTCAAACCCTTTCCCATTTTGGATTTTACCTAGGGGTGCTTGCGGTCCAGTTCGGTTCGGATTTCTAGGAATCCGAGGACTGAACCGCTAGTCACGGTTTTTATAAAATGAAATCCGTGTCCGAACCAAAAGTCCTACGGTTCGGTTCCAATCCAATCCAATCCGTAACTCACGGATCGGTTACGGTTTTGTCCACGGATTTTAGCAAAAATAAAGTTCAAACTTATATCCCACACTAAAAGTGAAGAAGGTTACATTTAGAATTAAGTTTAACACCGGCCACCAGAAAGTACTTGTTACTTTGAAGAAACAAGAAACGGAGAGAGAGAGAGAGAGAGAGAGAGAGAGAGAGAGAGAGAGAGAGAGAGAGAGAGAGAGAGAGAGAGAGGAGAAGGAGGAAGAGGTGAAGAAGTAAGAACGGTGCGGTGGCGACTACGGTGCGGCGGCGACTTGAACAAGAAATGGAAATTAGGAAAACTAGAAAAGAAACGAACTAGTGAAACTAAATTAGGATTACCCGTAACTTATATAAAAAAAAAAAACTACGATTTACCCCATATATTTTATACATCTATACTATATCCCATTATTAAGATAAAATATTAAAATTGGTAGAAAAAAGTTTTAACATTACTAACAATTAATTATATAAACACACATATATTTATATATATATTTATTATTTATATAAAATAAATATCTCACGGTCCGGTTCGGTTAATCCACGGTTTCCTAATGAAAATCCGTGGACCGAACCGCGAGTCACGGTTTTCTAATTTTTTAATCCGTGTCCGGACCATTAATCCACGGACAAAATCCAAAAGGTACGGATCGGTTCAGTCCGGACCGGTTTCACGGTTCACCGGATTTTTTGAGCAGCCCTAGTTTTACCCATTTCTTTGCCCAAATTTAGTACAACTTTTTGTCTTGACCCATTTCTCCAACGGCACGTTAGAGAGAGAGAGAGAGAGAGAGAGAGAGGAGGGAGAGAGAACCTCGTTGGCAATGGCGGCAGGCCAAGGGTCGACGGACTGAGAGGCAATGCAGAAAGTGGCAGTGGCATTGTGACCTCTAAGCCGTCTTGGGTCCCCCAGAATTATCGTTCTCTTCTGGCCTCCTTTGATGATGATGAACGAGTTTCAAAATTGTCTCTTGTGGTTGTGTTCGGTTCTGGGTTTTGTGTGAAAAAAATTTTGTATTTGATTCTCGGGGAGAGGGAGACAGGGTTGGAGAGATAAGAGTACCAGATCTCCTAATTTTGAATTTGATTGTTTTACCTTATTTACCATCCGCAAAAATTTTAAAATGACACCTGAACTTTCACTCCAATGTCACCGGAACCCCTGAACTTCATTTTATTTCAATTAAACATCTTGACTTTCAAAATCCCCAAATTGAGGCATCTGCCATTAGCTTACATCCATTTCCTTCACAAATTGACTGATGTGGCTCATTTCTGACGTTAAAAGGCCCCACTAGAGATGTTAGAAAGTGAACTCAATGTATACAAATTATACAATCACAATCCAAAAGTAAAATAGGGTTGGCACAGGTTGTGATTATGTGCATTGAGTTCACTTTCTAACATCTCTAGTGGGGCCCTTTAACACCAGAAATAAGCCATATCAGCCGATTTGTGAGGAAAATAGATGGAGGCTAACGGCAGGTGCTTCAATTTGGGGATTTTGAAAGTCCAAGTTTTTAATTGAAATAAAGTGAAGTTTAAGTGTTTCGGTGACATTAGAGTGAAAGTTCAGATGCCATTTTAAAATTTTCCCTCATGATTATGCCATTAAGAATCAAATGTATAAATATTTGGATAAATTTTGAATTCAATGGTTGAAGTTGTGCCTATCTAAAAGAACCCTGCTACAGGTACAGCAAGGAGCGCATAGCAGCCGCGCACAGATCAGTTTTGCGCTAGTCTCGGGTCCCGCAAAGATGATCGGAGCCGCTCATTTTGTTTAAAATACTTTGTTTAGGATCCCTATAAAAAATCACATCAATCCGACGTCGGGAAGGGTGTTTACGAGCCATCCAATTTTGCTTCAAAATTTAGCCTAAACTTTGAAGCAAAATTGGATGGTTTGTAAACACCCTTCCCAATATCGGATTGGCGTAATTTTTTACAGGGACCCTAAACGAAGTATTTTAAACAAAATGAGCGGCTCCGATCATCTTTACGGAACTCGAGACGGGCGCAAAACCGGTCTGTACGCGGCTGCTGTACGCTCGTTGCTGTACCTGTAGCTTTTTTGTATCTAAAATGAGTTTTTATCCATAATTTGGCTCAAATTTGAGGAAAAAGTGGGGAAGGCCGGAGATGCTAATGACCCTGATCTCAAACCCTGTCTCTTGCAAAACAGTTTGTGAAGATTAATCAACAAAATTTGACTCAAATATGAGATAAAACATGGGTGAAGACCGGAGATGCTGTAATAACCCTGATCTCAAACCCTCTCTCTTGCAAAACTGTTTGTGAAGTTGCTCAGCTCCACTCCAAAAATACTTTCAGCAGAGACAATCTGCAGAGATTCACGCAGAGACAAATGCGTTTGGCCCCATTTCGGGTCCTGAAAAAATTTAGAAAAATATCCATAAATTTTTGAATATTATTTTATGGAGCCCTGTAAAAAATCAACTCCAGTGGATGTCGATAAGTATTACTTTTGGATTCGTAGAGGCGAAACTGCTCAATTCGCCCCTATGAATCCAAAAGTAACACTTATCGATATCCACTAGAGTTGATTTTTTACAGGGCTCCATAAAATAATATTTAAAAATTTATGGATATTTTTCTAGATTTTTTCGGGACCCTAAATGAGGCCAAACGTATTTGTCTCTGCGTAATTGTCTGCGAATTGTCTCTGCGCGTAGCAGAGCATCACGGGTCGTGTTTTCCCATCCTTTCTCGCTTCCTGTAGTTATCTAAAAAAATCCCCACCATTTCTTGCAACCCAAGGGCCTTGGGATTTTAGCACTTCTTCCACTTTATGGAAGATCCCGATTGGATTTGTAGAAAATTTGTGAAATGGTTGTAATGTGTTGAGCCTGACTTTTCTTGTTTCTTACTCATCCCAAATCCGAAAACAAAGACGCGATCGCAGCATCATATATGGCTACCGGAAGCAGCTCCGCTTATCCAGAACCCATAAAGACCAATCAGACCCCTCGAAAACCCATTCCGGGTCCGGCAGAAGTTTCAGCTCCACTTATTGAGAACCTTCTCCCTGAAATCATCTTCGAAATACTTTCGAGACTTCCCGTTAAGTCTCTGCTGCGGTTCAGGTGCGTTTCCAAATTATGGCGCTCTATGATTTCTGACCCGAAATTCGCGAAAGCCCATCTCAGTCTAGCATCTACGAACCCTGATTATGCCCACCATAGACTCTTACTGCTAAGCCTTTTGAGTCGTGAGTTTGCTGTGAAGTCATGCTCTCTTCACGCTGTTTTGCAAGAGCATTCTGATACTGCTGTTGATCTTGATTACCCTTTGGAAGCACCTCATTGTAAAGTAAGGATTTACGGTTTCTGTAATGGGTTAGTGTGCATTGGAACTGAACGTATAGTCTTTTTATGGAACCCCTGTACGAGGAAATCCAAGCGATTGCCTGCTATTGAAAGGGGAGCCCGATTCATAATGTATGCGTTTGGTTATGTAGAGTCTATTGACGATTACAAGGTGGTGGGATTCTTTTGTAATGTTGGTACATGCGGTTTTAATGTTGAAGTGATGATGTATACGTTGAAGAACGATTCTTGGAGGAGCATCGTAGAGTTTTCTAATTGTCTACCTCTGTTCGGTTCAGGAATTTGTGTGAATGGGGTCCTTCATTGGACTGCAAGCGGCGAGTCCCATAAGGTTATTGTTTCTCTCGATCTGTTAAAGGAGACTTTTGGAGAGGTTTTGCTTCCTGATTATAGAGATGGTCATTCTCAGTTGATGTTGCATGTTGTAAGTGGATGCCTCTGTTTAGTCTGTGATTATGATGGAATTTGTGCTGAAGTATGGGTGATGAAGGAATATGGTATGAGAGAGTCTTGGACCAAATTGGTTGTGGTACCTTATGTTGCACATCCATCAAATTGTCCGTATTCCGAACCCTTGTGTATTTTGAAGAATGGTGATGTTTTACTGGATATCTTGACGCATTTAGTTCGCTTCCACCCAAAAGATGGCACCTTTGCTTATCCTACGATTCATAACTGTTTCCCGAGATTTAGTGTGTATTCCTACATTGAGAGCCTAGTCTCGTTTGACACAGATGCTGACAATGGAGTTTAGTGGCAATAAAAATTCAAAGAGGAGTGAAGGTAAAATTAAATGTCTTAAGTCTTAATTGTGTCTTAATTGCCTTTTGCAACTCTTTTCTATGCGTAATGTGTTTATTGTTTTTCTTGTATCTTGTTATCTCTTAGTGATGTACTCAATATTGATGTCAATACCCACGAAACGGATTGAAGTTTAGTAAAATTGTCGTAAAACCACTAGTTAACTGCGAAGGAAATGTTAATATGGTTTTACATGATTAAATCTTTGATATGGCTTAATGTGATTCATGTGATGATTAGGCATTGATGTGGAATTTGATCCTTTATTCATGTCCAGAAATTTGAGGGAGTAGGTTGAGGAAAATTAGGAAATTTTCCAAAGATACATGATAAATGACTCTTCCAAACTGCGAATGCAGTAGGAACTGACGATTGATAGGAATACTTCGGCACAGTCTCGTTTGCGTGGAAATCTCATATATTAGCATCTTGGTGGAAATTCTCATTTGACAAACCTTTTGAATTGTCCTCGTGTTTGTGTATTGCATTGAAATTGATTCCAAATGTTTCAGTAGACACCTCTATTAACACCAATTCTTCCCACAGGATAATTGTTTGATTTAAGTTTTAGTTTTTTACTCTAGTTGAATGCGTCTTGATAAATTTCGGGAGAGAGAGAGACCGTTAAAATGGACCATCCTTGTTGTGGGATTGCGAATAATTCGTAATGAGGTCACATTTCTAGTTGTGTGTGTGGATGGGATTTTGAAATACACACCAGCCAGAGAAGTTTGCTAAAAACTGTGTAGGGTACACACCTGATTCTATGCATATACTAATGAGTAATGACCAATATCACATGTAACACCCCGGACCCTAGTTTTGCCTGACTTGAGGTTTAAGTTCTTAAATTAGGTCTGAATGCGATAATTAGAATATAATTGCATTTTATTATGTGAACTTATCATTAGTGTTTGTTAGACAACTTGTGATTAGTTGAAATCGAGTTATCTTTACAAATAACTTGTTACAGGAAGTGTAGTCATCCATGCCACATTGCAAGTATTCTATGCATTATCTCATACGACCATTCCGCCGTTCACTTATGTCATGGTTCTACATGATTTTTCAGGAACCGAGAATGAGGAGCTGTGATTCCCAAGAATCGAATCGCTTTTACTGTATTCTTTGCGGAGTCAAGAGTACTTGTGCTTGCTCTATGTTATAAATTTGGAATGTAAGGAGAGGTACTACTCTTTTGTCTGTGACTGTAATAATTGATGCGTGTGGACATAATCTAGTTGTTGCATAGCTCTGGAAGGCACCTACAGCCTGGGATGGCTCTTTTTGGAAATTTATTTGTACAATTATGGCTTGTCCACTGTTATCAATGTTTAATAGATGAATTTTGCTTCCGCTTGAGCTTATGCCCTCTTTAGTACAATAATGGTGTTCAGTGAACCTTTTAGGCTTGAGATGGCAAGGGATTGATCAGGGTCTTGACATCAAATGCATTCTTAAACAGAAACACAATTAGCAGGCCACAAAGCCACGAGAGTCATGACCAATTTTGAGTCAGATCAATAGCCTGGTATGGAACCCTAGTGAATGTGTGCATAGTGCATTAGACTGTTCGGCTGAAAATGGGTTTCACGCGACGGAGGGACTGAATCTCACAAACCACCTATTCTTCAAGTGTCCATTTTTAGCTTTGGTTTGGCCGAAATTCTACTGTAGTTTGGTATTTGTAGGTGTCCTGCGGGTTGGTCTCAAGAGATTGATTGGGCTAACTCATCATCTCAAGAAGTCTGACTGACTTTCTTTCTTCTCTATATAAGTTGGCTATGGCAGGGGCAATATATCCCATTTGGAGGGCAAAAAATGAATCTGTTTTTGGTAACAAGTAGCCATTCTCAGAGGTAGTCTATGATCAGATTATAAAGGATGTGAGGGACAGGGTCTATTATTGGAAAGAAAGTTGGGTTTTGTGTAAAGCTCCGAATATCTCGGAGAAAATCTTGTAGGTATGATGTCGTTCGGCATCCGGAATTTGAACATTAGGAAGTGTTTTGGGGCTATGTCAATTGTTGATTGAGGCTAGAAGATCAGCAAGCTGATTAGAAGATCAACAACCTACTTTCTTGTCTATGGAGTGGTGGTACTTGTGTAGTTGTGCTTACTCTTCATAGTTTGGCCCCCCGTTAATAAAATTCAGGTTCCGTTCCTGTTGGCAAGAGTTTCCTCTATTAGTCTCTAGTAACAACAACAACAGAACCCATGTGGTCCCCAATCATTAGGGGTATGGGCAGGGAAGATTGGAGACAAACCTAACATTTGGTAATATGGACAAAGTGGCTGCGCTTAGAATACCACTCAAAGAGTGGCCCCTCCTATACATGTTTTGCAGCGGAATCATGCCCGCAAATCAAAGCCAAATGGCATTAGAAAGGGCAGGCCTAGAAATCCAATTTAATTTTTGTGTGCATTACCATGCTTCTTTTATCGATAGTCCAGAGCGCTTCAGTATGCACAATTATTACTCTCTAATAAAGGAGCCCACAAAATACAGCAATTGGCTAGTGGAACCAGAACTCTGACTTATAATTTTGTTTTTTTTTTTGAAACACAATAGAAATGCATTGAAATAGAATAAACAGCTTACAAATTACGGGGGAAACTAAAAGCAAACAACTGCAATATATACATCAAAAGCTACGCAAACAAAAAGCAAAGGTGCGTAGTAGCTCTTGTCCAAAAAAGAGTTTCTCGTGCAACTGAAGACGTTGTATGAGACAGCAATGCCCATTTGGCTGGGAAGTGGGCAGGTTGTGTTACGTTTCTTTGCGATCAACCTTGGATATCCTGCAAAGCCAATTTGGAGAGTTCTCGGCCAATGTTGTACAACAAAAATTTATCCGCATGTGGAACAACTATCGATGAAACACTAGAAAATAGAAACGAAACTTTTATTTTTTATAAAAAAAATTTACATGGAAAAACTTCTATATCGGAAATTTTTTTTTTCATCAAAACAAACGGAGCCCAAATGTCAGTCTATATGGTTGCTCATTACCGATGATCTAGCCAACCCAGAGCCTATTCTCAAAAATTTACCAATCCCCCAAAACACAGACGCAATCACAGCACCATCTAAGGCGGCCGAAAGCAGCTGCCGAGAACCCAAAAGGACCAAGCAGACCTCTCATAGTCCCCTCAAGATGGAAGATACTCTCCTACTGCCGGATCTCCCGACGGAAATCATCTTCGAGGTACTGCCGAGACTACCTGTCAAGTCTCTGTTGCGATTCAGGTGCGTTTCCAAATCATGTCTTTCTTTGATTTCACAACCCCAATTCGTGAAAGCTCATCTCAGATATCATCTATGAACAATTATTACGCCCACCATAGGCTCTTAATAAGCGGTCTGTCTCCCCGTGATGGTGTCAAGTCATGCTCTCTTTACTCTATTTTGAATGAGGACTCTGATACTGCTGTTGAGCTTGATTGCCCTTTGAAAGTACCTCCTCGTATGGTAAGGATTGTGGGTTGCTGTAATGGTTTAGTGTGCGCGACTGAAAGGGGAGTATATATATCGAACCCGTCTACTAGGAAATCCAAGACATTGCCAAATTTTGGAATGATGTACCTTTGCATCAGTGGGTTTGGGTTTGGTTATGATGAGTCTATTGATGATTACAAGGTGGTAGGAGTGTATTGTCGTGGGGTTTATGATGAGAATCAAGTAGCGGTGTGTAAATTAAGGACTCATTCGTGGAGGAGGATTGGAGGCTTCCCTCATCGTCTTGCTTTGGGTGGTTTAGTGACATATTTCGACGGCACCCTCCATTGGACTGCGCATAGGGGGTCCAATGACTCCAATGGTATTATTGTTTCTCTTGTTTTGGCGAAGGAGACTTATGGAGAGGTTTCAGAACCTAATTATCAAGACCATTATTTGAATAAAGGCTTGTCGGATGTTTTAAGTGGATATCTTTGTATACTGTGTGACTATCATGATTGCACTAATGTATGGGTGATGAAGGAATATGGTATTAGAGAGTCTTGGACCAAGTTGGTTGTGATACTGATACCCTGTTTGAGATATCCATGGGATGGTCCTTACTCAAAACCATTGTTCATTTTGAAAAATGGACTGAATGGTGAAGTTTTACTTTATGATTACACACATTTCATTCAGTACAATCCCAAGGATGGCACTTTTATTTATCCTAGGTTCATAATTGTTTAGAGAAATTTATGGTCTATCCCCATGCTGAGAGCCTTGTCTCGCCTGAAATTGATGCTGACATTTTGGCTCAGCAGCAATACCAATACTAAAGGGAAAAAAATATATGTAAAAATAGATGTTTGATCATGTCTTACTAGTCTTCCCTAACTCTTTTTAATCGACAATGTTTTTATTGATGTTTGTTCTTGTGTCCTTTTGATCTCTTAGTGATGTAATTTGTGAAATGGTTGTAATCTGTGGAGCCTGGCTTTTCTTGTTTCTCATTTGTCCCAAACCCAAAAACAAAGACAACCACAGCACCATCTTTGGTGACTGGAAGCAGCTCCACTTATCCAGAGCCCAAAATGACCAATTAGACCCCTCAAAACCCCATTCTTACTGAAGTTTTAGGTCTAATTGTTGAGAACCTCCTGGCTGAAATTGTCTTTGAAATACTTTTGAGACTTTCGGGTTAACTGCGAAAGCCCATCTCAATCTAGCATCTATGATTACTGATTACACCCACAATAGACTCTTGCTACTAAGCCCTTTTGGTCATGATTATGCTGTGAAGTCATGCTCTCTTTACGCTGTTTGCAAGAGCATTCTGATACTGCCGTAGATCTTGATGATTTACGATTTCTGTGATGGGTTAGCGTACATTGAAATTGGAATTGAACATATAACCCTTTTACGATTTCTGTTGATCTTGATTACCCTTTGAAAGTGCCAATTGTTTAAAGGCAAGCCTGCTTCATAAAATATTATTTTGGTTATGAAGAGTCTATTGATGATTACAAGGCGGTGGCATTCTTTCATAATGTTGGTACAAGCGGTTTTGATGTTGAAGTGAAGATATATACGTTGAAGACCAATTCTTGGAGGAGTATTGTAGACTTTCTAATTGTCTACCTCCAAGTGGTTCAGGAATATGTGTGAATGGAACCCTTCATTGGACTGCAAGCGGCAAATCCCATGAGATTATTTACCCAAAAAAAAAAAGAAAGTCCCATGAGATTATTGTTTCTCTTGATCTGGTAAAGGACACTTTTGGAGAGGTTTTGCAACATAATTATAGAGATGGTCATTCTCAGATGGCGCTGCATGTTGTAAGTGGATGCCTCTGTGTAGTCTGTGACTATGATGGAACTTATGCGGAAGTATAAGAGAGTCTTGGACCAAATTGGTTGTGATACCTTACGTCACACATCCATCAAATTTTCAGTATTCCAAACCCTTGTGTATTTTGAAGAATGGTGATGTTTTACTGGATATCCAGACGCATTTAGTTCGCTACCACCCAAAAGATGGCACCTTTGCTTATCCTACAATTCATAATTGTTTCCCGAACTTTGTTGTGTATCCCTACATTGAGAGCCTAGTCTCATTTTACACAGATGCTGACAATGGGGTTTAGTGGCAATAAAAATTCTAAGAGTAGTTCAGGTAAAATTAAATGTCTTAATTGCCTTTTGCAACTCTTTTCAATGCATAATGTGTTTATTGTTTTTCTTTTGTATCTTTTATTTCCAAGTGATGTCCTCAATATTAATGTCAATACCCCAAAAACGGACAATGGTCCCTGCTCATCTCTACTGAAGTTTAACAAAATTGTGGTAAAACCACTTGTGAACTGTGAAAGAAAATCATGTTATTATGGTTTCACGTGATTAAATCTTTGATATGGCCTACTATGAATCATGTGATGTTTAGGCTTTGATGCGGAATTTGATTCTTTATTCATGTCCGGAATCATGAAGGAGTAGGTTGAGGCTAAATAGGAAATCTACCAAGGATGCATGATAAATGACACTTGCCAACTGCATATGCATTAGGAACCGGCAATTGATAGGAAGACTTCAGCATGGTCTAATTGCGTGGAAATCTCATTTGTTAGCATCTTGGCATGGAAAGATCTCATTTCACAAACCTTTTGGTAGACACTCTATGAACACCGATTCATTCCAGAGGAGAGTTGTTGGATGGAAGTTTTTGTTTTTTAGTCTGGTCGAACGTGCCTTGATTAACTTAGGGAGAGAGACAGATACATTTCTAGTTGCGTGTGTGGATGGGATGGGATTTTAAAAAACACACCAACCAGAAAAGTGTGCTAAAAAATGTGTAGGGTACATTATATGCATATACTAATGACCAAGATCACATGTAACACCCTGGACCCTAGTTTTGCCTAACTTGAGGTTTAAGTACTTAATTAGGTCTGAATGCAATAATTAGACTGTAATTGCATTTTATTATGTGAACTTTATAAGATTGTGATCAAAAGCTTAGTATCATTACTGTTTGTTTAGGCTACTAGTGATAAGTTGAAATCGAGCTGTCGTTTCACTTAACTTGTTGCAAGAATTGTTTAGTCATCCATGGTACACTGTAAGTATGTATCGAGCGTTCAGCTGTTTGCTTATGTCATTGTTTTACATGTCTTTTCAGGAACTGAGAATGTGGAGGTGTGATTTGCAAGAATTGAATTGCTTTTATCGTAATCTTCGTTGAGTGAAGATTTGTGCTTGCCCTATGTTAAGGAGAGCTACTACTCTTTTGTCTGTGACTGTAATATCGATGCATATGGACATAATCTACTAAAATCTAGTACTTGCATAGCTCTAGAGGGCACACCTACAGCCTGGGGTGGCTCTTTTGGAAAGTCATTTATATGGTTATGGCTTGTCCAGTGTTATTAATGTTTAGCAGATGAATTTTGCTTCCCCTTGAGCTTATGCCCTCTTTAGTACATAGTAAATGAATGGTGTTCAGTGATCTTTTTAGTCTTGAGTTGGCAAGGGATTGATCAGGACATCAAATGTCATTCCTAAACAGAAATCACAAAGCAACGAGTAGTGACCAATTCTGAGTCAGGTCAATAGCTTGGTATGGAACCCTAGTGAATGTGTGCGTAGCGCATTGGACAGTTCGGCTTAAAAATGGATTTCACACGACAGCAACCAATTTGGCCACCTTCACCTACTCTAGTCTCAAGGATAAATTGAAAGGGTGTTGTTTGTCTATGGGTCTGAGCGAAATCAAAGCCCTACATTGTGGACTGGCTTTAGGTTTTTTTGGTTGTTGTTGTGGTGATTACTGGCTCAAGGCTTTGTCCGTTCTTTTTCAGTATCTTCAGCTTCTAGCGACCTAGTTGAGCAGAATAAGATTGTTTTTGGAAGAAAAGAATTTCTTAGTTTCTTCTTGCTTGGATGAGAAGGAAAGACAGGGAATGATTTCAAAAATTGGTGGTTTGGAGGAGAATCGAATATCTCCAATTTCTGCCGTTTGTTTCCCTCTCTCTCCTCAGTATTTAACCAAACAAGTGATAAGGGCAAAAAGTCCAACTCTTCCCATCCAAACGAGTTGTTAGTGGGTCGGACAGGCATAATGTTGGCAGAGCAACCTGGATTCAAGGTAAATTTCTGGGTTATATTTCAGGCCACCCAGAATTCATGGCTCCATGCCACATTTTCCGCCTAAGATCATTGTCAAAACACTCTGAAGACTTCCCCGTCAAGTCTCTGCTGCAATTCATGTGTGTTTGCAAATCGTGGCGTTATTTGATTTTGAAATTGGTGAAAACCCATCTTTAGTTTATTGTTTGCTAACACTAATTATACGCGCTGCACACTCATCCTAAGAAGTAATGGCCATCCCTATGTCAAGTCATGTTTGAGCCGTTGGCTTTGATTCCCCTTTCAATCAAACTCCTGATAGAGTTAGGATTGCGGGTTCCGTCAAAGGGGCTGGTGTTCAAGCTCAACGCTATGGAAAAGAAAACATTGGGTATGTGGAACAATATCTGGGTTTGGTTATGAGATAAGCTTAACTTTGGTCTCCCCAGGAAAGAAACCTACTTTGTTTCAAACTCTCTAACCATTTGGTTACTTAATCCGTAATTTTAATTTCTTGATTTTTATCAACAACGTGTTAACGTTTAGAGAGGGCTGATGGTGGGATTAACATCGCTCAGGCCCCATCCATGGTACAGGAGAACAAGTGGGGCCCAATTTCTTCAGAGGATTAACTAGTCTTACGTTTGATGCGCGGGACTAATGTTAGGATTGGAGTAGGGGGATTATTTGGCCTCTCAATACCTCATCTAGGAGACTATCAAATACGACATGAGGGAGTGGTATTAGCGAATTCGGATCATTTTTTTTTATGGTAAGTAATTTTATTTCACCAAAAAGCAAAGGAGCTACAAAAACTAAGGAGCATCCCCTGAATAAATACAAAAAGAAGCAAAAAAAACCACCTATAAAGGAACTCTATCAACAATTGTTAATCTTGAATATTTTCGAATCAAGTAACCAATCATCACAAAGTTTCCTATTGCAAGCAGAAAGCTTGACAGAGGACAAAGAGCTAAGTCTAGCTCGGGGATAGCATCAAGAACAGCGGCAGCTAACCCATTCACATCTCTATTATTGCTTCGGAATATCCTGGTATTGCGCTTCCTCCACAGAAAGTGCGGGGGCTCTGGTCCGGCTGATTCATGACTAGCTCCCTATCCTCTTCTTCGTCCTGCAAAATGAGGCACGACTACAGACCACACCGGAGGTCCTCCGGAATGGCCCTCCGGTGCAAGGATCAGTACAGCTTTTGAGGGAAGAGGGAAAACCAAGAACTAGGGTTTCAGAGATGGATAGTGCATACCGTTTACCAGGAGGCATAACGGTCTATTTATAGGAATCCCGTAGCCTGGCTTCCAAGATTGCACCAACGCTCAACACGTGTGGGCTGACCTTGCTCATACGTCATCACAGGGTTTTGTAACCGCTTGGGTAGTGAGCTGGCACCTTCACGTGGCTCACGCCAGTCCTGGTAACCGCACGGATGACGTCACAACCATCATCACGGTTGAGGCCGTTATCACCACGTGGATGAGCTGGAGGCACAGCCCACGCTCGTTCAACACCGAGCATGAAGCCGATGGTTAACGGTTAGACGAGACCACCCCAGCTAATAGGAGGGAGAAAAAGCTTCAGTGAATGACCATCGGCCTGGCCGAGTCGTATTAAATTTGCAGGAGCGGATCGGGTTATGAGAATAGTAAAATGGCGCGACTCATTACGCACGGCTCGAGCTCTATCGCTCGGCCTACTACAGAAAGTACGTAGTAGCAGCCAGGAAAACTTGTATATAATACTATTGAAACTACTGCCTTTTCGATGATCAGCAGCCCAAACAAGTTCTTGATCCAAAAGGAGAGAAACCTCTGGATATATATATCATTCATAATCAACACACGATTCCAATCATCGAGGAGAACTAGCACTCAAAAAATAAATGAGCACGGGTCTCTTATTGGGACATACACAGTACTACACAGATAGAATTAATAGAGAGCCCCCAACTACCAATTCTATCCTTAGTGGATAACCTTGGCAGAATTGCAAGCCAAAGAATGAAACTCCGACGCACATTTTGACTAAACCAAACAATGGAGTGCCATTGTGGCCAAGGTTTAATGGGATACCTGTGCCTGCATGCTTCCCACGCTGTCTTGACAGAATAGCATCCATTAGGAGTAGAAGTAATAAGGGCTTAACGTAGGACAAATCATACCCAAATAGAATTCTTGACACAAATTTGATAAATACTTGGATTAGGAAACAAAAAAAAAAAAAGAAAAGGGTCTGGCTGCAGATTAGGGCTGCACATACATCGGGCTGGGTTAGATTCGGGCCGGGCTTGTACTAGATAATAACGAGACTTATGCATGCCCAAGACTTGCCCATTAATAATCAAGCTTCATTTCATATTCCTAAGCACGGCCCTCTTAAAGTATTGTTTCCCCAACCCATCCAAGTAATGCATTTGTTTTTCTTTTTAAATTTGAGTTTATAATCCTAATATTTATAGGTATATGAAGACCAAGGAATATGTGTGTACGAATGCATTAAAAAAAAGGATATTGTGCACATATATAGGTAGTGTAATAGTTTTTTTTTTTTTTCCCTTCTTAATATTTTTTGATAGAACAAATATATAATGCATCTCATTGTCTTTATTTTATCAGGCGGGTCGGGCAGAACTTAATTTTTAGAGATATTCTCAAGTCAATTACATCAACGGGAAAATGACGGCCCAGGATTAGAATTCCTGCTTATTGACTGGTAAGAATGTGGTTTTTTGTTAATGATCGGTGAAGATTAGTGAGTGCGAAGTTGGTCCTTCTTATTTTGGAAAGGGAACCTTAGCGTAGGTTATCCTATGGTTTATGCACTTTTATAGAGTTTTAGGATGCACTTTCATATTATAGGATTTTAGTGGTTTAGGCATTTTCATAGGGTACCTTAGAGTATTAGGTACTTTCATAAAGTACCTTAGGGTTTTAGGCACTTTTATAAAATACCTTAAGGTTTGTCCTTGAGCTCAAAAAATAAAAATATGAGGGATCTTCGGCTCACTTTTGAAAATGGGCTCATCCTTCTTGATAATTTGAGCCCCCAAAGTAACCTGGGCCTTCATTTCCCCTAACTAATCAGACTTAAAACCTCAATCAAGCCCAACTAACTACTTAAGGCTGGATTGGACAGGCTGGGCGGGCTAGCGGCCGGGTGCACCGTCTCCCACATTTTGGTCCTCTAAAGAGAGTCCCTTTTAGTTTCTTTTCTCGTCTCACGAAATCGCTCAAAGCCTCTGACCAAACGACGAGTGCGTGCGAAAGTCTCTTATACCAAAGAAAATCCCCGAAGCGTATATACCAGATTGCGCCATTCTCCAAAAATTCCTTATCCCTTAAAACACAGACGAAATCACAGCACCATCTATGGCGACCGAAAGCACCTCAACTTCTCGAGAACCCAAAAAGACCGAGCAGACCTCTCACTTACTACGGGAGGTACTACCGAACCTCCCGCCCGAAATCATCATCGATATACTACCGAGGCTTCCAGTCAAGTCTCTGCTGCGATTCAGGTGCGTTTCCAAATCGTGGCGTTCCTTGATTTCTCAACCCGAATTCGCGAAAACCCATCTCAGTTTAGCATCTAGGAACAACGATTATGGCCACCATAGACTCTTTCTATGCGATCAGGATGGCTATACTGGAGTCAATTGCTCTCTTTACTCTATTTCGAATGAGCAATCTGATAATACTGCTCTTAAGCTTGATTGCCTTGTGAAGGGACCTTATTGTGGAGAAAGGATTGTGGGTTGCTGTAATGGTTTGGTGTGCATTGTTACTGAAAGGGAAGTACGTATATGGAACCCATCTACTAGGAAATCCAAGAGATTCCCGAATGTTGGAAAGCAGTACCATTATAATGGGAGGAATGTGATGTATGGGTTTGGTTATGATGAGTCTATTGATGACTACAAGGTGGTGGGATTCTATCGTGACCTAAATAGTCGTCTTGAGGTTGGAGTGCAGGTGTGTACATTAAGGACTCATTCCTGGAGGAGGATTGGAATTGGAAGCTTTCCTCTTTGTCTTCCTTCGGATGGTTTAGTGGCAAATTTGAATGGGATATTTGTGAGTGGGGCGCTCCATTGGTTTTTGAGTGGCAGTCGCAGAAGAATTATTGTTTCTCTTGATTTGGCAAAGGAGACGCATGGAGAGGTTATGGAACCTCATTACCAACGTGGTACTAGTTTGTATAAGATTCGGTTTCGGTTGGATGTCTTAAATGGATGCCTCTGTATACTCGCTACCTACTATGATTGCACTGATGTTTGGGTAATGAAGGAATATGGTATTAGAGAGTCCTGGGCCAAGTTGGTTACCATAACTTATGCAGCACATCCTTTTGATGGGTACCCGTACTCCCAACCATTGTGCATTTTGGCGAATGGTGAAATTTTACTCGATATCCAGTGGCAATTAGCTCTGTACAACTGCAAAGATGGCACATTTAACTATCCTATGATTCATATTTTTTCGTCTTTTTCTGTGCATACGTACGTTGAGAGTCTAGTCTCGCCTGACACTGATGCTGATAGTGGGGTTTAGTGGCGACACCAACGCTAAAGGGGATGAAGGTAAATTTAGACTTTTGATTATGTCTTACTAGCCTTACCCAACTCTTTTCAATCCGCAATGTGTTTCTATTTGTTCTCGCGTCATTTTAATCTATTTAGTGATGTTCGATGTTGAAGTTAAAACTAGAAAAGAAAAAGGTTCCTTTGCTCAGTTTTATTGAAGCTTGATCAAATTTTGGTAAAACCTCCAGTTAACTGTGAAAGGAGTTGTGTTAGTATGGTTTCACATCATTATATCTTTGACATCGTTTAATGAGATGATGGGTTCTTGAGGTGGCTCTTGAATATTTTATGACATTTCTGGAAACTTGGAGGAATACAAACATACTTGAGGGATGAGTATATAATGATATAGATGCCCTTGTCGTTAATCTAATGGTCTTGTAAAGTATTTTTTTTCCGCCTTTTTTGGTGTTTCAAAAATGGATATTGGAAGTTAGATTAGCTAACATCGTGTTCATTTTGCGTGCTTTTGACTTAGAGGAGCATTAAGTTGAAAAAGACTTGGGGGAACATTGGTATCCTCTTTTTTGGGGAGTGGGAGGAATCAAATATTTTCTTCCTTGGCGAGGCCCATTGCTTGACCTTTTTTTAATTTTCTTGAGGACATTGAACTTTTGATTTTTAGCAGTTTGACTTTTGGGGCTCTTCATCTAATTTCGCAATTAGTTAAGGCTCAATCAGATTTCTTGCTTTAAAGTGTTGACCCTAAGTATACTCAATGAAGAAGCAAAATCTCTACAAGAACTTACAGGCCATGCATATTTAATTTATAATTTATCATTGTGGGTTTGAGTAGTTTTCTTGTTTTCACGTAAGAGTTGTTGGAAGTATGAGGTTGCTATCTATTGATTAGTTTTTGTGCTTGAATCATTCGAACAACAGTAGTCTAATGTGATGATCAAAAGAAAAAAGAGAGAGTAGACTAATGTGTTCATCCTTTCAATTTTTTGGGGTCATCTCCAGCAATCAGCTCTTATCCCTTGGTGTATATTGAGGCCATGGAGGTTTTTTTGGTGGAATTGTTGTAATCTCTCCCAACTGAGGTTAGGCACGTGTTGGGAGCAAGTTAGTGCCACTGTGTTGTGTTCTGTTTTATGGTGCGCGAGTGCAGATTTGGCATGAGTTACTACTGCGGACTGTGTTTATCTGCAGACTCTGCCAACTTCAAATGAATATATCTCCCTAATTTGGACCAAGTGTGGGCCGAGTTTATGTCTAAATTCAAGCCCCTGAAGTCTACTTCCCATTGGATTGGTGATGGCCCCATCACCTATTTCTATCTAGTGAAAAGAGTATGGTTGTAGTCCCACTGTACCGCAGACTACTCTTTGGATTCCATGTGGATTATCGTTAGTTTGTTGCATTTTGACTTCATCACTCATTTAGGATCTCCATCTTTGACCTTGGACCATTAGTAGCATGTCGTGTGTCAACGGGACTCCTAGGTATGACTTATGAGTGCTTTAGACGATACCTCGGAGAGTATCCTTAGAGCCTTGTGAGGTTAACTGAACTTTGTTATTCGATTGCTTATTCCTGAATGCGTCGAGCTAATGTACTAATGTTTGATGGAACTGGGATTCAAGTGAGTGTTGCATACCTTGGTCACATCACTGTATTGCTCCATTCTTACTTTATGTTTCTATATTTAGTGAGCTGTATCGATGTTAGGCTTTTGATACTAGATTAAGAATCTATTAGCGGCAATACGGACACCCTTATGTTCGAGGATACTATGCAGGCTAGGACTTATAGGATTGTGCAACCAGCTGTCAACCAGTCATATTTCATGGTGCCTTTCATTGGTTGTGCACCACTTAAGAGGATTGTGCACCATGGTGTCAACCGGTTGTATTTCACGGTACCTTTCATTGGTTTTGCACCATTATATAGAATGAGAGTTGCTTATTGAGAAACTTATTGTTCGGTTTCTATATTCTGCCTTTTTACTTGAATTATCCGCTCATCTATAGCACATTATACTTTTTGTATGCAGTATCTTATACATGTGTTAACTTACGAATTTTACATATTTTCAAGAACTGAGATTGAGATGTGTGATTCCCGAAATCGAATTGCATATATAGTAGGCTCCGTGAATTGCTTACGACTTGGGCATCTAATGAGAGCTGGAGTAATACTCTTCTATTTGCTTTTATTTGTAATACTTGGGCGGTTGGCATATTTCTATTCCGTACATATTCGTTCCCGAGAGTTTTGAAATAATAGTAATGTCATATGGATCTAGTCTAGTACTTGCACAGCACTGGAAGGTACCTACAGCCTGGGATGGCTTTCGGTTAGCAATATTTGACATTTTATCTGTAGATTTACCTAGGCTTCGGAAGACTCACTCTCTCTCTCGCGAGGAGCCCACAAAATACAATGGCAATTGTGCATTCGACTTTACAAGGAGGAACATTGTGTTGAAGAAAGAAGGCTAAAATTTGGCTTCTTTTTTTTTTTTTTTACTGTTTTATCTTGACCTTGTCTATTTTTCGGCATGTCTGCTAGTTCTAGCACCGCCCGCTACCATTTTTGATGACTTAGAGTGTTCGCGGCCTACTTATTGCTTCATCCTACTGATTGCTTATGGTCTTCTTCAGCCTACTGATTGGTGCTATTAACATTCCCGTTTCGATCTTTTTCCCTCATTCCTCCTTTTCGGTTGATGATATAATCGATTTTTTGGGCTGGTGGTGAAAGCACGCAATCAACAAAACCACTACTTCTCTGCTTGCTTATACTGTTGTTACCATCACTAGACCACCATCGCCACAATCAAGTCATCCCCTAAAGTCAGCACTTTCAATGCTTGCTATACCAATTCACACCAGCACCATCCTTCCGCCACTACAACTACAACCATGTCACTCCCAACATACAAAATTAGTAGATGCTAGATTTTAATTTCTAGCATCGAATACTTTGGCTTGACACATCATTTTTACTCCATATTTTCTTCCAACTCCAGATGTTCATTGTTTAATCTTTTATTCTTAGAGGGTCTTCAATGGCGTAACCAAAACTAAAAAATTTTAAAGTAACCAATGTTGGTGCAAAATATGATTTACAATGGTGTAACCGAACTTAGCGATGTCTTTGGATGGCCAAAACTAGCAACATTTCCTCTTTGGATAATCAAATTTAACTGAACACACACACCACCAACCCCCCCCCCCCCCCCCCCCCCCCCCCCCCCCCCCCCCCCCAATCAATGGACCCACCAATTCACATTTTTGTCAAGTCATGTGTGTGCCTCTGAACTGGTCCCTTCTTGGGAAGTTTCTGCAGTGGTTTGGGACATTAGAAAGATGAGAGAGGTGCTGAACATCAGATTTGACTGAGTTAAGAGGACGACTAACAGGCTCGCTCATGTGGTGGCGAAGAAGGCTTTGAAGGGTTTGCTTCCTAGGGATTGGGTGGTGATCCCCCCAAATTTTGTTTCCTCTGCTCTAGTTAGAGATTCTCTTCATCTTAAGTAAGCCTTGAGGGCGTTTTTTATTATAAAAAAAAAAAATTTTGTTTGAGCGGTTGAGCCGCTGGCTTTGATTACCCTTTCAATCAAACTCCTGATAGAGTTAGGATTGAGGGTTCCTTCAAGGGGCTGGTGTTCAAGCTCAACACTACGGAAAAGAAAACCATAGCCTGCCAGGACATCCAGGAAATTGCCACCTATTGATATGCCGAGTGGTTAGGTACACAACATCTGGGTTTGGTTATGAGATTAGTTTAACTTTGTTCTCCCCAGGAAAGAAACCTACTTTGTTTCAAACTCTCTAACCACTTGATTACTTGTTCCTAATTGCATGTTTTCGCATTGGAACTATGGATGAATATTCGATGGCACTCGGAATCGAATTGAGTATTGCAGACATTGGTTATGCACATTACCGCGTAAGACTCCATTTTCGCATGTTTCTTTACAGAATATATAAATTCTCAGTGAATTCCATGGGTGTTAACAACTTTTAACGGTAGATTGAGAATCTACGAACAAGTCCTTGCGCTGGAGGAAATTATAAGCATGCTACTAACATTTACAAGATTGTCCAATGCTAACCCTAAGCCACCACTTTCATGCCCCCCTATCTCAACTAACAATCACCACCATCCTTATACCAGTACCACCGACTCACCGAGCAATTCTACTGACACGGCATTTTATACTCTCTAAATACAAGTGTGGTGGGATTCACACAAACACTTGTGTCTATGGATTACAAAATGCGGTGTCACTAGACTTTTACTATACCACCACCACGGCATGCACCACTGTATCACAACGTAATACTAGAATTTTTTTTGAAAGTATACACACATTTCAGAATTTAATTACTTGTGTCAAATACTTTGTTTTAATTTCATACTTCAGTTTTCTTTGCAAAACTATCCAGTTTAAAGAGAGCCAACATTCAAACCGTAATTTTAATTTCTTAATGTTGTTAACAACGTGAGATAGCGTTTAGAGAGGGCTGATGGTGGGATTATCATCCCGGCCCCATCCGCGGTACAAGTGAACATGTGGGGGCCCATATTCTTCAGGATTAACTAGTCTCACGTTTGCCACACATGACAAAAGTTAGGATTGGAGTAGAGGGGGATTATTTGGCCTCTCAATACCCCACCTATGAGACTATCAAATACCACCTGAGGGAGTGGTATTAGCTAGTTTGGATCGTCGGGATTATTTTTCTGTTCATCTAATGGTAGAAAATGATGCTCCACTCCTTATCCCATCATTCATCCCACCCAAATCAAATATGGTACAACAATACAACTAATCTTGTACTACATACAATTCCATCTATTATCCGAATGACCCACATGTCACCTTTATCCCATTGTTACTCTAATCTTTTCTAGTCCTGCCAAAAAATAATCCCGCAATCTAATGTGAATGTCCAAGCACTAATATAATCTAGGATTAATTAAATCTTGGTCCGGTACTACCTAAGTTTCCATCCCAATCAATTTGACGGGTAATTTTTCAATTCTTCTAAATTTTAATAATTTTATCAATGTCGCGTTAGTGCTTAGAATGTCCGAGGAGTTGTATAATCTATCATGAGTGAAGTATTTTTTGATTGGATATCACAAGTGAAGTTCACAAAACAAAAATGTTGGATGCGGAAGCTGAATTGATGTATATTGAAAGCATCTACAATTCTTATTTCATATACCCAAATTCAAAATTCAAGTAAAAACACTAAAAACTCATCTCTAATGCATACCCATTTACGTACCCTCTGATGGTTTTTTCAAAACTTGTAAAAAACTCATCTCCAGTAAGTTTTTTATTGTGCTCACCCAAATGAGAAGAAATCCAAATCCAAACCTTTTTTTCTCTAACACTTCTTTTCACTTTCTTATTACTTTTCAACTTCTTATTACTTACAAATGTTCTCTTGTTGGGTAAGAAAAATACGCCAATAGTTTGGGGTAGAAGTAATAAGGGTTTAATATCGGACAAATCATACTCAAATGGAATTTTTGACACAATTTTGATAAATACTTGGATTAAAAAAAATGGGTTTGGATGCAAATTAGGGCTGCACATACATCAGGTCAGGCTGGGTTCGAGCGGGGCTAGGTTTGAGTCAGGCTTGTACTCCTCAGCCCACCAATTGGTTCATTTATTTTTCTGAAGTATAGTGTCCGTGTATACCTTCATCATTCCCACTATTTTAAATTTGAGTTTATAATCGTAATGGTTAAAGATATACGATGACCAAGGAATATGTGTGTGTATGCATTAAAAAATGGATATTGTGCATATGTAAGTATAGTAGTAGTTTTTTTTTTTCTTAATTTTTTTTGACAGTATAAATTCATGATGCCTGTCATTATCATTATTTTATTCGGGCCGGCCGGTCTAGATTTGATTTTTAGGGATATTCCTAAGTGCGTCCCATTAACTAAACTAAACGGGTTTAAAACTCGACTTAATCCAATCCGATTGCCTAAATACATACCCCAAAACCTTGAAAACTATCGGATCCACCCAGAGGCACCGAGAGGAGTGGAAGTCTGTTTGTCTTTTTTATTTTGCTCAACTATTCAAGCACCAGATTGCGCCATTCTCGGAAAATTCCGTATTCCTTAAAACACAGACGAAATCACATCACCATCTATGGCGACCGAAAGCAGCTCAACTTGTAGAGAACCCAAAAAGACCAAGCACACCTCTCACTTACTACGGGAGGTACTACCGAACCTCCCGTCCGAAATCATCTGCGATATACTATCGAGGCTTCCAGTCAAGTCTCTGCTGCGATTCAGGTGCGTTTCCAAATCGTGGCAATCTTTGATTTCTCAACCCGAATTCGCAAAAGCCCATCTCAGTTTAGCATCTAGGAACAACGATTATGGGCACCATAAACTCGTTCTAAGCGAGCAGGATGGCTATATTAGAGTGAATTGCTCTCTTTACTCTATTTCGAATGAGCTATCTGATACGGCTGTTAAGCTTGATTGCCTTGTGAAAGGACCTGATTGTAGAGAAAGGATTGTGGGTTGCTGTGATGGATTGGTATGCATTGTAAGTGAAAGGGAAGTACGTATATGGAACCCATCTACTAGGAAATCCATGAGATTCCCGAATGTTGGAAAGCAGTACCATTATAATGGGAGGAATGTGATGTATGGGTTTGGTTATGATGAGTCTATTGATGACTACAAGGTGGTGGGATTCTTTCGTGACGTAAATACTGGTCTTGAGTTTGAAGCGCAGGTGTGTACATTAAGGACTCATTCATGGAGGAGGATTGGAAGCTTTCCTTTTTGTCTTCCTTCAGATGGTATAGTGACAAATTTGAACGGTAGTTACGGTATATTTGTGAGTGGGGCGCTACATTGGTTTTCGGGTGGCAATTGCGGTAGGATTATTGTTTCTCTTGATTTGGTGAATGAGACGTTCGGAGAGGTTTTGGAACCTCATTATCAACGTGGTAGTTTGCATGAGATTGGGTTGGATGTCTTAAATGGATGCCTCTGTACACTTGCTACCTACGATGATTGCGCTGATGTTTGGGTAATGAATGAATATGGCATTAGAGAGTCCTGGGCCAAGTTGGTTACCATAACTTATGCAGCACATCCTTTTGATGGTCAGTACTCCCAACCATTGTGCATTTTGGCAAATGGTGAAATTTTACTCGATATCGAGTCGAAATTAGTTCTGTACAACTGCAAAGATGACACATTTAGCCATCCTATGATTCATATTTTTTCTTCTTTTTCTGTGCATACCTACGTTGAGAGCCTAGTCTCGCCTGACATGGATGCTGATAGTGGGGTTTAGTGGCGAGCTAAAGGGAGTGAAGGTAAATTTAGACTTTAGATTATGTCTTACAAGCCTTGCCCAACTCTTTGCAATCTGCGATGTGTTTCAATTTATTCTCGTGTCAATTTAATCTATTTAGTGATGTTCTCGATGTTGAAGTTAAAACTAGAAAGAAAAAGGTTCCTTTGCTCAGTTTTATTGAAGCTTGATCAAATTTTGGTAAAATCTCCTGTTAACCGTGAAAGGAGTTGTGTAAGTATGGTTTTGCATCATTATGTCTTTGACATCGTTTAATGAGATGATGGGTTCTTCGGGTGGCACTTGAATATTTATGACATTTCTGGAAACTTGGAGGAATAGGTTGAGGAAAATTTGGAAGATCTCCAAATATGCATGAGGGATGAGTATATGGTATATAATGGTTTTGTAAAGTATTTTTTTTTCCGCCTTTTTTGGTGTTTAAAAATGGATATTGGAAGTTATATTAGCTAACATCGTGTTCATTTTGCGTGCTTTTGACTTAGAGGAGCATTAAGTTGAAAAAGACTTGGGGGAACATTGGTATCCTCTTTTTTGGGGAGTGGAAGGAATCAAATATTTCCTTCCTTGGCAAGGCCCATTGCTTGACCTTTTTTTAATTTTCTTAAGGACATTGAACTTTTGACTTTTAGCAGTTTGACTTTTGGGGCTCTTCAACTAATTTCGCGATTAGTTAAGGCTCAATCAGATTTCTTGCTTTAAAGTGTTGACCCCAAGTATACTCAATGAAGAAGCAAAATCTCTACAAGAACTTACAGGCCGTGCATGTTTAATTAATAATTTATCATTGTGGGTTTGAGTAGTTTTCATGTTTTCACTAAATAGTTGTTGGAAGTATGAGGTTGCTAGCTATTGATGAGTTTTTGAGCTTGAATCATTCGAACAAGAGTAGTCTAATGTGATGATCAAAAGAAAAAAAGAGCGAGTAATCTAATGTGTTCATCCTTACAATATTTTGGGGGACTGATTTGAGGATAAGTAAGCCACTAAACCCGAGGCGCTATATCACAATTCATTCATTCTAGGGCATAGCTGTTCACGAAACGTGGCATTGGACATCTGTCGGCGGCGGGGTCTTATATCTGGTGATGTGGAAGAGTCAAAAGCATGCAGTTGTTGTAGCTCGATCAAGCGCGGAAGCCGAGTACAGACGATGGCTCATATTGAATTCAAGGCTTATATTGAGGCCATGGAGGTTTTTTTGGTGGAATTGTTGAAATCTCTCCCAACTGAGGTTAGGCATGTGTTGGGAGTAAGTTAGTGCCACTCTGCTGCGTTCTGTTTTATGGTGCGCGAGTGCGGATTAGGCGTGAGTTACGACTGCGGACTGTCTTTATCGGCAGACTCCATCAACTTCAAATGACTCTATCTCCCTAATTTGGACTTAGTGTGGGCTGAGTTTACATCTATATTCAAGCCCCTGAAGTCTACTTCCCATTGGATTGGTGATGGCCCCATCTCCTATTTCTATCTAGTGAAAAGAGTATGGTCGTAGTACCACTGTACCACAGACTACTCTTCGGATTCCATGTGGATTATCGGTAGTTTGTTGCGTTTTGACTTCATCACTCATTTAGAATCTCCATCTTTGACCTTGGACCATTAGTAGCATGTTGTGTGTCTACGGGACTTCTAGGTATGACTTATGAGTGCTTTAGACGATACCCCGGAGAGTATCCCTAGAGCCTTGTGAGGTTAACTGAACTTTGTTATTCGATTGCTTATTCCTGAATGCGTAGAGCTAATGTAGGAATATTTGATGGAACTAGGTTTCAAGTGAGTGTTGCATACCTTGGTCACATCACTGTATCGACTCCATTCCTACTTTATGTTTCTATATTTAGTGAACTGTATCAATGTTAGGCTTTTGATACTAGGTTAAGAATCTATTAGTGGCACTACGGACACCCTTGTGCTGGAGGATAATAAGCAGGCTAGGACTTAGAGGATTGTGCAACCTGCTGTCAACCGGTCGTACTTCTTGGTACCTTTCATTGGTTGTGCACCACTTTAAGAGGATTGTGCAACATGATGTCAACTGGTCGTATTTCATGGTACCTTTCATTGGTTTTGCACCAATATATAGAATGATTATTTATTGAGTTGCTTATTGAGAAACTTACCGATTGTTTGGTTTATATATACTGCCTTTTTACTTGAATTTTCCGCTCATCTATAGCACAGTATACTTTTTGTATGCAGTATCTCATACATGTGTTAACTAACGAATTTTACATATTGTCAGGAATTGAGAATGAGATGTGTGATTCCATTAATCGAATTGCATCTATGGTGGGCTCCGTGAATTGCTTACGACTTTGGCATATAATGAGAGCTACTCGTAATACTCCTATATTTGCTTTTATTTGTAATAGTTCTTTACTTGGGCGGTTTGAATATTTCTATTCCGTACATATTGGTTCCCGAGCTTTTTGAAATAATAGTAATGTCATATGCATCTAGTCTAGTACTTGCGCAGCTCTACAGAGTACCTACAGCCTGGGATGGCTTTTGGGAACTTAGGGGTACAATTATGGCTTCAATGTGTCTTGTTTAGCTAGTGAATTGGCCTTGTTGCAAAACGTCGGCTGGAGTTTGTAGTGGGGTGGAATATCCGAAGGTTCGGATGGTCACGTGGGACGTGCAATGTTGTTCTTCGTCATTTAGTTGTCACAGTTCATCTATATCTATAGGAACTCTTAACACATCACTTGTACGTGTTATCCGAAGAATAAAAGGAATTAAAGAATCGGGCCGAGCTACAATGTAATCGCCGAAGGGTGGTATATTCGTTTCGTTCGGATAACTTTATCCGCTCGGTAAATTGTTTCGTCCGTTGCTGGCCGTTTCTTGGGCCATGATGGCCTTGTTTGGAAACCGCCATTCCAGAACCTTCTAGAAGCTTCCAAGGATACGTGAGAGAGCTTCTTTGATAGGCGAAGTGACATCTCTGATTGATGTGACCCCTTTAGCTCTGACTGGACGGCTCCCCAATCCCCAACAGGCGGCAGTCATTTAATGTCCCTGACTCGTGACGTCATCCAAGCGTAACTGAGCACATGGGTGGCAGGGGACAGCTTGTTCGACACTCCCTCCATCCTTGCCTATAAATAGACGAGGACCTCCTCCAAGATAGAGGTTCAGATTTCTAAACACTACTATTCTTCCTTCCAAGCAAATTTCTTACCAAACCTCTTTCCTCTTAACTCCACTTATTGACTAGTTCGTCGGAGCTTCTTCCCGGAGGAACAATCCCCTCCAATTTTGCAGGTACACGAAGAGTGACGCCATATTTCTCGGTTCAAACGGATTAAATCAGACAACGAGAAATCAGCCCCCCACAGAGTTCATAACCAAGATCAGTAGCACTCATGAAAAGGGGACAGGAAAGTCGTAAATCATAAACCAGATTTGTTTTTCGATGTGGATATAACGAATACATTTTCGCATCATGTTTGAAGAAAATGAAGATGAAATTCAAATACATAAACTAAGAGCATCCACAGTGGAATAACCAAATGTCAATAATCAAAAGTTGCTACATCATCTTTTGATTATCCATTTAATGGGTTGCTAAGGTTAGCAATGTAGAGGTCCACAATGGTACAATCAAAATTGAATAACCAAAACTTGCCACATCACATTTTCAACTTATAAAATCTAAAAATTGTGACATAAAAAATAATTATTTTAAAATAGTTTTCAAACTAATAAAAACAGGTTATTGGAAAAAGAGAAAATAATTTTTTTGAAAACTTTGATTTAAAGAAAAACAGTTTTCAGGAAAAAGTAAAAAAAAAAAACTGTTTTTGAAAAAAAATTAAAATGAACAGTTTTTGAAAAAAAAGGTTTTAATAAAAAAAACTGTTTTGGGATATAAAAACAGTTTTTGCAAAAAAAAAAAAAACAGTTTTAAAAAAAATAGTTTTTAAAAGTATTTTTCTTAGAAACATGTTGAAAATGGAAGAGAGAGAAGGTTTTTGTGTAATGATGGTGTACTTGATTGAGAAAATGTAGGAACAACTTAGTTTGGTTATTGACAAAATGTTGCTAGTTTTGATTATTCAAAGGCCAAAATTTGATGAGTTGCTAAGAGGTTGCTAAGTTTGGTTATTCCAATGTGAGCTCTTTTCTGAGCAAATGTTGTTAACTTTAACAACCTTTTGATTTTGATTATACCACTGTAGATGCTCTAAGCTTGGGAAAGATAGCATGTATCACCCGAATTATCGGGTTTAATTTTGAATTCGTATGCACACTTGTTTAAAAACCCAATTTGGCTTTGCTTCAACCTAACCTCCTGAGATTATAAGAAATTTCCTATTTTTCATTTCAGTTAGCAATATTTGACAATTTGTATGGAGTTTTACCAAGGCTAGGCAAGAGTCTCCTCGTTCTTTCTCATGAGGAGCCCACAAAATACAAAGGCAATTGTGCATTCGACTTTACGAGGAGAAACTGAAAGGAGGAACATTGTGTTGAAGAAAGAAAGCTAAAATTTTGGCATTTTTTTTACTGTTTGTGTTATCTTGACCTTGTCTATTTTCCGGCCCGTCTGTCAGTTCCAGCACCACCCGCTACCATTTTTTGATGAATCAGAGTCTTCGTCGGCCTACTTGTTGCTTATAGTCTTCGTCGGCCTACTGATTGCTTATAGTCTTCTTCCGCCTACTGATTGGTGCTGTTAACATTCCCGTTTTGATCTTTTTCCTTTATCTTCATTCCTCCTTTTCGGTTGGTGATATAATTGATTTTTCGGGCTGGTGGTGAGGGCACGCAATCAGTGAAACCGCCACTTCTCCGCCCGCTTAAACTGTTGTTACGTCACAAGACCACCATCGCCACTCTCAACTCATCCCCTAAAAGTCAGCACTTTCTATGCTTGCTATCCCAATTCCCACCAGCATGTACCATTCTTCCACCACTGCAACCGCTACCATGTCCCTCCCAACATACAAAAACAGAAAGTAAAAAACTACATTTAGTAGATTCTAGATTTTGATTTCTAGCATCGAATACTTTAGCTTTAGCACTTCATTTTTATTATCTTTCAACTCTAGATATTCTTTTTTTTTTTTTGTCATACAGTATACATCAGCGGGATGTTTGTATATTAGTTAACGGAGATTTCAGAGGCTATCTATAGCCCTGAATCCCAAACCTAAAAAATTTGATCAATGAGACAACCAATTTGACAAGCTTGGCTTCTCAACTCCAGATATTCAATGTTTAATCGTTTATTCTTAGGGTGTCTTCGATGGCGTAACCAAAACTAAAAAATTTTAAAGTAACCAATGTTGGTCCAAAATATGATTTACAATGTTATAAGCAAACTTCGCAATGTCTTTGAATGATGAAAACTAGTAAGTAACATTTTTTCTTTGAATAATCAAATTTAACAAGGATCTCTCTTTCTCATCACTATCAATGGACCCACCAATTCACATTTATTCTCAACTCTTTCTATCTTCAACCAAAAATGAGTTTTTGATGATGGACATTGTGAGACTTTACATTATTAATATTAGCAACACTTAAAATGGCTAATCAAAAGATGAGATGATAAATTTTAATTATGTCATTGAATGCATGTACTCCTTAATTATTTAGTAATCTTATCAAACAACTCGGATAGTGTTTAGAATGTCCAAAACTAGTAGGTGTTAAAAGAATAGAAGGTGGATCCTCTTCATTTACCCGTCACTTGGGTTGTCTAAAAAATTGTGGGTTCCACAATATCTTTCCAAAAAGGTCGTCTTGCACATATTAGGAATGCAAACGAGTAGAGCTTTGTAGTATTCGAATTTCAGCTCGTTTACTAAACATGCCCGAAACTTGAGCTCGAGTTGTTTGTAAATGAGTCGAGTATGTACACACGACGCAAGATTTTTTGAGCCCACTCAAGTTTTGGTGTGTTGAGCTCGATTCGTATACTGAAGGCTAGCTTTGAAATTCGCAGAACCTAGGACGAACTTAAGAGAAAAAAAAATTCATATGTGAAAGAAAAAGAGACCCCTTAGACTTGAACCTCATATGCCTCTTGTATAAAGGAACTAATAAGTTTTTCTATTAGGCTAGCTAACTCATTTGTTATACAAGTGCTAGATATATATTACATATTTAATTATCCCTATTTGAGGCCCCAATTTTGATCTAAAATTCGGAGGCTTAAGTTCGCCTTGATTGTCTCGGCTCAGAGCCAGCCCTGCGATTGCTAAACGAGCGTATAACTCAAGTTCGTGCTTGGCCGTGCGGAATCTAAGCTGGACCGAGTGCGGTGGAAGTCCATTCGTATTCATGCCCTAACCATAAATTCTAGCCAACCCGCTTTTGCACCATGCTCAAATATTTTCCCTATCCCCCAAAGCACAGACGCAATCACAGCACCATCTATGGCGACCAAAAGAAGCTCCAATCCCCGAGAACCCGAAATGACCAAGCAGACCCCTCATGGCGTCCTCTCGACGGGAGATTCACTCCTACTACCGGATCTCCCGCCGGAAATCATCTTCCAAATACTGTCCAGACTTCCAGTCAAGTCTCTGTTGCGATTCAGGTGCGTTTCCAAATCATGGCGTCCTTTGATTTCTCAACCCCAATTCGTGAAAGCCCATCTCAGTTTAGCAACTACGAAAACTGATTATACCCACCATCGACTCATTCTGACCGAGTGTCCACCTTCTACTGGTGTCAAGTCATGCTCTCTTTACTCCATTCTGAATGAGCAATCCGATACTGCTGTTGATCTTTACTGCCCTTTGAACGTACCTCGTTCTAGAATAAGGGTTGTGGGTTGCTGTGATGGTTTAGTGTGCATCGCAGCTGGAAACGAAGTACGTATTTGGAACCCGTCTACTAGGAAATCCAAGAGATTACCGAATTTTGACATGCGGTACCTTTTTTTATAGGTATGGGTTTGGTTATGATGAGTCTATTGATGATTACAAGGTGGTGGGATTCTTCTCTACTGCTGGGGCCAGCGGTGGTGATGTCGAAGTCAAGGTTTATACTTCAAAAACAGATTCGTGGAGGAGTATTGTAGACTCTTCTGATTTTATACCTTGGAATGATTCAGGGATATATGTGAAGGGGGCCCTTCATTGGGCCCCCTGGGGGGAGTCCCATAAGGTTATCGTTTCTCTTGATCTGGCAAAGGAGAAGTTTGGAGAGGTTTTGCAACCTGATTATGGCGATGGTCATTCTCAGTCGATGCTGGCTGTTGTAAGTGGATGCCTGTGTGTATTTCGCCACTATGATGGAGCTTGTGATGTATGGGTGATGAAGGAATACGGTAGAAGAGAGTCTTGGATCAAATTGGTTGTTATACCTTATGTTACACATCCATCGAATTATTATGAGTATTCCTCACCATTATGCATTTTGAAGAATGGTGATGTTTTACTGGATATCTGGACGCATTTAGTTCGCTACTATCCAAGAGATGGCACCTTTGCTTATCCTAAAATTCGGAATTGTTTCTTGAATTTTGATGCGTATCCCTACATTGAGAGCCTAGTCTCGCTTGACACACTGGGGTCCGATTGCGATATGTCTTCTAAGAGGAGTAAAGGTAAATTAAATGTTTTAATTATGTCTTGATCGCCTTTCGCAACTTTGTTCAATGCATAATGTGTTTATACTTTATAGTTTTTCTTTTGTATCTTGTTATGTCTGAGTGATATACTCAATGTAGTTGTCTATATTCAAAAAAATGAACAATGTTCCCTGCTCATATCTATTGAAGAAAAAAGTTGTGGTAAAACCTCCTGTTAGCTGTGAAAGAAAATCTTGTTAATATGGTTTCACATAATTATATCTCTGATTGGGGAAGTGGGAATTTTTCCAAACATCATGATAACTGGCAGGCACTTGCGATATGTGAATGCATTAGGAATCCATGAGTGATAAGAAGACTTCTTTTTTCTTTTTCTTTTTCTTTTGTCAACATGATAGGAAACTTTCATTGATAAAAAGAGCATTGCTGTACATCAAAGAGGATGATTATTGTTCTACACTATGATGCACCGACACGGACACGGACACGAAACCGACACCGGGACACGGGAATTCTAAAAAAATGGGGACACGGACACGGCGGGGGACACGCCACGTGTATAATTAATTAATTATTTATATAAATAAATAAATAAATAATTATAGTTTAGCACCCATAAATTTTAAAAAATTTGTAATTTGGCCCCAAATTTTATTTTAAAAAATTACAGTTTGACCCCCAATTTTTTCAAAAATTACAGTTTGGTCCCTAAAATTTTTAAAAAATTTACAGTTTGGCCCCTGCCGTGTCCCCGCGGTGTCCCCGTCAAAAATTCAAATTAAATTATGGGGACACGCCACGTGGCGTGTCCCGTACTTATCTCGCGGTGTCCCCGTGTCCCCGTGTCTGACACTGCGATACCTCGACTTTTAGAGGTGTCGGTGCTTCATAGGTTCTACAGAGGATCCAATAACCAATCAGGAGATCTATCTTCCTAAGTACGAATACGAAAACCTTGCAAACCCGAAGTTGTCAAAGTTTGTGCAACGACGTTTACCGATCAACGAATAAAAAGAAAATCACAAATCCTAAACCGAACTTCTCAGCAAATATCTTTGATGACGACTCCCACTTCCGTAGGGCAAGACTTCAGTGCAGTCTCATTTGCGTGGAAATCTCATTATTAGCATATTGGCATGGAAAAATTTTATATCAAAAATCTTTTGAATTGCCCGTGTTTGTTTATCGCATTGAAATTGATTGCAAATGTTTTACTAGACACGTCTATTAACACCAATTCAATCTAGAGTAGAGTTGTTGAATGTGAGTTTGGTTTTTGACTCTCATTTTTTTTATCGGCTTTTGACTCTCGTTGAATGTGTCTTGATTAATTTAGAGAGAGAGAGAGACCGTTAAAAAGAAACATCCTTGTTGTGGGCTTGTGAATAATTCTAGACTTGGTCACATTTTTTAGCGGTGTTCCGAAAATTGGCCTAGGTGCCCTCCTAGGCACTTGGCGTCCGTCCACCGCCTCGACTAGGGGCCTAGGAGCTGATTTACATTGCAAGGCAATACGTTGGTTGCTAGTAAGATTATCAACAAATAATTGGCTAGGCAAATGGGAGGGATTAATTGGAGAAATTAGGCAGTTAGGGAGGATTATTTGGGGGTTGAATACTTAACGTTGCAAATCTAAAGGTGGAATTAGGCGGCTAGGCGGGATTAATCGGAAGTTAAATACGTAATTTTGCAAAATGGGTTAAATATTGTGGTGATATACTAATAGGGGTTTAGTGTAGTTTTACTATAATATATATTCATACATTGTACAATATAAACGACTTAAATCTAAACCTCATCTTCTCTGCTCGTTGTTGCTGCAAACGAACCTACGGTCCTCTCTCTCGTCTTTCTCTTTGTTGTCTCTCATCTCTATCTCTGTTTCGTCTCTCTCTCTGTTTGTATGTAGTCACTGTGTTGTTTTGTTGTCAAATAAAGTGAAATTATGTGAATGTAAGCTTTATTTCCTCTGTTTATATGTAAATTATTGTTTTACTAGTAGATGCCTGTGTGTAAAGGTACGTCCAAATTAAATACAGTCTCGACTTAAATAAGTTGTGTGTTCTACCCGTCCAATATAATCTACTAACTCTCTGCCTCACTTTAAAAAGCTCATGCCAAGGTAGAGAGAATAAATAAATAAGGCAATAATTTACAGGTTAATTATCAACCCTCTTGAAACAATATCAACTTAAAACGGAAAAAAAACAAAATGTAATAAATTGGAAAGGAAAGTGTATATATTACCATAACAGCAGGTCAAAGTAAGGAAACACTCTCTTAATCGAACGACTACAATCTTAGTTTGAAGGCAATCAACTGCTGTAGAGATGCTCATGTTTGTACGTGTAGACAAAAATCGCTCTGTTTTATAATATAGATTCTCCTCATGTTCTACTCCAAGTTTTTAGAGGTGAAAGCGCAAGTCGAGGCTGTTGACCTGTCATGAGGCAAGGCGTAAGCCTTAAGGCAATGAGGCATAAGCCTTTGGAGTTTTTGCTTTTAATTTATAGAAAATAATTAAAAATACCATAAAAAGAGTGGTAGTGTTTGCGGCTTTGCGCAATGCAAAGGTACCTCAAAATAAACAAGAAAATAGTTGATAAAATTTCCTGAAAACCATGTGAAGGCATAAAACATAAAGCATTGATAGATTCAACTTTTATTAACACTCTCAGTTGTCTCGCAAGTTCACAAAAACCCGGTGTCTTTGGCCCAACAACTTTAAATGAACCGACTCTTTTACTTAAAAAGAAAGAACCGACTCTTCTGAGGCGTTCGCCTCCATCATCTAGGTGAAAAAAGTGTGAAGGCATGCACTGCTTTTGTGGTTCTCTGCCCAAACAGTAACGCCTAGAGGCGTTTTTTGCTTTGCCTTGCCTTAAGGTGAGCCCCAGAATCCTTTGGAAACATCGGACTTCCACGTACTCATAACTTGGGGATTGGGGAGGAAAATATTTTTAAAAAGATATATGAAAAAACTGACTAATCTCTAGGCGCCAATTAACCAGCCTAAGCGCTAGGCAGTGCTCGGCTGCCCGACTAGTGCCTAGCGCCTTTTAGAATATTATTTTCTACTTCCGTGCATTTAAAGGTTTTTATAATAGACATTAATTAAAAACGTGTGATAAACAGTGCATATGAGGAACACCTGATTACATCATATATAAACAAGCAAGAGCAGACATACCACCCAGCAAGAGCACATATACTCATTAATGCAATAATTAGTTTTGAATTGCATTTATTTTGTGAAGTTTAAAGATTTTGATCAAAAGCCTAATATCATTAGATTCATTACTGCCTGTGAAACCATATACTCCTAATTAGACTGACATTCAAAGACCGCTTGTGGTTATTTTGAATCGAGTTTAGTCATCCATGGCACATTGTAAGTATTCTATGCACTATCTCATGTGAGCTTTCCGCCGTATGCTTATGATTTTGTTTATACCTGTTTTTTCAGGAACTGGGAATGAGGTGTGATTCCCCAGAATTGAATCGATTTTATCAGTCTTGGGGGAGTGAAGACTTGTGCTTGCTCTATGTTATAAATTTGGAATGTAAGGAGAGCTACTACTTTTTTTTCCTTTCTTTCTGTGACTGCAATATTGATGCATATGGACATAATCTAGTACTTGCATAGCTCTAGGAGCACCTACAGCCTGGGATGGCTCTTTTGGAAACTTATTTGTACGGTTATGGCTTGTTCAGTGTTATCAATGTTTAATGGATGAATTTTGCCTCCGCTTGAGCTTTTGCCCTCTTTAGAATGTTAATGGTGTTCAGTGATATTTTTAGTCTTGAGATGGCAAGAACTTCAAATGCATTGCCAGACACAAAGCCACAAGTTGTTACCGATTTTGGGTGAGATCAATAGCTTGGTATGGAATCCAAGAGAACTTGTGCGTAGTGCGTTAGGACTGTTCGGTTCAAAAATGGATTTCATGTGCTCCCCTTCAATTTGGCCACCTCCACCTACCCTAGTCTCAACTCTATAGAAGTTGAAAGGATGTTCTCTATGTGTTTGTCTGTGGGTTCGAGCAAAATCAAAACCCTACATTGTGGACGTGGCTTAAGGATTTGTTCATTTTTATTCAGCATCTTTAAAGATGCATCTAGCGACCTAGTTGTGCTCTGTTTTGGCTTGGGCTTGATTGGTTTCAGCAGAATAAGATTGTGTTTGGAATAACTGGAAAAAGGTCCTCAAATGTAGTTCATTGGATTTATTTACGGTACTATTGGTAACTTGATTGATTGAGAGAGAGAGAGAGAGAGAGAGAGAGAGAGAGAGAGAGATTTCAACACCGGTGGTTTGAGGGAGAATTGAATGTCTCAATTTTCCTCGTAGGGAGAAAATTATTTGTTTTCTTTTCTTTTCTCTCCAATTCTTCCCATCCAAACGGGTTGTTAGTGGGTCGGACGGGCATAATGTGGGCAGAGCAACCTGGATTCTGGGTAAGTTTTTGGGTTATATTTCTGGCCACCTAGAATTCAGGTTCCTTGCCATTTCATATTGATATAGTAAAGTGATTGTTTGCGGCTGAGTATATGGTACCGCCCCTATTTTATGTTCTCATTTCTGTAAATGATTTCGCTTCTATATCAGGGAAAATACAAGTACATTTAGGGCTATAAAAGAAAGTTGCTAACATTCTAAGAGAACACAAATTGGCAGTTTCTACAGAGGCCCTACTGTGAAAATCTAGAAACATAATCTGATAGCAGGTGACGTGAAGAACTTTACAGTTACATGATTACCAGCCAACTCCAATGAACAAAGAATTCTATTCGAGTTTAAATTATATCCGGTTGAGCCATTCATCCAGGCTTGTCCGGACATCCAATTTTGTATTGCCACATCAACTAAATTACTGAAATTGTGGGCCACTGGTTTTTAAACTCCACATACCATGGTTTATCTGTTTGGTGCCTCTTCTATACTCTCCTCTCTCTCTCTCTCTCTCTCTCTCTCTCTCGCTTTCTCGCTCTCTCCATAATCCTTATGCTGCATAATATGGGCAAAATAGGTCTCTCAGTGTGCCCACGGTCAAATCTTTACACCTTAATATCGGCAAAATAGTTTAGTTCTCTCTGCCCACCATCAAGCCCTCCACGATTTTTGGTAAATCGAAGTTTTCATAGTTCAAAACAAGATTTAGCCAAGGGATGATGACTATGCCAAATGTGCCAATAATTTATCGCTACCCATACTAAGTGGGACAACCCTTGTCCCCCAACCACCCGACAAGGGATGATGACTATGTGCCACCTGTGAAATTTCCCGCTACATGATGGATTGGGAGCACCACTAGGACATGCCACATGGTAGTCCGGGACTATTGAATAATTACTCCATTTGCAATCCGTTTTCGAATCCACTCCCTTTGTGCAGATTAAATCGCTTCTTATTTCGTCATATGTGTAGTTTGGGTTTCTCTGGTTGTGCCCCTTATCTGCTAAGTGATCGCTAGCTTAATATTCAATCTACATTGCTAGCTTAAATATTCAATCTAACAATATATTGGGTTTTATTTGTAATGCTTTAGAATTCAGACTTGTGTGATTCTAGTGGAATGCAAAACCCGATTCATGTATCCGGCAGGATTAGTTTGGTTTTGTATTTACTCATCAACTTTAGGTGGAAGCTCAATGCCCTCAACAATGAGACCAGACTTGCAGTCCCCAGCCGCCCTGCATTGGATCTCCAACAAACGGATCTAACACTTCATCATCACCATTTCCATAATAGTTGTGGAACTTTCGCAATTCAATCTCCAATTCCATCTGCCTTTCTCTTATGTGGGAAGCCGTCCATTGTGTGCACTCATATCAGGACCAGATTTTCCCATTTTGGTAATGCTAGATGGTGCTTGTGATCAGATCTCCAACCCAATCTCAACGTTTTGCGGCATCATATGTACCTTGGATGGGAGGGCTTGAAGATCAACGTTTCTGTGTGCAATTTTGAATACAATGTATGCTATGTAAGTTGTTTTTGAGGATAGCAATCGAGTATCTATCTCGCCCTTAAATTCAAACCAAGACACAGCCAGAACTGGACGACCTCGGGGAATCTTAACATAGTGAGCAATATTGCCAATATATGCACATAGGATCCCCTTCTGTTTTAGTGAATGGAGGGAGAAAATGCATGGGAGTGACGGGCTTGGTGGTGGTGATGTGTTTTAGAGGTGTCGGTGGCAGTCGTGGTTTTAGAGGTGTCGGGCTTGGTTGTGCCAGTTCTTGCACCACTGCCATTTTTTGATGACATTCCCGTTACTTATAGTCTTCTTTGGCCTACTCAGTGCGGCAGTTAACATTCCTGTTTCGATCTTTTTATCTTTCTGCTTATTTTTTTGGGGTTTGTTGTGCACAGTTTTAGCTCATGCGGGCCAAGAGCAACATGCAGTTTATCTTCATTCCTCCTTTTTGGTTGGTGTGGTAATCGAGTTTTTAGGACAAGGGTGAAGGTAGGCAATCAACGAAACAATCACTTACTCTGCTCATACTGCTGTTACCATCACTAGACCACCATCGCCACCATCAACTCATCCCCTAAGTTAGCACTTTCTATGCCTGCTATCCCAGGAGCACCTCCTTCCTATACTACAACCACAACCACTTTCTATGCCTGCTATCTCACGAGCAACATCCTTCCTATACTACAACCACATCCATGTCACTCCCATAATTTTTTTTTGGTAACCGAGGAAGAACTCTGCAGCCGAACCACTATTAGATCGGATTGCGCTCCCATAATACGTAAAAGATAAATTAATTAAAAGAGTAAAATTAGTGGATTCTAGATTTTAATCTCATCGAAGACTTTGGCTTCAACATTTCATTTTTCCTTTTACTTTCAACCCCAGATAAGTATTCAATATTCCATAATCTTGTATTAGTAATAATCATATCAAATAACACGGTAGTGTTCAGAATGTCCAAAACTAGTACTATACAACCGACCACAGGGAGTTTTTAGCCTTTTTTTGGCCAAAGCTAGCATTAATATGGTAGTAGAGGTGCGGTGGTCTAAAAATTGTTGGTTCCACTAAAAATAAACTACATCTCAAAATTAATTAGCAATGAGTGGAAATATTTTAAATTTTATTAAGTGATCACTTATTTTTCTAACACCCTCACTCACATTAGCCTCTTTTGGGGTATATCATCTTAGGTATGAAACGTAATTTTTTTTTTAAATGTGGGGTAGAATGATCCCCTCTATGATATCATGTGAAAATTTTATATCCAACTCATAGCCAATTGGTAATGAATGTAAATGTTTCAAATGTTATTAAGTGATTATTCATTCAAGTACCAAGCTTTTGAGTGTTTGAGCTCGGCTCGTTTAGTGAATGTGCCTGAAATCGAGCTCAACTCTTTTACAAACGAGTCGAGCCCCTACAAAAGAATGGAGCTTTTTCAAGCCGAGTTAAATTTTTAGAGCGTTGAGCACAACTCGTGTCTAGAACCGGAGCTCGTGCTTACCACGATTATTGATTACTAAATGACTCTAGCCGAGACCGGGTGCATTAGATGTAGAAGTCCGTTCGGATCTTATGTTTCCCTCGATCAATCATTCTACAATCACAAATATTTACGCACATATTTACACAAACTCACCCACACACATTCACATTGGACCCACGTACACTACAACATCAATGTGTTTCGCCCCACCAAAACATGTGAGTTTGTGAGTAAAGTGTATGCAAGTGTTTCTAGTTGAAAAACAATTGTTCGCTCAACTATTCAAGCCCTAACCATAATTTGTAGCCAACCCGGATTGCACCATTCTCGAAAAACACAGACGCAATCGGAGCAGAGCACCATCTATGGCGACAGAAAGAAGCTCAAATTGCCGAGAGCCCAAAATGACTACGCAGACCTCTCGTGGCCTCCTCTCGACGGAAGATTCTCTCCTACTGCCGGATCTCCCGCCGGAAATCATCTTCCAACTACTATCGAGACTTCCAGTCAAGTCTCTGCTGCGATTCAGGTGCGTTTCCAAATCATGGCGTTCTTTGATTTCTCAACCCCAATTCGTGAAAACCCATCTCAGTTTAGCATCTAAGAACACTAGTTATGCCCACCATAGACTCATTCTAACCGGCCAGTATCCACCCTCTACTGGTGTCAAGTCATGCTCTCTTTACTCCCTTCTGAATGAGAAATCCGATACTGCTGTTGATCTTGACTGCCCTTTGAAAGGATCTCGTCGGAGAATAATGGTTGTGGGTTGCTGTGATGGTTTAGTGTGCATCGCAGCCGGAAACGAAGTATGCATTTGGAACCCGTCTACTAGGAAATCCAAGAGATTACCGAATGCTGGGATGCCGTACTTAATTTATAGGTATGGGTTTGGTTATGACGAGTCTATTGATGATTGCAAGGTGGTGGGATTCTTCAGTGATTATGGGGAGAGCAGTGGTGATGTCAAAGTCAAGTTGTATACTTCAAAAACAAATTCATGGAGGAGTATTGTAGACTCTTCTGATTTTATACCTTGGAATGATTCAGGGATATATGTGAAGGGAGCCCTTCATTGGACCCCCTGGGGCAGGTCCCGTCAGGTTATTGTTTCTCTTGATTTGGCAAAGGAGAAGTTTGGAGAGGTTTTGCAACCTGATTATGGAGATGGTCATTCTCAGTCGATGCTGGCTGTTGTAAGTGGATGCCTGTGTGTAGTTCGCAACCATGATGGAGCTTGTGTTGATGTATGGGTGATGAAGGAATACGGTAGAAGAGAGTCTTGGATCAAATTGGTTGTTATACCGTGTGTTACACATCCTTCGAATCATCAGTATTCCCCACCTTTGTGCATTTTGAAGAATGGTGATGTTTTACTGGATATCTGGACGCATTTAGTTCGCTACCATCCAAAAGATGGCAGCTTTGCTTATACTACGATTCATAATTGTTTCCTGAATTTTGAGGCGTATCCCTACATTGAGAGCCTAGTCTCGCTTGACGCACTGGGGTTTGATTGCAATACGACTTCTAAGATGAGTAAAGGTAAAATTAAATGTCTTAATCGCCTTTCGCTACTCTGTTCAATGCATAATGTGTTAATACTTGTTTTTCTTTTGTATCTTGTTATGTCCAAGTGATCTACTCGATGTTGATGTTTATACCCAAAAAATGAACAATGTTCCTTGCTCATATCTATTGAAGAACAAAGTTGTGGTAAAACCACCTTTTAACCATGAAAGAAAATCTTGTTAATATGGTTTTCACTTAATTATATCTTTAATTGGAAAATTTGGAATTTTTCCAAACATCATGATAACTGGCAGGCACCTGCCGTATGGGAATGCTTTAGGAATCCACGAGTGACAAAGAAGATATCTTTTTTCTTCTTTATTATTATTTTTTTTTGTCAACATGATAGGAAACTTTCATTGATAAAAAAAGAGCATAGCACTATATCAAAGAGGATGATTATCGTTTCAAAAAGGATCCAATAACCAATTAGGAGGCCTATCTTCCTAAGTACGAATACTAGAACCTTGCAAACCCAAAGTTGTCAAAGTTTGTGCAACTACATTTATCGTGCAACGAATAAAAAAAATCACAAATCCTAAACCGAACTTCTCGGCGAATATTTTCGATGACAACTTCCACTTCTGTGGGGCAAGACTTAGGTGCAGTCTCATTTGCGTGGGAATCTCATTATTAGCATCTTGGCATGGAAAAATTTTATATGAAAAACCTTTTGAATTGCCCTTGTGTTTGTTTATTGCATTGAAATTGATTGTAAATGTTATACTAGACACCTCTATTAACACAATTCAATCTAGAGGAGAGTTGTTGGATGTGAGTTGTGGTTTTTGACTCTCAAATTTTTTTATTGGCTTTTGACTCTCGTTGAATGTGTCTTGATTAATTTAGGGGAATAGGGAGGGAGACCGACATCCTTGGGCTTGTGAATAATTTAGGACTTGGTCACATTTTTTAGCAGTGTTCCAAAAATCGGCCTAGGTGCTAGGTGGTGGTCCGCTGCCTTGACTAGGGGCCTAGGAGCTAATTAAGGCTACAGGACGATAAGCCGACCGCTAGGCGGGATTAGTTGGCAACTAATCGGCTCGGCGGGATTAATCAGAGAAATTAGGCGGTTAGGGAGGATTAATTGGGGTTTGAATACGTAACTTTGCAAATCTAAGGGGGGAATTAGGCGGCTAGGCGGGATTAATCGGAAGTTAAATACGTAATTTTGCGAAAAGGGTTAAATATTGTGGACCTGTGGTAATATACTGCTAGGGTTTTAGTGTAGTTTTAATATAATATATACTCACACATTATCTATACTCTTGTAATAAAAGAACGTAGGATTGCAAGCCAAGGCACGCCGTGAAAATACAAAATCGCCCTCGTAAGGATTGTCCTCTGATTTGTTGAGCTGGGTAGCTTAGGTATTGTATGTTAATCCTTGGTTCTCCAAAATATAGTCAATCAAATGGTACTCTGTTCCGGAATTTACTCAATCAACGGGTATTATGTTCTAGATTTTTAGGGATTTCTGAGGAAAGAACTTGAGTGAACTTTATCCCAAAGCAAAAAAAAACTTGATCCCAAAGTGACCAACGGTTACATAGCCACACCAACAGTGACAAAATCCCGTGATTTGAGTGAGGAAGCTTACAAAACAGCGAACCGAAATTTTCTTTTGTGTTATCTGCTCTGTTTTTACAGCTCTGTGTGTGTGTGTGTGTGTGTGTGTGTTTGAGTTCGGACAACTCGATTTGTTGGATGCTGATGAAAATATGAGTGCTTTGTTTTCAACAGGGTGTACACATGGGAATCCATATTGGAGAATCCATATTGGAGATGTATCATGATTCTTAAACATTTGGGCTGGAATCTTCGTATACAAAAGCTGTTAGTAACCATAATTTGGCGATCACTAGGTTAGAATCAACATTTTCCGAGCTCTGTCGCCAAGCATCAGGAGGAAATCTATCTGCAGTTAAAGCTCAGCCATATGCTTTATTTTATGCATCCATGATCCATTTCATTACAGGTATTGATTTTTTCTTTCCTGGTTTTCTGTTGTAATCACTTTCAAATTGGATTTAGGTGCAATTGAACCACACGATAACTTGCTGAGTCACATGAAACTTGTAATAAGAGTGGTCTTTCGAGAAATGGTCAAAAAAGAGAATGGGAAAACCATTTGGGAATGCAAGGATAGATTTTATGGTACTTAAATATTGTTGTAAGTTCTATGGTTGAATCCTTCTTCAATATGGATTTTGTATTTTGTGATTTATTACTACCTTACCATTAATGTATGAAAATAACCATTCCTACTCGGATTTATATTAACTTTCTGACCATCAATTAAACCAATGAGCACGCAAAAACGTGCACAGCATGAGCATTACACTAGTACAATATAAACGACTTAAATCTAAACCTCATCTTCTCTGCTTGTTGTTGCTGCTAACGAACCAACGGTCCCCTCTCTCTCTCTTTGGGCTCTGTTTCTATGTAGTCTCTGTGTTTTTTTTAATCTGTTTGTTGTAAAAAAAGTGAAATTATGTGAATGTAGGCTTTATTTCCTCCGTTTAGATGTAAATTATTATTTTATTCTCCTCATGTTCTACTCAAAGTTTTCAAAGGCAAAAGTGCAAGACAAGGTTGTTGACCTATTATGAGGTGAGGCGTAAGCCTTTGGAGATTTTGCTTTTAATTTGTAAAACATAAAATTAATGAACAATACCATAAAAAGAGGGGTAGTGTTTGCGGCTTTGCACCATACAAAGGTACCTCAAAATAAACAGGAAAATAGTTGAAAGAAATCCCAAAAAGCGAAAAGGAAAACATAAAGCATTGATAGATTCAACTTTTATTAGCACGCTCAGTTGTCTCGCAAGTACACAACCACCCGACGTTTTTGCCCCAACAACTTTAAATGAACTAACGCTTTTACTTAAAAAAGTGAAGTGGAACCAACTCTTCTGACGTGTTCTCCTCCATCATCTTGGCGAAAAAAGGTGTGAAAGGCATACACTGCTTTTGTGGTTCACTGCATACACTGTATCCGATTCACTGCATGCACTGTATCTGATTCACGCTCCCGCGTTCGTGTAACATCGGGTAATTACTGGGCCTAAGCCCTGGGTAACCTCAAGGGAGAGTGAGTTATGGAATCTCACCATAGGTCCACCCCTTGAGATTCGAACCTTAGACCTTCCATTTGGAAATTTAACTTTTAAAAGCACTCTCAGTTGTCTCGCAAGTAAGCGAAAACCCAGCGTCTTTGCCCCAACAACTTTAAATGAACCAACTCTTTTACTTACAAAAAGAAAAGGAACTGATTCTTCTGAGGTGTTCGCCTCCGTCATCTAGGCGAAAAAGGTGTGGAAAGTGTACGTTGCTTTTGTGGTTCTTTGCAGAAACATTAACCCCCATAGGCGTTTTTGGTGTGCCTTGCCTCGAGGCGAGCCTCAGAATCGCCTTTGCAAACATTGATTCTACTAACTCATAACGTGGGGAGGGGGGAGAAGAATAACCTTAAAACTAAAAAAGGAAAAAACCGACTATTCTCTATGCGCTTATTAATCTCCCCGCTTAATCACCAGTTAGCGCCTAGTGACTTTTATGACATTATTTTTTTAAGATGCATGCATTTAAAGGTTCTTATAATAGACATCACTTAAAAAACTTATGCTTAACAGTGTATATGAGAAACACCTGATCACATGCATATACTAATAACCAAGAGAACATGTACCACCCGAACCCTAGTTTATCCTAACTGAAGGTTTAGTACTCAATTTGGTCCCAATGCAATGATTAAATTTCAATTGCATTTCATTATGTGAAGTTTAGAGATTGCGATCACAAGCCTTTTACCATTACTGCTTATAAAACCATATAATTAGACTGACGTTGAAAGTTTGAATCGAGTTGTCTTTACAAATAGTAACTTGTTACATGAATTGTTTAGTCATCCATGGCACAGTGTAAGTATTCGATCTATGCACTATCTCATGCTAGTGTTCCGTCGTTTGATTATGATTTTGTTTTTACCTATTTTTCAGGAACTGGGAATGAGGAGGTGTGATTCCCAAGAATTGAATCGATTTTAGTGTAGTCTTGGCGGAGTGAAGACTTGTGCTTGCTCTATGTTATACAATTGGATTGTTGGGAGAGCTACTACTCTCTATATTTTTTTTCAATGCAAAATTGATGCATATGGACATAATCTAGCAGTATTTGCATAGCTCTAGAGGGCACCTACAGCCTGGGATGGCTCTTTTGGAAGGTTATTTTTTACATTGTTATTAATGTTTAATGGATGAATTTTGCTTCTGCTTGAGCTTATGCCCTCTTTCGTACCTAGTTCATTAATGGTGTTCGGCGATCTTTTTAGTCTTGAGTTGGCAAGAACATCATATGCATTTCTTAACAGAAACACAATTAGTCGTCACAAAGCCACGAGTTGTGAGTCTCACCGATTCAAGGTGAGATCAATTGCTTGGTATGGAACCCAAACGATCTGATAGGCCATGCATGTTTAATTCCTCCTTAATCCCTTTTTTTTTTTCCAGTTGTTTCCATGTTTTCACTGATAGTAATTGGAAGTACGAGTTTTACTGTTTTGGAATCCATTGATAGGGTTTGAACTTGAATCCTTCAAAGCTACGTCTGCCTTGCATGTTCATACATACAATAGTTTGGTGGATTGTTTGGAGGAGTTGGTTACTTCATAGGGAATTCAAGGCTTAAATTGTGGCTGGACATTTTTGCGGGTGTAATTGCAGAAATCTGTCCCGAGATGGATTGAGCACACGTGGCGATGATTAATCCCTGCATTCTATTCTTTGGCGCTTTAGTGCAGGTTAAGCATAAATTAGGTGCCATTTTTTTTCTTTTTCTGCACAGTCCACCAACTTCAAACGACTATCTTCATCATCCGGATTTGGATTGTGGTTAGTTTTATGTTCAAACGACTATCTTCTCTCTATTTCTAGGTAGAGAGCAGATTATGGTAGTAATGCCATGGACTAGTCTTAGGATACGATGTGGATAATTGGGATTCTTTTGCATTTTGACTTCATCACTCATTTAGGACCTCGACCTTGGAACTTGGTCTTTGGGCTAGACGTTTAGATTATCCAAATCGAAATGAGTTTTGCATACCTTGGTTTCATTACCGTATCGATCGGTTCCATTCTGTAAGTTCTTCACTTAAAAGCAATTATGCTGTGAATTCTATGGATTTTAAACTCTTGATGGTAGATTAAAAATATCTATTAGTGGTGCTAGGAATAGTTCTTGTGCCAGATGATAATGAAGCATCTTAGCCGTCAATGAAACCACCACTTCTCTGCTTGCTTATACTGTTGTTACCAACTTACCACCACTAGACCTCCATCGCTACTATATCAAAATCAGAAAGAGAAAAAAAAAAAAATTAATAGATTCTTGACTTTAATTTCTATCCTCGAATACTTTGGCTTAACACTTCATTTTTATTTTCTTTCAACTCCAGATATTCAGTGTTTAATCTTTTATTCTTCGAGTGTCTTCAATGGTGTAAGCAACCTTGTTTATTTGCATTCAAACTTTGGTTGAATTTTCCTCTCTGCTCCCAATTTGATTTATCATTTGTCAAGTTTTAATACTACTCCCTCCGTCCTTTTTTAAATGTCTCGCTTCGTAACTCTAACTTATTAATAAAACATTATCATTATACCTTTCACACCTCCACTTTCCCTGTTTACCCTCTATGGATTACACTTTTACTCACTAACTTTTCAAAATGAAATTTGCTTTTAGGGGCAAAATAGAAAATGTATCAACTTTTACCAATTAACTTTACAAAATGGACACTTTTAAGGGACAACTAAAAATGAAATACTGGACTTTAGAAAGGGGACGGAAGGAGTACTACTTTTGCCGATATGGCATAACCAAAACTGAAAAAAATTTAAAGTTGCCAATGTTGAGCTTAGAATGGTACCAACCTAATTAGCATCCTTAACCAATAATCAAATTTTGGTATTCGGATGACCAAAACTAGCAATATTTTCTCTTTAAATAATCAAATTTAAACGGGATCTCTCTCTCTCTCTCTCTCCCTCTCTCTCTCAATGGACCCATCAATTTACATTTATTCCTAACTAGAGCTGTAAATGAACTGAATCATTCGCGAACTGTTCGAGGCTCGGTTCGGTAAAAGCTCGTTCGAGTTCAATTCGTCTGCTAAACGAACTGAACCCGAACCTTAATTCTAGGCTCGTTCCGTAAATGAGCCGAATCTGAGCCTAACGGTATTCGGCTCGGTTAGGTTCGCGAACCTATACTTAAATTTAATTAATAATTCAATAAAGGTCTATTTGTAAATATAAAAAATTTTAAGGTTGTATAACTAATTCAATAATTATTTTTCTCCCAAATTCTATACGATCAATGAGAGAGTTTGGGCTCGCTTGAGTTTAATGAGCTGAGCCAAATCAAACCTGAGTCTTGACGAGCTCAATTCAAGCTTAGATTCAGCTTGGCTCGATTCATTTGTGTTTAACGAGCCAAACTCGAGTCAAGATGTTCAAGTTCAAATCGAATTCGAGCAAGATTAGTATCTTAACGAACCCAACGGAGCCGAACTCGAGCCAGACTAGTACCTTAACGAATCCAACCGAGCCGAACCCGAGCCGAACTCGAGCCAGACTAGTACCTTAACGAACCCAACCGAGCCGAACCCGAGCCTTGGAAAATTTTAACGAGCCGAACTCGAGCAAAGTTGTTTAGGCTCAAATCGAATTGGAGCCGAACTTATACCTTAACTAACCCGAGCCGAACTTAACAGGGTTCAGTTCAATTCGGTTCGTTTACAGCCCTATTCCTAACTCTCTTTACTAAAAATGAGTTTCTCGTGATGGGTTATTGTGGAACTTCACATTGTTAATATTTCTTTAAATGAATAATCAAAAGATAATATTATAAAACGAGCCGAGCTTTGTAATATTCGAACTCAGGTCGTTTACTAAATGTGTCTGAAACTCAAGCTCGACTTGTTTGCAAACGAGCCAAGCCCTTAACGAGCTGAACATATGCAAACGAGCTCGAACTTTTTCGAGCCGACTTAAGCTTTTATGTGTTGAGCTCAATTCGTGTACTAAACGAGCCTAAAACCCGAAATCTTACTAGTTACTAGGTATGATCACTGAACAAGTCAAAGCCGTGCCGAGCCTCAAGCTGGACCGAGTGCGGTGGAAGTCCGTTCGTATTTCGTACTGCTCAACTATTCAAGACCTAACCATAAACACAGACGCAATCACAGCACCATCTATGGCGACCGAAAGAAGCTCCAATCTCCGAGAACCCAAAATGACTAAGCATACCTCTCATGGCCTCCTCTCGACGGAGGATTCTCTCCTACTGCCGGATCTTCCGCCGGAAATCATCTTCAAGCTACTGTCGAGACTCCCCGTCAAGTCTCTGTTGCGATTCAGGTGCGTTTCCAAATCATGGCGTTCTTTGATTTCTCAACCCCAATTCGTGAGAGCCCATATCAGTTTAGCATCTTTGAACACTAGTTATGCCCATCATAGACTCATTCTAACCGGTCAGTATCCCTCTACTGATGTCAAGTCATGCTCTCTTTATTCCATTCTGAATGAGCAATCCGATACTGCTGTTGATCTTGACTGCCCTTTGAAAGTACCTCGTCAGGCAGTAGTGGTTGTGGGTTGCTGTGATGGTTTAGTGTGCCTCGCAGCTGGAAAGGAAGTATGTATTTGGAACCCGTCTACTAGGAAATCCAAGAGATTACCGAATGTTGACATGGGGTACCTTCATTATAGGTATGGGTTTGGTTATGATGAGTCTATTGATGATTACAAGGTGGTGGGATTCTTTAAGAGTATTAACGCAACCGGTATTTTTTATGAAGTCAAGGTGTATACTTCAAAAACAGATTCTTGGAGGAGTATTGTAGACTTTTCTAACTGTCTATATCCGTGTGGTTCAGGGGTATATGTGAAGGGGGCCCTTCATTGGCCCGCGATGGGCAAGTCCCATCAGGTTATTGTTTCTCTTGATTTGGCAAAGGAGAAGTTTGGAGAGGTTCTGCAACCTGATTATGGAGACGGTCATTCTCAGATGCTGGCTGTTGTAAGTGGATGCCTATGTGTAGTTCGCGACTATGATGGAGCTTGTGTTGATGTATGGGTGATGAAGGAATACGGTAGAAGAGAGTCTTGGATCAAATTGGTTGTTATACCTTATGTTACACATCCATTGAATTGTTGGTATTCCCCACCATTGTGCATTATACCTTATATTGCACGTCCATCGAATTATTGGTATTCCCCACCATTGTGCATTTTGAAGAATTGTGATGTTCTACTGGATATCCAGACGCATTTAGTTCGCTACCACCCAAAAGACGGCACCTTTGCTTATCCTACGATTCATAATTGTTCCCTGGATTTTGATGCGTATCCCTACATTGAGAGCCTAGTCTCGCTTGACACACTGGGGTTTGATTGCAATACTTCTATGAGGAGCAAAGGTATGATTAAATGTCTTAATTATGTCTTAATCGCCTCTCGCTACTCTGTTCAATGCATTATGCGTTTATACTTGTAGTTTTTCTTTTATATCTTGTTATGTCCAAGTGATGTACTCAATGTTGATGTTTATACCCAAAAAACAATGTTCCTGCTCATATCTATTGAAGAACAAAGTATTGTTAAAACCACCTGTTAACCGTGAAAGAAAATCTTGTTAATATGGTTTATTGGTTTCACATAATTGTATCTCTGATTGGAAAATTTGTAATTTTCCAAACATTATGATAACTGGCAGGCACTTGCCATATGCGAATGCATAAGGAATCCACGAGTGACAAGAAAACTTCTTTTGTCTTCCTCTTTTTTTTTTTTCTTTTCGTCTACCTGATAGGAAACTTTCGTTGATTAAAAAGAGCATAGCAGTACATCAAAGATGATGATTATCATTCCACAGAGGATCAAAATTCAAATAACCAATCAGGAGGTCTATCTTCCCAAGTATGAATACCAGAACCTTGCAAAGCTGAAGTTATCAAAGTGCGTGCAACTACATTTACTGATTAATGAATAAAAAGAATATCACAAATCCTAAACCAAACTTCTCGGCGAATATCTTCGATGACAACTTCCACTTCCACGTTCGTAACCGAACTCCTCGGCAAATATCTTCGATGACAACTTCAACTTCCGTAGGGCAAGACTTTGGTGCAATCTCATTTACGTGGAGATCTCATTATTGGCATCTTGTCATGGAAAAATCTTATATCAAAAACCTTTCGAATTGCCCTTGTGTTTGGTTTTTGCATTGAAATTGATTGCAAATGCTTTGCTAGACACTTCTGTTAACACCAATTCAATCTAGAGGAAAGTTGTTGGATGTGAGTTTTGGTTTTTGACTCTTGTTTTTTTTTTTTTTTATTGGCTTTTGACTATTGTTGAATGTGTCTTGATTAATTTAGGGAGAGAGGGAGAGAGAGAGACTGTTAAAATGGAACATCCTTCTTGTGGGCTTGTGAATAATTCATGACTTGGTCACATTTTTTAGTAGTGTTCCAAAAATTGGCCTAGGAGGCCGCCTACGCGCTAGGCAGTGGTCTGCCGCCTCGACTAGGGGCCTAGGAGCTGATTTAGACTGCAGGACGACAGGTTGGGCGCTAAGCGGGATTAGTCGGCAACTAATCGGCTAGGCGGCTGGGCTAATCGGAGAAATTTGGCGATTAAGGAGGATTAATTAGGGGTTGAATGCGTAACTTTGCAAATCTAAGGGGGGAATAGGCGGCTAGGCGGGATTAATCAGAAGTTAAATACGTAATTTTGCAAAAAGGGTTAAATATTGTGGTAATATACTACTAGGGTTCTACTGTGATTTTAATAGAATATATACTCTTACATTATAGAATATAAATGACTTAAATCTAAACCTCATCTTCTCTGCTCCTTGCTGCTACAAACGAATCAACGGTCCTCTCTCTTTCTCATCTTCTTTGTCGTATCTCGTCTCTCTCTCTCTCTCTCTGGGCTCTATTTGTATGTAGTCACTGTGTTTTTTTTTTTTTTCATCTGTTTGTTGTGAAATTATGTAAATGTAGGCTTTATTTCCTCCGTTTAGATGTAAATTATTGTTTTATTCTCCTCATGCTTCAAAGTTTTCAAAGGCAAAAGCGCATGATGAGGCTGTTTGACTTGTCATGAGGTGAGGCGTAAGCCTTTGAAGTTTTTGCTGTTAATTTGTAGAAAATAAAATTAACTCAAAATACCATAAAAAGAGGGGTAGTGGGTGCGGTTTTGCGCCATACAATTGTACCTCGAAATAAACAAGAAAATAGTTGATTGAATTCCCAAAAAACCATGTGAAGGGATAAAACATAAAGCATTGATAGTTTCAACTTTTATTAGCACTCTCAATTGTCTCGCAAGTACACGAAAATTTGGCGTCTTTGCCCCAACAACTTTAAATGAACCGACTCTTTTACTTACAAAAAGAAAAAGAACCGACTCTTGAATGGCATACGCCGCTTTTGTGGTTCCCTGCCCAAACATTAACGCCCAAAGGTGTTTTTGTTGTGCCTTGCCTCGAGATGAGCCCTAGAATCACCTTTGAAAACATCAGACTTCTACTTATTCATAACTTTGGGGGGGGGGGGGGAATATTTACAAGAAAAAAAATGGAAAAGCCGACTAATCTTTAGGCACCTACTAATCTCGGGGCGTCAATTAATCATCCTAGGCGCTGGGCAATGCCTGGCCACCCGTCTAGTGCTTAGCGCCTTTTAGAACATTATTTTCTACTTGCGTGCATTTAAAGGTTTTTATAATAGACATCACTTAAACATGTGTGATAAACAGTGTATGTGAGAAACACCTGATTACATGCATATACTAATAAGCAAGAGCTTATAAAACCATATAATTAGACTGACGTTGAAAGTTTGAATCGAGTTGTCTTTACAAATAGTAACTTGTTACATGAATTGTTTAGTCATCCACGGCACAGTGCAAGTATTCTATGCACTATCTCATGCGAGTGTTCCGCTGTTTGCTAATGATTTTGTTTTTACCCATTTTTCAGGAACTGAGAATGAGGAGGTGTGATTCCCAAGAATTGAATCGATTTTAGTGTAGTGTTGGCGGAGTGAAGACTTGTGCTTGCTCTATGTTATACATTTGGATTGTTGGGAGAGCTACTACTCTCTATATTTGTTTTTCAATGCAAAATTGATGCATATGGACATAATCTAGTATTTGCATAGCTCTAGAGGGCACCTACAGCCTGGGATGGCTCTTTTGGAAAGTTATTTTGTACAGTTATGGCTTGTCCAGTGTTGTTAATGTTTAATGGATGAATTTTGCTTCCGCTTTCGCTTATGCCCTCTTTCGTACCTAGTTCATTAATGGTGTTCGGTGATCTTTTTAGTCTTGAGTTGGCATGAACATCGAATCCATTTCTTAACAGAAACACAATAAGTCGTCACAAAGCCACGAGTTGTGAGTCTCACCGATTCAAGGTCACATCAATTGCCTGGTATGGAACCCAAGTGAACTGATGGGCCATGCATGTTTAATTCCTCCTTAAATCCTTTTTTTATTTTTTTCCCAGTTATTTTCATGTTTTCACTGACAGTAATTGGAAGCACGAGTATTGGAATCCATTGATGAGGTTTGAGCTTGAATCCTTCAAAGCTACGTCTGCATTGCATGTTCATGCATACAATAGTTTGGTGGATTGTTTGGAGGAGTTGTTTACTTCATAGGGAATTCAAGGCTTAAATTGTGACTGTGGACATTTTTGCGGGTGTAATTGCAGAATTCTCTCCCGAGATGGATTGAGCACACTCGGAGTTGGCGATGATTAATCCTGCATTCTATTCTGTGGCGCTTTAGCGCAGGTTAGGCATAAATTAGGTGCCATTTTTTTTTCCTGCCCGGGATACCGACTTCAAACGATTATCTTCATCATCCGAATTTGGATTGTGGTTAGTTTTATATCAAAATTGAAGGCCCCGCCCCCATCACCTATTTCTAAGTAGAGAGAAGATTATGGTAGTAATGCTCTAAGAGCATCCACAGTGGTATAATCAAAATTAAAATGTTGCTAAGATTAGCAACATTTGTTAAAAAAAGAGCTCACAATGGAATAATTAGATTTAACCACATCTTAGCAACTCATCAAATTTTGGCTCTTGGATAATCAAAACTAGCAACTTTTTGTCAATAATCAAATTTAGTTGTTTCCATATTTTCTCAATCAAGTACACCATCATTACACAAAAATATTCTCTCTCTTCCATTTTCAACATATTTCCAAGAAAAAATACTTTTTAAAAAAAGTTTTTATGTTTTTGCAAAAACTTTTTTTTTTCAAAACTATTTTTTTTGAGAAAACTTTATATTATTATTATTTTTGCAAAAACTATTTTTTTATTAAAACTTTTTTTCAAAAACTATTCTTTAAAAAAAAATTTCAAAAACTGTTTTTTTTTTTTAAACTTTTTCCCAAAAACTGTTTTTTTTTTTTTAAGTCAAAGTTTTCCAAAAACTATTTTATCTTTTTCTAATAACTTATTTTTGTTAGTTTGAAACCTATTTTTAAAAAATTGTTTTCTATGTTCACAATTTTTAGATTTTTATAAATTGAAAATCTGATGTGGCAAGTTTTGGTTATTCAAATTTGATTGAATCATTGTGGACCTCTACATTGCTAACTTTAACAATCCCTTAAATGCATAACCAAAAAATGATGTGGCAACTTTTGATTATTGACTTTTGGTTATTCCACTGTGGATGCTCTAACAACCCAAAATTTTGACCCCTCTTTTTTTCTGAATAAAATTTAAATATTTTTATTATTGAAATTAATAGCTTATTTAATTATATTTATGTGTATGTACACATACATACGTGCACATAATTATACCCTAGAGTTCTAGACCTAGACATACACCTAACAAGGGACAACATCCCTTGAAATGAGGAAGTGACATGTGCTGAGAGAGAGAAAAGATTGGGATTTGGTTTGTTCTCTTGCATCATACAACCCCACACAACCTTATAATATGTAGCCATATAAGCCTAGAAGTGTGGAGAGCAAGAAAAATAAATAAAGGTGTAATTATGGCATCACATGCTACAGTATATTTTTTTCCCCTTTTCTTTGGGCCCAAGGTACAAGAGAGAGAGAGAGAGAGAGAGAGAGAGAGAGAGAGAGGAGCCGTGGGGAGCAAGGAGATTTTCCCTATAAAAACCCCTCCCATCCTTAGCACCATCTCACACCATTCTTGCCCAATCGGATATTGAGAGAGAGAGAGAGAGAGAGAGAGAGAGAGAGAGAGAGAGAGAGAGAGAGAGAGAGAGAGAGAGGTGTTCGGCCGAGAGGAGGGAGAGAGAAAGGAGAATTTGGCTTGCCACCTCCCCCACCAATTTTTTTTTTAGCCACATCACCTCAAAATAACCACTCTCCAATCCATTTCACACAAATCCCATATTTATTTTAAGTTTTAGGAAAGAAAAGTTAGTTACGATTTTTCGATCAATTCAAAATCAAAGGATCGGAGACGTGCTGCACACCACCCGACCCAACGCCGTTAGTATCGATCCACTATCGCCTAGAAGCAAGGTATAAATCTCTTACTTACTCACCTAAGTATAATGTGGATGTGCTATATGATTAAATATTGAAATTAGAATTTTTATAATGTCGCATGTTAAAGATTTGTATATTGATGTTAGAAATTAAATGATGAATACCGTTATTATCGATCGCGAGGTCGAAACCTCTTATCTACTTACCTAAATATATCTTCGATGTAAATTTTGTTAAAATGTCAAAACTAGGCTCTTGTAATAATTGCTATAAAAAAAAAAGAATAAATCACCTGGAAATTGGAAATGAGAAAGAGAGAATTTTAGGGGGTGTTTGGTAACCTTTTCATTTTCAGTTTTTGGTTTTTATTTTCACTTTTTTGAAAACTAAAATAGAAAACTTGTTTGGTAATATATTTTTACTTTTTGGTTTTTAGAAAACTTTTTTAGAATTTCCAGAAATTATGAAAACTAGAAAATGGAGTTTTACATTATTTTGAAAAGAGTACTTCGGCCCGTCGATCCCCACAGCTACACCCAAACTCATCCCCGATGACTTTTCAACTTCAATATTCCTGTGTCTACTCTCTCTCTCCTCTCTTCTCTCTCTCTCTCTCTCTCTCTCTCTCTCTCTCTCTCTCCAATGTCGACTTCATCTCCCAACCCCAAAATTCAGCGACCCCATCGACTCCCACCCCAACTGGTTCAACCAGTCCTCTTTCCTCCTTCCCTCCTTCGACTCCAACGCCTACATTGCCGACCTCCGCACCTTCGTCCCCTTCGACACCCTCCGCTCCGAGCTCCACTCCCATCTCTCCTCCCTCACCCGCGAGCTCGTCGACCTCATCAACTGTGACTACGCCGACTTTGTTAATTTGAGTACCAAGCTCGTCGACGTGGATGCGGCCGTGGTTAGGATGCAGGCCCCGCTGTCCGAGATCCGGGAGAAAACATAAACCTGTTTTGTGTTTTCACTTTTCAGTCTTTTTTTCAAAAAATTATTACCAAACATGTTTCTTATTTTTGTTTTCATGAAAACATAAACCTGTTTCTATTTCTAGTTTTTTAAAAACTAAAAATTGAAAATAAAAAGGTTGCCAAACACCCCCTTAGATTTTGAATCCCAGTTTTAGAAAAGCATGAATTGGAAGTTTTGAACACCATCAGTTGAAATTTTCGCAAGTGCGCCGATAAAAAAATAATAATAGAAGAGCAGGGGTTCTCTTATAGACATGAAGCTTTGACAATTCAACTGATATTATATGATGACCTTCATAATGTGCCATTAGTAATTTTCGACAGAATTGTTAGGTATGCTGTTAAAATTTTATTGATGGATAGAAATGCATGACTGAAATCTATTATTGTCATTGCATGATTTTATTTATGTGAAATGCAAAAAAATTATGCATGTTTATGAGACACGAGAACTGAGAAATAAATACAAAAAGTAATGAGAAAACAGAATGTGAAATGATTAATAATTGTGTGAGCATGAGAACCCGATAGAATCTGAAAGAATGGTTAGCAGAATCATGGTTCGGATGTGCATGTGTGAGCATGAGAGCTCGATGGAATCTGAAATGGTTAGTGAAATTATGGCTCAAGTTTGTGTGACCTAGAAGCCCCATGGAATCTAAAATGATGGTTAGCGGAACTAGTGTCGTGAAAATGGTGAAAGAGCCAGTGAAATGAATAAGACTGAGAACCCGATTGAATCTGAGAGAGGCGGTTAGCGGAATCAGTGCTTTTGGATGGAACAAATTAGCTTGGGAGCCCGATATATGGAATTTGAAAGATGGTTAGCGGAACCAATTTGAAAGATGGTTAGCGGAACTAGTGCTTGAGAAAATAAAATAGAAAGTAAAATCGATACTGATAAAATGATTACACGAATTACGATACGCTACGTTGACTCTTAAGAGATATTGACACTTTTGTTGAATTGATTTATATGTTGAACTGTTAAATCTCTGTGTTTTATTTTGCAAAGTTATATATTATTTTTGCTAAAGTATGAGACAAAGGGGTAGGAGTTAGCTATTGAGCTTAATTACTAACGGAGCTACTTTTTGTGGCCCTGATATTTTATGCCAACCAAAATGTAGAGATATATAGGTGTAGTACTATCCATGAGAAGAGTACAATGCTGATCAGAGACTTGCTGAGGAGCAAGAAAGATACGGAAAGTAGATTACCTTAGTGCCCACCTCTATATGTTAAATAGATGTGATTTGAATTTAAGAATTTTTTAGTTTGTAATGACTTTATTTTCATTTCTATTTAATAAATGTTAGAAATTTATTAAATTAACATCCAAAAAATCGGAGCGTTACAAATGCCATAGACTAGTCTTAATACTGCTCAAAACTAAAAAAATTTTAAACTACTCAAAACTAAAAAAATTCAAAGTTACCAAATTTGAGCCTAGAATGGTTACCAAACTAATTAGCATCCTTAACCAATAATCAAATTTTGGTATTCGGATGACCAAAACTAGCAATATTTTCTCTTTGGATAATTAAACTTAACGAATTTCTCTCTCTCTCAATGGACCCACCAATTCACATTTATTCCTAACTCTCTTTACTAAAAATGAGTTTCTGATGATGGGTCATTGCGGGACTTCACATTGTTAATATTTTTCTTAAATCAATAATCAAAAGATAAGATTATAAACGAGCCGAGCTTTGTAGTATTCGAACTCAGGTCTTTTACAAAACGTGCCTGAAACTCGTGCTCGACTTTCTTTGTAAACGAGTCAAGTTTTTACGAGTTGGGCATATACAAACGAGCGCAAACTTTTTTAAGCCAACTCTAGCTTTCGTGTGTTGAGCTAGGCTTGTGTATTAAACGAAACTAGGTCCAAAATTTGATTATTGGTTGAAGGTTTGCTAAGTTTTGTTATGCTATTTTGATTCATATTTTGGCAACATTGCTAACTTTAAAAATCTTTTAAATTTAGTGATGCTACTGGAGACACCCTAATCCATCAATAGTACATAGTTGAAATTGATCAAATTAAATATAGGTAGTTGTAATTGGGATGTTCGTTAAACTATGGGGTTTCAAATGCGATTGTCTAAAAGCATTTTATTATACAGACCCAAATCACAGCATAGCACCATTCTCCAAAATTCAGATGCCATCACAGATTCATCTATGGCGACCGAAGGCAGCTCGTCCTGTCAAGAACCCAAAATGACATCTCAAACACACCTTCCCGCCGATGATTCTCTCTTCCTGCCGGATCTCCTGCCGGAAATCATAGTCGAAATACTGTCGAGGCTTCCCGTCAAGTCTCTGTTGCGATTAAGGTGCGTTTCCAAATCATGGCGTTCTTTCATTTCTCAACCCGAATTCGCGAAAGCCCATCTCAGTTTAGCATCCATGGGCACTGATTATACCCACCACCATAGACTCATCCTAAGCTATCCGTATCCCCATACTAATGTCAAGTCATGCTCACTTTACTGTCTTTTGAATGAGCAATCTGATACTGCGGTTGACCTTGATTGCCCTCGTCTAGGAACGATTGTGGGTTGCTGTGATGGTTTAGTGTGCTGTGAAATTTATGGTGGACTAATTATATGGAACCCGTCTACTAGGAGATCCAAGAGATTGCCGGATGCTGAAATGCGATCCGGACCAACAATGTATGGTTTTGGCTATGATGAGTCTATTGATGATTACAAGGTGGCGGCATTTTCTCATGAAGCTGGTCTTCTTGGTTTTGACTTTGAGGCTAAAGGGGCGGTGTATTCATTAAGGACTAAATCGTGGAGGACGATTGGAGGCTTTCCTTGTGGTCTTCATATGAATCTATCAGGGACATATTTGAACGGGGCCCTCCATTGGACTGCGACTGTGAGTAGGGAGTCCAATATTATTATTGTTTCTCTTGATTTGGCGAAGGAGACTTATAGAGAGGTTTTGCTACCTGATTATGGAGATGGTCATTTAAGTAGGAGCTCCTTGGATGTTTTAAATGGATGCCTCCGTATAGTATGTGCCTATGATGAGTATATTGATGTATGGGTGATGAAGGAATACGGTATTAGAGAGTCTTGGACCAAGTTGGTTGTGATACCTTGTGCGACCCCTGAGTTGGGGGATCCTTACCCCACTCCAGTCTGCATTTTGAAGAATGGTGAATTTTTAGTGAATGTTTATACACATTTAGTTCGGTACAATCCCAAAGATGGCACGACTATTTATCTTCCGATTCGTAATTGTCCAGAGCATTTTAGTGTCTATCGCTACATTGAGAGCCTAATCTCGCCAGATATTGATGCTGACAGTGGACTTCAGTGGCAGCACCAATACTATAGGTAATAAAGGTAAAATTCGATGGTTGATTATGTCTTACTAGCCATCCCCAACTCTTTTCTATCCACAGTGTGTTTATATTTGTTCTTGCGTCTTCTTAATATCATAGTGATGTACTCAATCTTGATGTTAAAATCGAAAAAGAACAAAGTTTCTTTGGTCATATTTATTGAAGTTGAACCACATTTTGGTAGAATACTTGCCACGTACGGTGATTGTGCTGATGTATGGGTAGTAAAGGAATATGGTATTAAAGAGTCTTGGACCAAGTTGGTTCTCATACGACTCATACCATATGTGGCACCTGCCGCACCTCCATTGGTTATCATTGTATTTGTGCATTTTGAACAATGGTGAAGTTTTACTGTATATGTACGGACATTTAGTTCCTTACAAACCAAAAAGATGGCACATTTATTATCCTACGATTCGCAATTGTTCAATGGGATTTGCTGTCTACGTCTGTCCCTACATTGAGAGCCTAATCTTGCCAGAGATTGATGCTGACAGCGGAGTTCAGTGGCAGCACCAATACTAAAGGTAATAAAGGTAAAATTAGATGTTTGATTATGTCTTACTAGCCTTCTCCAACTCTTTTCTATCCACAGTGTGTTTATATTTGTTCTTGCGTCTTCTTAATATCATAGTTATGTACTCAATCTTGATGTTGAAACCGATACAGAACAAAGTTTCTTTGGTCATATTTATTGAAGTTGAACCACATTTTGGTAGAATACTTGCCACGTACGGTGATTGTGCTGATGTATGGGTAGTAAAGGAATATGGTATTAAAGAGTCTTGGACCAAGTTGGTTCTCATACGACTCATACCATATGTGGCACCTGCCGCACCTCCATTGGTTATCATTGTATTTGTGCATTTTGAACAATGGTGAAGTTTTACTGTATATGTACGGACATTTAGTTCCTTACAAACCAAAAAGATGGCACATTTATTATCCTACGATTCGCAATTGTTCAATGGGATTTGCTGTCTACGTCTGTCCCTACGTTGAGTGCCTAGTGTTGCGTGACATTGATGCTGACAGTGGGGTTCAGTGGCAACACGAATACTAAAGGGAGTAAAGGTTAAATTAGGTCTTCGATTATGCCTTACTAGCCTTGCCCAATTCTTTTTAATCCACGATGTGTTTACACGAGTTCTTGTTCTTAGTAGTGATGTACTCAATGTTGGTGTTAAAACTGAAAATGAAAAAAGTTCCTTTGCTCATATTTATAGAAGTTTAATCTAATTTTGGTAAAACCAGTGAAAGGATTGCGTAAATATGGTTTCAACTTTGACATCGTTATTTGTTTGCATTGGTTAACAAGGTATGGGTTTTTGAGGTGACACTTGATTCTTTTTTAACATTTGCGGAACTTGGAGGAATAGGTTGAACAAAATTTGAAATTCGCAAAACATGCATGATGGATGACACCGTAGCCAACTGCCAATCCATAAGTATGTAAGTTTCATATATGGAGTATGCTGTCCCCCTTTTTTTCACTATCTTATGGTGTTGAAAAGGAATTTGTGATTTGCGTTTCGGAATCGGTATTGGAAATTATAGTGGTTAACTCTATGTTCATCTTGTGTGCTTCTAACTTAATTGGTGAAACATTAAGTTCAACAAAAAAAACTGAGGGGAGTGTTGTTAATCTCTTTCTTTTGGGGCGTGGGAGTTATGTGTTTCATGCATTGGTGAGGTGTATTGCTTCATCTGTTTTTAATTGCTTTGAGGACATTTGATTGACTATTAGCTTTTTAACAAGTGAACTTTTTAGCATTCATTAACTACATTTGCAATTAGGTTAGGCTGTAGCATATTTCTTGCTTGGTTCCTCAAATAAACCTCACAGAGAAGCAAAAGCTCGATGAGAACTAATATGCCAGGCACGTCTAATTCTCACTTAATCCTTGTGGTTTATTTTGTTTTTTGTTTTCTAGTAATTGGAAGTAAGAGTTTTGGAATTCATTGATGTGTTTTGGATCTTGAATCCTTCAAAGGTAAGTCCGTGTTGCATATTCATACATATTTCATTTGGGTGGATTGATTGGAGGAGTTGGGTACTCCGTAGGGAATTCTAGGCTTAAATTGTGACTGTGGACGTCTTTTGGGTGGAATTGCCAAAATCCCTTCCAACGTGGGTTGGCACGCGTTGGGCAAATATTAGTGCTGCATACTTTTTTTGGGGGCTCTAGTGTGGGTTAGGCATGACTTAGGTGCCATTACTTTTTTCCCATGGTCCACCAACTTCAAACGACTGTATCTTCAACATCCGGACTCAATGTTCTAAATGGCGCTTGGCGGTAGTAGGGCAGAGACCCGCCTCCAAGCGCCAAGCCGCCTAAGCTTGCGCCAAGCAATTCGGCGGATTTTTTTTTTTTTAACAAACCATTATCCAATCAAACTATATTCTATGTATCCATAATGCAAGTTCAAACTTCAAAGTACAAACCCAAATGAAATTAAGTAGTAGTAACTAGTAAATAAGTTGAATAAGACAATAAGTAGTAGGTCTTCGCTCACCTCCATTGTATTATATATATATATATATATATATATATATATATATATATATATATATATATATATATATTTGGGCCGCCAAAGGCATCCAAAGACGCCGACACCGCCGCCGCCGCCAAGACCTCCAAGCCCGCCTAGGGATCAGGCCGCCAAATCGACCTTTGGGATCCAAACACCGCCAACTCCTGCTGTGTTGGGCCAAATCAAATGCCAATTTTTTTGGGCTTTGGCGTGACCGCTAGGGCATCTTTTTCCAAGCGCCTAGGCGGCACTGGAACGGCTGCCATTTAGAGCAGAGTCCGGACTCTGACTGAAGCGGGGTTTTCGTCAAAGTTGAACCCCTGAAAGTGGAGTTTGTGGTGGTCCAATCACCTATTTTTAAGCAGAAAAAATATTATGGTCGTAATGCCACGGATTAGTCTTGGGATTCAATGTCGAGTTTTGGGATTTTGTTGCATGTTGACTTCATTACTCATTTAGGACCTCCACCGTAGACCTTGCACTTGACATTAGAGTATCCTTAAGAGTCTTGTGAGATTATTTACTTCGTTATTTGATTACTTACTCCTAATTGCACGTTGTTGCAGTGTATTAGGTAGGATTTTTTGATTGAACTTGGAATTGAAGTGAGTGTTACATACCTTCACTCCATTCTGTATTGATTCCATTTTTGTAAGTTGGTGAATTCTACGAATGATGGTGCACAACAATCCTATTAGTGGCGCTACGGATTAGTTCTTGTGCCAGAAGCAATAAGCATGGAAGCATTTACAGGATTGTGCATCCTGTTGCCGACCTGTTCGTATTCCATGTTACCTGTTGTTGATTGTGCACCATTAATATGATGCTTGTTTATCGAATTGCTTATCTAGAAGCTTATTGACCTTCGGTTTACAAATACCTTGTTTCATGAATTTCTTGGTCATCTATGGCACGTTATAACTTTTGTGTGCAACATCTCAGACGAGCAATAATTATGTTGATGTGTTACATGTTTCCAGGAACTGAGAACGAGGAGGTGTGATTCCCATGATCGAGTTGCTTATATTGTTAGTCTTGGTGGAGTGAAAGACTTTGACTCACTTAAGGTTACAAATTCGGAATGCATCAAGTGCTAATACTCTCAGCTCAAATCTTCCTAAAACGGCGGTAGAAGTTCACCCTCTTGTTTTGCTGGATTGGGGAAGTAGTGCCAAGAGCATTGGGGGTTACTGATTTTGCTTGCTAGTTAATGCTGAGTTTTCTTGTCGTTGCTGTTGTTTCTTCTGACTTTGCTGTTGTTTTTTCTTGTCTTTGCGGACTAAGCCATGGCTGTTACATTTAATACACATACAGACTCTTGTTTACAGCCCTATGCGAGTTTTTTATTTTATTTTTTATGACTCAATGCGATCTGCGATTGTACGTAGTTCCATGAAAATTTACCTTCTGGGACTACAGGAATATTCTTATCGTTGTTTTTCATTTGGCAATATTTGACATTTATCTGGCTATTTACCATAGTTTGGGCCACTCTTTATCAAAGCTATTTTGCTTGAGCTTGAGCTTAATAGCCCCCTTTTATGTCATTAATAAACTTCTATGCTCGAGGTGGCAAATAGAGAACTTAAACTTGGGAAGGATTCCATGTATCCTGCGGCCTGAGCTTTGGCTGTAACTCTTACCATGCAAATATGTTCTTATTTTTGTGTTTCAATTTGCAATATTTGACATTCTATCTACCTATTTACCCAGTTTGGCAGGGGTCTTCTCTTTTTCTCTCATAAGAAGTTATAAAATGCAAATACAATTGCAGGTTTGACTTACAAAATTTGTTGTATGGGAGAAAGATGGTATATTGACAATTTTTTTTTATACATTGTTAGCATCTTCGATCACTGAATTGCTAATTGGGTTGCATTGTCCAGAGTATGGTATAACGACGAATACTATCAAAATTGCTGCTTCTTTTGTTTAGGTCACATATCGCAAATCAGTTTGCTCTTTGTGAGCCTTATAGAGTGAGGGGTAGTATTATTAAGATTTTGCCGTGGGCATAGTATTATATTGCATGTACACTCCATTAGAGCAAGCATACTTTCGAAGATAGAAGGATGATTGAATGGGAAAATATGGAGTTGAAATTGGGAAAAGTTTTTTAAAAATCTAGACCATCTATAACACTTTTGAACTGTTGAGATAGCGCAGCACTTCTCGGTTCCTTTTCATTGACACTCTTTGAGAAGCACCCACAGTGGCGGACACAGGGGTGCAAGCGGGGACCTAGGGCCCCGCAAACCCCCAATTATTGCAATATTTTGAATATATTTTTAGGTTTTGTATGTAAAAATTATGAAGAAAGGTCCCCTCAAACTTGTATTATTGCTATCTGAGGATGATATTTTTAGGTTTTGTCTACCACTGATACTCGTTTCAGAATCCAAAATAAGTTCTTATTTTTTGATAAGGCAATTTCAAGCTCAACAATAATGTGTTTACACAAATAATTTTTCTGGCAATATAGACCTTGTTTCATAGATCTCATTAAAACGACTAAACCTTTAAGCTAGGGCTCTTTTTGAATTCGTTATTGATAGATGGTGTACATGTACACACATTTCCATATTTCAATTTTGGTCCCAAGTTTTGAATTTTTTTCCTGCCGAAAAGCTTTGAAAGTTTATAAAAGCCACCCCACTTCGTGTCCTCTCATGTCTTTTTGACCTCCACCTTTGACAATAAGCATACTAGGATTTTAGGACTGTGCGACGTGTTGTCGACCTGGTTGTATTTCATGTTACCTTCCATTGGTTGTGCACCGGTGTATGAAATGTACTACTGATTGAGTAGCTCTTATAAATTGTTCGGTTCACAAGTACTACCTTGTTAATTACTTGAATTTCACTCGGTTATAGCACATCATATTATCGTATGCAATATCTCACACACGCATTAGCTTATGTTATTGTTTTACATGTTTCAGGAAATCAAAATGAAAATGTGTGATTCCCATAATCGAATTGCTTATTTTGAAGACCTGCACTTTCTTCATGTTACAGCTTTGACCGTTGATGAGATTGAATACTCTTCTATTTATTTTGAAGTAGTAATGTCATGTGGAACTAATCTAGTACTTGGACAGCTCTGGAGGGTACCTACACCTGGAACGGTTCTTTTGGGAACCTTATTTGCGTAATTATGGTTTGTTCACTCTTATCAGTGGTTAATATAGTCATTTTGCTTCTGAATCTCTCTGATTGAGTTAACAGTTGTATTGTAGAGTGAACTTTTATGCCTTTGGTTGCAGTTAGTCACTGGACCGTCCTCGAGGCATCAGTGAGGTTGTAACATCACAAGCCTTCTTTAACAAAAACACACTCGGTCATAACAGAGGGGCCTGCTTATCTGCACTTCAAGCCGGGATTGCAGGAAGCGCGCACACACCTCAATCGTCCATCTTGGTATTTAATGCTTCCAATATGTTAAAAGACTTACCGGTAAAGAGTCTTTTTTGACAACACTAGACCATTGAAAAGATTTTTTGACGATTAAAACTGCACAAACGGCTATGAAGCTACGAGTGGTTACAAATTTCAGGTGTGATTGATAGCTTGGTCATAATTCAATGAAGTAGCCTCATTACAAACGAGAAGATTACAAGCACTCATAGTAAGGGCATGCGAAAGTCATAAACAAGCTTTCGTTTCTCGATAAAGCAAGAACATTGTCGCAACATATTTGAAAAGGAGACGGGATCATGTTCAAATACCACTGTATGATGAAAAAAAGCAGCAGCTTGTATACAACTGAAGTTGCGCGGGGAAGATTGCACACATTTGTTTATAGGCCAATGTGGCTTTGTTACAACCTAAACTTCTGAGATTGTAAGAATTTTTCCTATTGTTGTGCTTCAATTAGCAATATTTGACATTTTGTTTGGAGATTTATATCGGTTTTGGCAAGGGTCTCTCCTCTTTCTCTCTCACAAGGAGCCCACAAAATACTGTTGCAACTGTGGATATGGCTAATGGAGGAGAATATGAAAGATTGTCTTGGAGAAACAAAGCTCCATTTTTGGCATTTTTTTTTTTTAAACTCTGGTTGTGTTCTCTTGACCTCGCCTGTTTCCAGACTCATTGGCCAATTCCAGCACCGCACCGTTGTCGTTTTCGATGGCTTACACACTTGGTCGGTTGACGATATCTTGCTGGTGCAGCGCTTGCGGCTGAGATGAAAAAAAGGAGGGGATTTGCAGTACGGTGAGATAGGTGGGAGTGGACGTCACGGCAGTGGAGAGTACCGGGGCTCGATTTGAGGGTGGTGATCAAGAGGGGTGCACCGACAAAAACTTACTACTTCCTCCGTCCTTTGTCCCTATTTAATAGTCCTTCATGATTGTGGTTGCGATAGCTTCACAATCAAAGAGGGGACATATGGGTTGCGTGGAAGGAGCACGGAAGGGATTTTGATTGGCGTGTGGGTAAGTGTACATCAAATTACAAGAACCAGTGAGACAATGCCACGGTAGCGAAAAAATATGGGGGCGTGGGTTTGTGTGGCTCTAACCATTGCTCATGTTGATAGATGGATCGTGGATGGTTAATGTTACAAGGGTATCTCCAATGGCATAAACAAATTTGAATAGTTAAAAGACTCAAAACGTGTCACCTCATCTTTCAGTTATCCATTTAAGGAGTTGTTAAACTTAATAACGTTGGAGTTGTACAATGGTCCATGATAAAAAAAAAATGTAATAAAAAACACAATTTTAATAGGGACAATGATTTTGGCACTCAAATTTTTGATAACCGCACCTTGCTTTTGTCATGTGTATTTTAAACATTAAAAGACAGAATATTGGTGTGTATTTATCAAAAAGTAGAGTGCCAAAATCAATTACGTTTTAGTAGAGAGAGTTAGAAATAAATATATTTTTGTGAACGGAAGTTGAAAATAAATGTAAGTGAGTGAGTCAATTGATAGTGATGAGAGGAGAGAGAATGCGTGGTCCTTATTTAATTTAGTTATCAAATACAATATGTTGTTAATTTGGATATCCAAGGCCAAACTTTGGTTATTGGTCGAGAGGTTGATAAGTTTTGTTATGCCATTTTGATTCATATTTTGGACTAACGTTGCTAACTTTAGAAATATTTTAGTTTTGATTATGCTATTGGAGGCAACTTGATCCATCAATAGTACACGGTTAAAATTGATCAAATTAAATATAGGTAGCTGTAATTGGGATATTCGTTAAACTATGGGGTTTCAAATGCAATTGTCTCAAAGCTTTGTACACAAGACGCAAATCACAGCACGTTACCATTCTCGAAAATTTTCCAAATCCTCAGGACACAGACGCAACCAGCGGTGACCACAGCCTCATCAATGGCGACCGAAAGCAGCTCCTCCTGTCAAGAACCCAAAACGACCTCTCAAACCCACCTTCCCGCAGAAGATTCTCTCTTACTGCCGGATCTCCTGCCGGAATTAATCGTCGAAATACTGTCGAGGCTTCCCGTCAAGTCTCTGTTGCGATTCAGGTGCGTTTCCAAATCATGGCGTTCTTTGATTTCTCGACCTGAATTCGCGAAAACCCATCTCAGTTTAGCATCGATGGGCACTGATTATACCCACCACCATAGACTCATCCTAAGCTATCCGTATCCCCATACTGATGTCAAGTCATGCTCTCTTTACTCTATTTTGAATGAGCAATCTGATACTGCTGTTGACCTTGATTTCCCTTCGAAAGTATCTAATCATCGAGGAACGATTGTGGGATGCTGTGATGGTTTAGTTTGCATTGCAAGTGATAGGGAAGTTTTTATATGGAACCCGTCAACTAGGAAATCCAAGAGATTGCCGGATGTTGAAATTCCGTCCCCATACCATTACATCGCGATGCATGGTTTTGGTTATGATGAGTCTATTGATGATTACAAGGTGGCGGTATTTTCTTGTGATGCTAATAATTCTAATAGGGGTTTTGAGGGTGAAGGGAAGGTGTATTCATTAAGGACTAATTCCTGGAGGAGAATTGGAGGCTTTCCTCGGTGTTTTCATATGGATGTATCAGGGACATATTTGAACGGGGCCCTCCACTGGATTGTGAGTAGGGAGTCCAATCCTATTAAGCCTATTATTTATTCTCTTGATTTGGCGAAGGAGACTTATGGAGAGGTTTTGCTGCCTGATTATGGAGATGGTCATTTGTGTAGGAGCTTCTTGGATGTATTAAATGGATGCCTCCGTATAGTATGTGCCTATCATGAGTACGTTGATGTATGGGTGTTGAAGGAATACGGTATTCAAGAGTCTTGGACCAAGTTGGTTGTGATACCTTGTGCGACCCGTCTGTTGGGTCATCGTTACCCCACACCGGTCTGCATTTTGAAGAATGGTGACGTTTTAGTGAATGTTTATACACATTTAGTTCGGTACAATCCCAAAGATGGCACATCTATTCATCTTCTGATTCGTAATTGTTCAGAGCATTTTATTGTCTATCGCTACATTGAGAGCCTAGTCTCACCAGACATTGATGTTGACAGTGGAGTTCAGTGGCAGCACCAATACTAAAGGGAACAACGGTAAAATTAGATGTTTGATTATGTCTTAAATCCACAGTGTGTTGAAAAATATTGATGATGTACCCAATCTTGATGTTAAAACCGAAAAAGAACAAAGTTCCTTTGGTCATATTTATTGAAGTTGAACCTAATTTTGGTAAAATACTCGTGACCTATGTTGATTGTGCTGATGTATGGGTAATGAAGGAATATGGTATTGGAGAGTCTTCGACCAATTTGGCTGTCATACCATATGTGGCACCTCCATTGGTTTATCCTTACTCCATATCATTGTGCATTTTGAAACAATGGTGAAGTTTTACTGTATACGGACATTTAGTTCCTTACAAATCAAAAAATGTCACATTTATTTATCCTACGATTCGCAATTGTTCGATGGGATTTGTTGTCAACGTCTGCCCCTACGTTGAGAGCCTAGTGTTGCGTGACATTGATACTGACAGTGGGGTTTAGTGGCAACACCAATACTAAAGGGAGTAAAGGTTAAATTAGGTCTTCGATTATGCCTTACTAGCCTTGCCCAATTCTTTTTAATCCACGATGTGTTTACATGAGTTCTTGTTCTTAATAGTGATGTACTCAATGTTGGTGTTAAAACTGAAAATGAAAAAAGTCCCTTTGCTCATATTTATAGAAGTTTAATCTAATTTTGGTAAAACCAGTGAAAGGATTGCTTAAATATGGTTTCAACTTTCACATGGTTATTTGTTTGACATTGGTTTACAAGATATGGGTTTTTGAGGTGACACTTGATTCTCTTTTAGCATTTGCGGAACTTGGAGGAATAGGTTGAACAAAATTTGAAATTCTCAAAACATGCATGATGGATGACACCGTAGCCAACTGCCAATCCGTAAGTATTTAAGTTTCATATACGGAGTATGCTGTCCCCCTTTTTTCACCATCTTATGGTGTTGAAAAGGAATTTGTGATTTGCGTTTCGGAAATAGGTATTGGAAATTATTGTGGTTAACTCTATGTTCATCTTGTGTGCTTGTAACTTAATTGGTGAAACATTAAGTTCAACAAAAAAACTGAGAGGAGTGTTGTTAATCTCTTTCTTTGGGGAGTGTGAGGAGTTATGTGTTTCATGCATTGGTGAGGTGTATTACTTCACCTGTTTTTAATTGCTTTCAGGACATTTGATTGACTATTAGCTTTTTAACAAGTGGACTTTTTAGCATTCATTAACTATTTTCGCGATTAGGTTAGGCTGAAGCATATTTCCTGCTTGGTTCCTCAAATAAACCCCACAGAGAAGCGAAAGCTCGATTAGAACTAATAGGCCAGGCATGTCTAATTCTCACTTAATCCTTGTGGTTTATTTTGTTTTTTGTTTTCTAGTAATTGGAAGTACGAGTTTTGCAATTCATTGATGTGTTTTGGATCTTGAATCCTTCAAAGGTAAGTCTGTCTTGCATATTCATACGTGTTACATTTGGGTGGATTGATCGGAGGAGTTGGGTACTCCGTAGGGAATTCAAGGCTTAAATTGTGACTGTGGACATCTTTTGGGTGGAATTGCCGAAATCCCTTCCAACGTGGGTTGGCACACGTTGGGCGAAGGTTTGGCATGAGTTAGGTGCCATTACTTTTTTCCCACGGTCCACCAACTTCAAACGACTGTATCTTCAACATTTGGACTCTGACTGAGGCGGGGTTTTCGTCAAAGTTGAACCCCTGAAAGTGGAGTTTGTGGTGGTCCAATCACCTATTTTTAAGTGGAGAAAACATTATGGTCGTAATGCCACGGATTAGTCTTAGGATTCAATGTCGAGTTTTGGGATTTTGTTGCATGTTGACGTCATTACTCATTTAGGACCTCCTCCGTGGTCCTTGCACTTGACATTAGAGTATCCTTAGAGTCTTCTGGGATTATGTGACTTCGTTATTTGATTACTTACTCCTAATTGCATGTTGTCGCAGTGTATTAGGTAGGATTCTTTGATTGAACTTGGAATTGAAGTGAGTGTTACATACCTTCACTACATTCTGTATTGATTCTATTTTTGTAAGTTGATGAATTCTACGGATGATGGTAGACCACAATCCTATTAGCGGCGCTACGGATTAGTTCTTGTGCATCCTGTTGCCGACCTGTTCGTATTCCATGTTACCTGTTGTTGATTGTGCACCAGTAATACGATGCTTGTTTATTGAATTGCTTATCTAGAAGCTTATAGACCTTCGGTTTACAAATACCTTGTTTCATGAATTTCTTGGTCATCTATGGCACATTATAACTTTTATGTGCAACATCTCATACGAGCAATAATTATGTTGATGTTTTACATGTTTTCAGGAACCAAGAACGACGAGGTGATTCCCTTGAGGAGGTGTGATTCCCATAATCGAACTGCTTATATTGGTAGTCTTGGTGGAGTGAAAGACTGAGACTCACTTTATGTAACAAATTCGGAATGCATCAAGTGCTAATACTCTCAGCTCATAATCTTACTAAAATGGCGGTAGAAGTTCACCCTGCTGGATTGGGGAAGTGCCAAGAGCGTTGGGGGTTACTGATTTTGCTTGCCAGTTAATGCTGATTTTTCTTGTTTTTGCTGTTGTTTCTTCTATCTTTGTATGCCCATGGGGAGAAATTGCATGTATTATACGGACTAAGTCATGGCTGTTACATTTAATACACACACACACACACTTATTTGTAGCCCTATGCGAGTTTTTTTTTTTTTTTCCTCCTTTTAACGACTCGATGCGATATGGGTTTGTAATTCCATGAAAATGAACCTTTTGGGATACAAGAATATTCTTATCGTTGTTTTCATTCGGCAATATTTGACATTTATGTGGCTATTTACTGTAGTTTGGCCACTCTTATCAAAGTTATTTTGCTTGAGCTTGAGCTTAGCCCCCTTTTATGTCATTAATGGGTGTTCTGCTAAGGCCTCTTAAAAAAAAAATATTTATTTGTAATTTTCGAGCTTAAAAATAATAGGTTTAGAGAAATAAAAAAATATGCAATATGGATCTTATTTGGTAGATTTCGATCTTGATGAGATTTATCAAATCTTGCCAAAAAAATTTGAAAAATTATTTTCGTGAGTTCGTTATTTTTAAGCTCGAAAATAAGTTTTTGTTTTTTAAATACTGCCACCGTTTGGATTTAATTGTACATGGTTTCATTCTAACCGGCGAAAAAATGGATTATATCTTGAAATCCGTAATGAATTTCATATAGAATATGGATCTTGTTTGATAGATCTCAATTAGTTCTATAATACAATATTTTCGAAATCAAGTAAAATATTATAAATTGAAAGATATAATTGATTGAAAAATGACACAAATTTCAAAAAAAGATTATTAAATCCGAACGGAGGGAGTACTTATTTGGTTTAGCGGGACGGGGTTAGTGAACTTCTATGCTTGAGGTGGCAAATAGAGAACTTAAACTTGGGAAGGATGCCAATATGCCATGTATCATGCGGCCGGACTCGGGGGGCTGCTCTCCCCCTTGGGGAGAGCAGCGTGCTGCTGCCCCCTTTTTGGGGCTCATCCCGGTCTCGCTCCGATGATCCAAATCGTTCACTTTGTAGAGCTCGTCAAGTAGAATAACTAGGCAAAAAATCAGCTTAATTGGATATCATTAAGTACTTGATCGGAGCCTTTTTACTTTGAAAAGAATGGATCCGAAACACTGGATCAAATCCATTATTCCCAATGGACCAAGAGTTATATAGCCTCCGATCAGGCACTTAATGATATCCAATTAAGCTGATTTTTTGCATAGTTGTTCTACTCGACGAGTTCTACAAAGTGAACGATTCGGATCATCGGAGCGAGACCGGAATGGGCTCCAAAAAGGGGGCAGCAGCACGCTGCTCTCCCCAAGTCCCATGCGGCCTGATATCTTCGGAATCTGTAATGAATTTCATACCACGCAATATGGATGTTCTTTGATAGATCTCGATTAGTGTTTATGATACAATATTTTTGAAATCACGTAAAACATTATAAATTGCAAGATATAATCAATTGAAAATGACACAAACTCCAAAAAAGACTATTAAATCCAACTGGCGGGAGTACTTCTCTTGGTTTTCGGGAACGGGTTAGAGCATCCCCATTGTAATAAATAAATAGGGTGTGGATAAACAAACTTAATAATTGAATGATGCCACAAATCATGCGGCCTGAGCTTTGGCTGTAACTCTTACCACGTAAATATGTTACTTATTTTTGTGTTTCAAATTGGCAATATTCGACATTCTGTCGGGATCTATCTCTATAATTCTCTCGAAAGTTAGAGCATCCCCATTGTAATAAATAAATAGGGTGTGGATAAACAAACTTAATAATAATGTTCAAAAAACACCCCACATTGTAATAAGTAAAGTTACAAGTCTTTTAACAAATAAACAAATTTCATCTATTCTATAACCAAACTTAACAATTTTTACCAATAACCAAACCCAATAACTCAAAATGTAATGCCCTGATTTTTAGGAACGTTAATTTAATAAATTTCTAACATTTAATAAATAGAAATGAATATGAGTTGATTACAAACTCCAAAAATCCATAAATTCAAATTACATCTATTTAATAGATAGAGGTGGGTACTAAGGTAATCTACTTTTCGTATTCTTCTTTTTTCTCAGTAAGTCTCTGATTAGCACTGTGCTCTTCTGACGGATAGTACTACACCTGTATATCTCTAAACTTTGGCATAAAATGTCAGGGCCACAAAAAGTAGCACAATGAGCAATTAAGGTCAATAGTTAACTCATACTCCTATGTCCCATACTTTAGCAAAAATAATATATAACTTTGCAAAGTAAAACTTAGAGATTTAACAGTTCAACATATAAATAACAATTCAACAAAAGTGTCAATGTCTTTTCTGAGTCAACGCAGTGTATTGTAATTCATGTCATCATATTATCAGTATTGATTTCACTTTCCATTTAATTTTCTCGAGCACTGGTTCCGCTAACCGTCTTTTAGATTTCATCTGGCTCCCAAGCTAATTTATTCCACCCAAAAGCACCGATTCCGCTAACCGTCTCTTTCAGATTCCATCGGGCTCTTAGTCTTATTCATTTTCATTGGCTCTTTCACCATTTTCACATGACATTAGTTCTGCTAATTACCATCCTTTCAGATTCCATCGGGCTCCTAGGTCACACACACCCAAGCCATGATTCTACTAACCATTTCAAATTCTATCGGACTCTTATGCTCACAGATGCACACTCGAGCCATGATTCTGCTAACCATTCTTCCAGATTCCATCGGGCTCTCATGCTCACACAATTAATCTTTTTAACATTTCAATTCCTCATTTTTTCCTTGTCAACTATTTCTTGTTTCTCGTGTCTCGTAAACATGCATCATTTTCTCGCATTCACATTATTCTTTCAAAACTTGCTAAAGTATGTGATAGTTAATAATCATGCTTCTATTAAAAAAAAAAATACAAGAATACAGTTGCACGAAATTTAGAATTTCAACATGTCAATTGCCACTTCAAATAATCATGCAATAACAGGAAATTTCCAATTCCAATAATTAACCTTCAAGTCACACTTTTCTATATCTAATAAAAATCAACACCAGCGACATTTCCATTTTTTATTCCATCAAGGTACCATTTACTAGTTCCAGGAGGTAAACTTCCAGTGAACTACCATACAATTTCTAATTTCAATATTTAATTATATAGCACATCAATATTATACTTAGGTGAGCAGATAAGAGGTTTCTACTGTTCTTTTTGGCGACAGCGGGTTACGGATTCGTCAGGTCAAAAAAATGAAAAGAGTGACGTCGTCTCGGTTGGAATTTGATAAAAAGAAAAAATTATTTTCTTTTAACTACGAACACGAATAACTTCTAGGTTTTGGAATTGAAAGATCGAATGGTGGTTTGAGTGGTGGTGGAAAGGTACCGTGGGGCCCGTGGCAATGTGGTGGTGGGCTTTGAACTAATTTTTTTCCTTCTCTCTCCCTCCCTCTCTGCCGAAACCCTTCCTCTCTCACTCTCTCTCTTTAAAAAAAAAAACTCAAACAAAAGTAAGAAAAAGAAGCAGAAAGGGCAAATTTCACTGACCTCCCTCGAGGTTTCTGAAATGTCACTGGCCTCCCTTACTTTTCAAAGTATTCTATAGATTCCCCCTCCAAGCTAATTTGGCATAAACGCTGTCAAATTTGGGATGTAAAAGACTTCAATGCCCTCTTCAATCTTTTGCTCTTTCTTTTCATTCCATCATTCTCTTTTACCCAGTTCATTATCACTTCTTCCTTGCCCATACCAGAAGTTGAAGGCATTTGAGCATATACTTTTGAGAGAAAAGAAAATTAAAATAACTGTAGAGTATATTTTGGTTGTGTTTCAAAATTAAATGAGTTTTTAAGATGAAAAAAGTTCGATTGGGTTATGTGTTTTTTATTCAACTTTGTTTTATCATTTTAACATATTTTATTAGTTTTTGGTTACATCTAGTCTAGCCATGCTTGAAAAGTTTTTTAAAAAAAAAGTGAATAAAATTCAGTCAAAATTTACAAACTTGAAAAATTAGCCATCTTTGACCTGGCATTTTGACTTTTAGACTCTTTTTTTTAATATTTTTTAAAAATGTAATGAATATATTTTTTAAATCCTTTATTTTAAAGATTGAAATACACTCGATATACTCAACAATAAAAATAAACTGACAAAAATCATAAAAGGATGTAATTGGAGTCGTATCAAATATGTGGAGGTAAAGTATGTTAATAGAACAAAAAAATCGTGGGTTAGTTTTTCAATCTAGAGAGAAAATTTATGACAAAAAACAAAAAACTTTCACTTAAGACGAGAAAAATACCACACAATTGATTTATTTTTTTGGTCTAAAGTGTCATTTTATGTGAAATTTTAAAAAAAATTACAACAATGGAGATATACTTCGTACTATGGAGATAATTTATATCGTGTTATGTGCATGGATTTACATTTTTTTTGATAATCGGATGTTCGAGTAAGCTTGGTTACACCTCAATTAATTCCGGAGTCTTAAAGTTAACGACCGAGCAAACTTCCTATTGCCTCAAGATTTGAAATATTTGACTTTCGTGAAATTCGAACTTACGATCTCTTATGGGCAAATCCTTTAATTATTTTCTTGTACCAACTTCGCTAAATCTCTTGGGGGTCCGTGGATTTACATTTATTGATTTACGTATCGTTAAACATGAGTAAAAATATGGTGAGGAATGGTATTTCATTGTTCACGAGCATTAAAAGAGGCGGTGTGATGGTGCCCGTTGGGGATTGGTGATGCCAATGGGTTATGGATTTTAATGTACGTAGTTCTAGTGTTCTACGAAGTACTCCCTCCGTCCCTTATTTATCGTCCGGTATTTCATTTTGGGCTGTCTCTTAATAAGTGTCTATTTTGTAAAGTTAGTAGGGTAAAAGTTGGTGAATTGTCTATTTTATCCCTAAAAGTAGATTCCGTTTTGAAAAGTAAGTGAGTAAAAGTGTAATGATGATGGGTAAGTAGAGAAAAATGGAGGAAAAAGTTGATGTGAAAGGTATAATGATGATATCTTTTTAATAAGTTGGAGTTACGAAGCAGGACACTTAAAAAGGAACGGAGGAAGTATTGGGTTTTGGCCGAGAAATTTGAGTATTTAATAGTTGACGGTAATTTCGGTACTTGGTCAAATTATTATAGTGGACATCACTAGTTCTGTTTGATTTCCAAACGGAGAGATAACAGAAGGGGGGAATCTAATAATGTCAGTAAAAGTGAGGGAGGACAGTGACATTTTAGAAACTTCAGGGAGCTTTTTGTTTTTGTTAGAAACATCAGGAGAGATTAGTGAAATTTACCCAAGAAGGAATGAAGAGGTGAGGTGTGAAAGAAATGTGAGGATGGAGGTATTTATAGGGAATCAGGCCTCTCCCTCTCTCTCTCCCAAACAGGTTCTCCCCTCTCTCTCTATAATTTTCTTGCTCACTATTCCTCCTTATAACTACCCTGGGTGAATATATAGGTCATGATCAGGATCCAAATCCTCTCCACATCTCTCTCTGCACATATCTACCACAGGTTTTAACCAGCAACTACCACCTCATTAATGAGCTGATCCTACGCTCTAGATTAAACCAAAGTTCCAAGTCTTCACCCTTTAAGTTACACGACATCATCGTTTCTTATTCTTCCCAAACGGCAACTCTAACGCTCACCATTTCTCATCCCAACCCAGCATAAATTTTACAAGTTCTCTTTCTCTCTCTCTGTCTCTCAACTTCCAATTAGCTATGGAATCCGACTCTCTCTCTCTCTCTCTCTCTCTCTCTCTCTCTCTCTCTCTCTCTGGTGGTGTGTGGCCCTGAAAACAGTTTCTCTAATTCCCCTGCAATCCCAAATGAATCAAACTTTCGACAAACCCAAACATAAAGCATTTTCTTCAATACCCCTGAATTGTTTGTAAAACATGCAATTTTTCTACACAGCTTAATTTTGGAATACACAAGGGATGAATAGAAATAATGGGTTAAAGCTTCTCTCTTTCTTTCATGTTTTTGGGGAAATACCTTCTCTCTTTACTTCCACTTAGAAAACCAAGAGTTCAGCATATGAAAATTTAAAAAAAAAAACAAAGATGAGATTGTTTGTATAATATGGAAATGGTAGAGTAAAATAAGAACAAGGACCGTTCTATTCGTCAAAAATCACAATGGGTTCAACAGAATCGGAATCCATATTGGAAGAATCCAAACAAAATCAAATCAAATTAAAGTATAAACGAAACCCTTTTTTTTTTTTTTTGCCTAGAACGAAAACAAAACAAATCAAATGGTGAGTTGGGAGAGATCAAATCTTTGCATTGTCGAGATGCAAAGAGGATACATCATCGCCGGGCTAATCGCATGGAGAGTTGATCATATGGAAGGACTGACAGTTGTGTTTGTGTTTGGGGATAAGGGTGTTGTGTTTTATTTTCCCCCCAAATTACGGACAGCTGTAATAAAGTGGAGAAACGGAAATGTTGCAGCGTTAGAGCTGCCGTTTGAGAAGAATAAGAAACGGTGTCATGTAACTTGAAGGGTGAAAATTTGAAACTTTGGTTTAATTTGGAGCGTAGGATCAGCTCATTAATGAGGTGGCAGTTGCGGGTTAAAAGCTGTGATAGATGTGTGCAGAGAGAGATGCGGAGAGAATCCGAATCCCATGATGATGGTGCATGTGGGAAGAAAATCTAGTGGAAATCTCTCTCTCTCTTTCTGATTTTCTTGCTCACCACACATCTAGGCACATGGGTACATGATGTCTAGAACTTAGGGTGGTGTCGGATTTCTCGGATAGTAATGATGATTGGATAAATATCCATCTGTTTGCCACTTTTTCTCTTACCAGTAGACTTGCAAGGCCAGAACAATAGTTACAATAGGATAGGATGACATAGGCATGTGATGAGTTTGGGTGCAAGACACTGCAGGAGGGCGAGTCCCTACGGTGCTCTCAAAGCGCTGCAAACAGCAGCCACAACAGTTTAAAAAAAATTAAGTACTTTAATTTTCAATTCGTTTGAACCGATTTGAAGAGATCTTACTTTTTGATCATTTTAGCCTAAAAGCTCGTAATTAATTTGTCTCTACAACTCTCATAATTATATTTCTACTCTATAGGATCTCAAATAAAGAACAGATAATTATGAGAGTTTTAGAGATAACAATTAATTATAACTCTTTAGAATATAATGATCAAAAAAAATATGATCTTCACATTGGTTCAAGTAGATTGAAAATTGGAGTACCTAATTTTTTAATGTATAAACAACTTAAATCAAATTAAAAAGAAGAAAAATATATATTTTAATTGATGTTAGGTAAAATAGATAGTGTTAGTGAGTTGTGAAAGAAAAAATTGATAGCTAAAACAAAACAACCGTGCTACTTGCACATATGTTTTTGCACATATCTTACACATACATTTTTGTGGGGTTCATATTGGTATCTCACAAAATGATTCGAACCGCTCATATTTTTTAAAATATTTATTGGAGGGTTCTTGTAAAAAATCCAGCTCCAACAGATATCGATAAGGGCTTTTTAAAATTCGTAGGACAAAACAAAATGATTCGTCCTACTATTTTTGAGAAAGCACTTATCGATATTCGTTGGAGCTGAGTTTTTACAATAACCTTCCAAAACATATTTTAAAAAAGATGAGCGGTTCGAATCATTTTGTGGAATCCCAATATAGGCTCCACAAAAATGTATGTGCAAGATATGTACAAAAATATATAGGTGGGAATCATTATTGAAAACCAAAATATGCACTGTTGTATGCACTGTTTATGAGATTGTTTACCTATTTATTGGTAATGGTGTCTAAGAGATAAAGAGTGAGTCACAGACAAAAAGAGCAAAAGGTGTTTCTCCTATTAACGAAGAAACGGCGTCGTTTTCTTCTAGCTGCTGCTTGCAGCACTTTTGAGAGCACTGCGGGGACTCGCCCTCACTCCAGACAGTCCACCTCTTCTCTCCCTTTCTCCTGCAGATATCTCTCTCTCTGTCTCTCTCTCTCTCTTTCCCTACATTTATTTCTCCCTCCTCTGCCGAAAATTTTAAAACAGTGGAGAGATTGGTTTAGTTTAACAGTATAATTAATAAAATAATTCAACTATATATATGTTTTTAAAAAATTGGGTCAAAAATCCTGATCGTTACACAAAAACACCCTAAATTAGAATCGTTTCATCAAGATAAATAATTTGTTATGGTCGGATGCGTGATTGAAACTAGTTTGCAATTGGACTATGCATTGTTTATTGTGGGTCTTTTTTTGTTAGGGATGCAAAAATAACCAATGTGAAGGTAGAAATTGTTAAGTTTGATTATGAACTAAATGGATAATGAAATGTTGACGTGACACATTTTGATTCTTCTCATTACGGATGCTCTTATAAAATACAAATACAATTGTAGATTTGACTTACAAAATTTGTTGTATTGAAGAAAGAAGGTAAATTTGATAATTAATTTTTTTTTTTATATTGTTATCATCTTCGATCGCTGAATTGCTAATTGGGTCGCATTTTCCAGAGTATGATTCAACGCCGAATACTATCAAATTGCTGCTTCTTTTGTTTAGGTCACATCTCTCAAATTAATCAGTTTGCTCTTTGTGAGCCTTAAAGAGTGAGGGGTAGTATTATTAGTAAAATTTTGCCCCAGGCAGGCAGGCAGGCATAGTATTATATTGCATGTACACACCATTTTGATTTTTTATTTGAATCGATTCATCTATTTAACATGAAACCTCAAGGGCAATTACAGATTTCATCACGAAATACAGGAGTAAACCAAAAACTATCTAAAACTACTGTAATGGCACCTATACCGAGGTAGGCCGGCAATAAAAGTTGGGACATAATAACCAATCGCAGCAAAGGTAGTAGAGTATCCAAATAGACACCCAGTTCAAACTCACAGTTAGCACAAGATGAAATCCAAGCAGGTATAACCAAACCAAACCAAACCGAGCCTTATGTATTAATCACTTGGGGTCGGCTACATGGATTTTTTTTCTCCATTGAGCTCTGTCAAGAGCTATTTGTTCACACAAACCCATTATATTCATATCTTTACGCATAACAATATCTAATGTCAATTAAGGTCTACCCCTCCCCATAGCATTGCTACCCAAAGCTATCTTATTCGTTTTCTTAACTACTGCATCTCCTAGTCTACAGTAGACATGTCCAAACCATATTAGCCCATTTTTCCTCAATTTCTTCTCTATAGGTGCTACACCTACCATTTCATGAATCGTTTCATTTCTAATCCTTTCTCATCTAGTCTTACCATACATCCACCTTAACATTCTCATTTTCGCTACACTCATCTTGCTCATCTATTGTTTCTTAATAGGCCACATTTTGACCCGTAAAGCATAGCAGGTCTTATGGCAGTTCTATAGAATTTTTCCTTCAATTTTGTGGGTACTCTCTTGTCACATAGTATGATCCGGAGGCGGGTATGTTGTCCAAAAAAGCTCAACGCCGGCACACCCAAATCAGAAGCACACCAACGTGGATGATTGAATGGGAAAATATGGAGTTGAAATTGGGAGTTTGTGTAAAATTGTGGTGGTGAAAATATAATTGTCTCAAAACTCGATCTACTAACATTTTTTGTATAAACCTCTGTCACGACCCAAACCCAAGGGAATTGAATCCGTGACATGGCCAGTGATTTTAGAATCACCCTAGGCCTTTGATATCACACAACTGTAAAATTTTACAAAAAAACTCTCAAGTCTGAAAATCAAATAATAAAATATTACAATCAGAATTGTCTATCGTGCATACCAAATACAACTTCGCCTAACGGCTTTAAAGTACAACAATTGTAGGCCCCAAGCTTTTGGCACTATTGAATCAACTATCGTGCAAGTTGCAAATTATCGAAATCTTCACTACAAAGCAACTCGAACCCTAAACGTCAATACAATCATCATCGAAGGACCAGCTTAACTTGTATTTGAAATGGGCACCGCACAAAACCATTTCAGTGAGAAATACGATATACAGAGGTTACTTAATCGCATGGGAATAATCAAATAAAACATGGCATAATCATGAACTTTTCAACAATCAATATGAGTTTCCAAACTCAATAATTATGTACTTTTCAACAACACAAGTTTCAAATTTGCAAATCATAAAATCCAGAAACCAACGACAGTGTTCAGGCTCAAAACTGTTAAACCGAAAGAGATCCATCATCTATCATCATCATTATCATCTTGGGCGGTAATCCGGTAGCCCGGGGTGCAACCCCAACAAAATAAGGAAAATGATATCAAATCCAAAGGATACCCGACCGTATCCTTATCCACAATTTCATAGGCACCAATTTACACATAGCTCATCAGAGCTCTTCGCCCAGATTTTACTCCAAAATCTTTTATCCACTTTTTTTTTAGATTAATCCCATGCATTTTTTTTAAGCTCAATTCTCACAATTTTATCCTTATATGATTATTTTTTAAATTATTCGACATAGCATTTTATAAATATCAAAACCATAAATAATCACAAAATAATTTGAAAGAATATTATGTAACCAAGGTATATCGTACTCACATTTAAAATGTGACCGTAAAATTACCAGGCATACGAAATTACGAATTACTCATCCAAACCTGTGGCTTGTAAAACCTTCGATGGCTAGTGTGCTCACACGAGCCCGACCCAAACATAATTATACGGTGTCCCAAGAAAATTATTAGGGTGCCCTTAGTCTTATTATAGGCTATCCCATGCCATTCTTCAACCCATAACTAATTCTTTTCTTCCCAAAACCATTTTAAAAGTGGGAGTTGTCGAAGGGAGGGCTTATCGGAGAAAGAGTGCTATGGGAAGTGCGGAAGCGGCTACAGGGGGGAGAGAGCGACCACGACAGAGATAAAGGGAGGTGCGAGGGTTGTCTCCAAAAGTGGATCCAAGTGACGGCGGTGGTGATGGAGCACGGTGCTGGTGATGGGTGCTAGCATGGAGGAGAGATAAAAAATGGCAAGGCGGTGGCCGGCGGCAATGGCTGTCACAGTACAAGTATATATATTCGTATATATTTCATTCTCTTTTTGTTTCTTTAACAGCTGTGAGAGATCGTACTAGGGGATGAGAGTGTGGTATTTACCGAGGTGGGACGACTTGCCGAAGAGGTGATCGGAAATGGAGGTGTTCGGCTAGAAGAGAGAGGAGTTAATGGCGATGGTGTTTGGGTAAAATAAGAAGAAAAACAGAGGAAGGTACGTGGTAGGAACAATTTGGGTGTGATGCTGGACTTACAAGTACACATTTTGGGTGTCTATAGAGTAGCGGATAAATAAAAAAAACAATACGAGATAGTATTAAACTATGAAAAATGATTTTGTCACTTTCTTATTCATTAACGCCACTCTTTACAAGTGCATGTATTTTTGCACGTCTCTGCAAATGTATTTTTCACCAAAAGGGTTTTGCTAGAAACAGCCCTTGGGCATTTCAGGAGCAGTGCGATATTGTATTTTTTTCCCATTAGTTGAATTCATGTGCCACTGTTTTGTAGCGCTTTTTGGTCATTTACTGGCCATTTTGGGTTAAATGACTTATTTATCCCTTACTTTTGCAACACAACTTTTTTGTTTTTTTTTTTTTCATCGGCTTTTCTGCCCATGTCCATGTGACTCATCTCCTCTCCCTCTCTCTCCTCTACGACAATGACACAGCCAAGTCTTTTTCTGTTGTTTCTACTCGCCTTCTGCTGTTTCTACTCGCCGTGTAGAAAATCAGAAAGATAGAGCTGCCGTATGTCGTGTGGGGTCTATTTCGGGTTTCGCACTAATGATCCGAGTCGTTTAATAATTTTTTTTTTAAAAAATGGATGGCCCTATCTAAAATCAAACTTAATTTGATATGTATAGGTTTTCAATCTAATCTTTTCATTTTGAAAAATTAGAAAAAATTGGAAAGATTGGATCGAGCACTTACACATATCGGGTTGAACTGATTTTTCACGAGTCTACTCAATTTTGTATTTAAATTATTGAACGGTTCAAATCATCAATGCGGTGGCTCTATCATTTCCGGAAAACTGAAAAACAAAACTCACCGTCTCACTGCAGAAATTCCTCTTCGCTTTATCATCATCAAGGACAAGCCCCCTCTCTTTTCTTTAAAAATGAATGAAGAAGGAGTGGATGAGAATATGAGAGACACAGAAAACGTGGTAATTGTAGGAGGGAGGAGCACTGGATAAAAATCTACTAACTGGTTTGACTGGAAATTTACCGACGGGAGGAAGTCAGAGGAGTGAAGATCAAAAGACGGGAGCCAATTTGTTGAGGAAGGGGGAGGGCATCAGATAACAGTCCGACTACACTTTGGTACACCTAGTCTAACAAAATTGTGTGAAATACATCTCGGAGTCCCACAGAAATGATCTGAGCCCTTTAATTTATTTAAAATATTTTTGAATTTAAGTTTTCATAAAAATTAGCTCAATTAAATATCGACAAGAGCTTGATCGATCTATTCAATTCTGATCCCTGCGCAAATTTAGGTACCAAAAACAACCAAATGAATAAATTAAGCCCTTACCTGTACTTTATTAAGTTGATCTTTACGACTATGATCAAAAGTCATTTATAAGCAAATAAATTAAACGGCTTAGATAATTTGTGTAAGACTTCAAAATGGGTCTCATACATTTGGTGTACATTTAATGTGTCCAAAATGGTGTACCATAGTTTCTTTCAGAAAGACAACCCCTCATTATTTTATTTTGGGAATTGATTTTTACACTTCATTTTTTTATTATTTACATTTCTTTTTTTGTTACAGAAAACAAAAAAAAATGTGAATAACAAAAAAAAAGTGTAAATATCAATTCTCTTATTTTATTTTATCACCAATTCTTTGAAGTAAGGCGAGGGGGTCCACTCTTTTTTCCGAACAATAATTCCAAAAGGGCGGAGGCCGGAGGGTCCACCCCAGACTAGGGAAAAAGGGAGACAGTAAGGGTCATCATTTAGCCCGCCGGCCCGCGACCCACCCAAAGCCCGCCCGGCCCACCTGGCTTTTACCCTGCCCGAGCCCGTAAAACGGGCTGGCTAGCCCGGCCCGTAGTTTGTAATGGGCGGGCTCGGGCCTATGAATTTTTACTCGGCCCGCCCGCCCGGCAGCCCGCCCGTGGTACCCGTCCAAAAGCCCGCCAACGGGCCCTTCTATTAGCCCAAAATCCTACAAAACCCTTTCTTTTTTCTCTTGGTTTAGTTTTGCCAAGGAAATTTAAGCCCGCCCGGCTTTTGGCCTGCCGGCCTGCCAATTGGGCTAGCCCATGGGCCGGGCTTCAGCTTCAATTTATGGTAGGTGGCCCAACCCGCCCGGCCCGCCAAAAAAGAAAAAGCCCGATCGGCCCGGCCCGTGGGCGGGCTCGAGCAGCGACTTGGCGGGCTGGGCCGGCCCGGCCTGGCCCGATGATGACCCGTAGGAGACAGGGTTAATTTTGTAAATCTACCTCAATTCACATCACTTCAGCAAGTTGGAGAGAAAGCTTGTCGTTTGCTTTGAAACTGGCGATACAGGGCTGTCCTTTTTCGCGCGTGAGAGTCCCTTTATAGCGCGTGAGAGCCACTCTGAACTGCCCTTGGGCTATTCCTAGAATTTATTCAATTTGCCATTTTGGAATAATTTCACAACTACCTATTTGTCTGTGCATTAAAGCCATGGATGTGTTTGCTGGCAGAAAAATAGTATGCCCAACGCTTCTAGTTTGTGACTTATCAGAAAAATATCAACTTCAAATAATTTATAACCCACAATTCTATACCACAAATTTCCTTAACTCTCAACTACCACTCTAATTATTTATATCAACATCATTTAAAAGGGTATAGATAATTATTTGGCCAAACAAGTATCTGCCGACGATACAAGTCATGCGATTTAGGGAAAGAAAATATCTATACAGTCAGTCGGTATTTTTGGCTTTGATCAATTACGTTGTCCAGACTTCGTTCTCAGAAAATTATTCAAAAACTAGTGCGGATAACAAAAATTATTACAAGATTAACTGTAGTGACAGAATTTTAAAAACAATTTTCAAGTTTCATATTTTAATTTTGAAAGTTAAAATTTGGGTTACCACAACTTCTTTCAAGCATGAGATCTGGTTTGGTTTTCTTTTACATCTCCTTCACTTATGATTTCCTTGTCATGGTTTGCTTGGAAGTTAAGTAGAGGAAGCGAAAGAAAGAGAGAATTAAACAAAAAAAATTTGTATCTGTTGTTTGATTCCTCGTTTGAAGGAAGGAAGAGAAAAAAATGGAAGAAATAGGGGCAAATTTCATTGACACTCTTTGAGAACTTGTACAATAGTAGTACTCCATCTGTTCCAATTTAATTGTTTCTCGTTCTATTCTAACCAGCTAAAAAACTAGTTATATTTTTAAATCCGTAATGAATTTCATATCGAATATATGGATCTTGTTTGGCAAATCTCGATTAGTTTTATAATATAATATTTTCAAAATCACACAAAACATTATAAATAACAAGATATAATTAATTGAAAAGTAGCACGAACTCCAAAAAGGACAATTAAATTGGGACAGAGATAGTATCATTTTATTAATTATTTTCCATAATACTGACAAAAAAAAAGAGATTAGGAATTGTAGAAAAAGAAAAATGATTGTAAAAATCATTTCTTTCTTGTTAGAAAAGTCTTGCTAAGTTGGCTGATCACATTAATTAAAGAAAATAAGTGGAATAATAGTACATGTTGTTAGTTAGTGAACAAAGTTAATTCTATGTGGTCTCTCTCATTGATCATCCTCTCCCCCATTTTCCAATAAATGTAGATGTAATCGGAGAGATATGAAGAGTACGAATATCAATGAGAAAGAAAAGGCAGAAAGCAGAAAAGAGAAACACTGACGCAATCACAGCACCATCTATGGCGACCCAAAGCAGCTCCTATCATCAAGAACCCAAAAACACCTCTCGAACCCCCTACCTTCCCACAGTAGATCCTCTCCTACTGCCGGATCTCTTCCCGGAAATCATCTTCGAAATACTGTCGAGGCTTCCCGTCAAGTCTCTGCTGCGATTCAGGTGTGTTTCCAAATCATGGCGTTCTTTGATTTCTCAACCCGTATTTGCCAAAACCCATCTCAGTTTAGCATCAACGAACGTTGATTATACCCACCATAGACTCATTCTACACTGTTTGTATCCTCCTTTTATTCATTACAAGTCCTGCTCTCTTCACTCTATTTTGAACGAGAAATCTGATACTGCTGTTGAGCTTGATTTCCCTTTGAACGATCATCGTTGTAGTGGAACATGGATTGTTGGTTGCTGTTATGGTTTGGTGTGCCTCAGAGCTGGGCAGGAAGTACTTATATGGAACCCGTCTACTAGGAAATCCAAGGGATTGCCAAATCCTGAAATGCACAATTACATTCCGAGTTATAGTTTTGGCTACGATAAGTCCGTTGATGATTACAAGGTGGTGGGAGTCTTTTCCCATGTTCATACTCTTGAGATTGAAGTGAAGGTGTATACATTAAGGACTAATTCGTGGAGGAGGATTGGTGACTTTCCTAATCGTCTTGGTTGGGGAGAAGAAGGGACATATTTGAATGGGGCCCTCCATTGGACTGTGAGTAGGGAGTCCAATGTTGTTATTGTTTCTCTTGATTTGGCGAAGCAGACTTATGGAGAGATTTCAGTACCTGATTATCGAGATGGTCATTTGTCTTGGAGCTTGTTGGATGTTTCAAATGGATGCCTTTGTATACGATGTGCCTATGATGATTATGCTGATGTATGGGTGATGAAGGAATATGGTATCAGAGAGTCTTGGACCAAGTTGGTTGTGATACCTCATGCGACCCCTCAATTGGGCACTCCTTACCCCACCCCAGTCTGCATTTTGAAGAATGGTGAAGTTTTAGTGAATGCTTTCACGCATTTAGTTTGGTACAATCCAAAAGATGGCACATTTTTTTGTCCTAAAATTCGTAATGGTTCAGAAGGTTTAACTGTCTTTCCCTACGTTGAAAGCATAGTCTCGCTTGACATTTATGTTGACAATTGGGTTACTGGGGTTTAGTGGCAACAACAATACTAAAGGGAATAAAGGTAAAATTGGATGTTTGATTATGTCTTACCAGCCTTCCCCTACTCTTGTCAATCCAGTGTGTTTATATTTGGTCTTGTGTCTTTTAATATCGTAGTGATATACTCAATCTTGGTATTAAAACCGAAAAAGAACAAAGTTCCTTAGTTCATATTTATTGAAGTTGAACCTTGTCTTTGTAAAATACTCGCCACCTACGGTGATTGTGCTGATGTATGGGTAATGAAAGATCAGAAAGTCTACACTTCCTGATCGGAATCCCGACGTCCCTCTGGGTGCACTCCGGCCACCAGACGGCCAATCCGATCCGTCCAAAAATTCTAAAAAAAAAACCGAGTGGGCCCTTGCGAGAATAAATGACATCTGATGTGTGTAGATGACCGATCCAATAAATTCATTTTTGTGTTTGGATCGGCCAAGAATGGAGTGCTTGGATCGGCCACTTACACACGTCGGATGCCATTTATTCCCGTGGAGGCCCACTCGGTTTTTTTTTATAGAATTTTTGGACGGATCGGATCGGCCTCCCGGTGGCCGGAGTGCGCCCTGCGGGGCGTCGGAATTCCGATCGGGAAGTGTAGACTTACTGATGAAAGATAGGTATTAGAAAGTCTTGGACCAAGTTGGTTGTCATTTCGTATCTGCCTCTTCCAATGGCTGGTCCTTGCTCCATACCAGTGTGCATTTTGAACAATTGTGAAGTTTTACTGTATATGTACAGGCAGTTAGTTCCTTGCAACACAAAAGATGGCACATCACATCTATTTATCCTAGTATTCGTAATTGTTCAACAGGTTTTGCTATCTATGTCTGTCCCTACTTTGAGAGCCTATTGTCCCCTAAGGTTGATGTTGATAGGGGGGGTTTCAGTGGCAGCACCCATTCTAAAGGGAGTAAAGTTAAAATTGTCTTCGATTATGCCTTACTAGCCTTGCCCAATTCTTATTAATCCACGATGTATTTATATGGGTTCTTGTTCTTTTTGATCTCTTAGTGATGTACTCAATGCTGATTTAAAAATTGAAAAAGAAATAAGTTCATTTACTCATATTTATCGAAGTTTAACCTAATTTTGGTAAAACCACAGGTTAATAGTGAAAGGGTTTCACGTAAATATGGTTTCACGTCATGATATGTTTGACATTGTTTAACGAGATGATGGGTTTTTGAGGTGACACTTGTTTCTTTTTTTTTTTAAATTTTCTGAACTTGGAGGAGTAGGTTGAGGAAAATTTTGAAATTCGCAGAAAATGCACGACGGATCACACCGTAGCCAACTGGCAATCCATAAGAATTTAAGTTTCTTATACAGAGTATTTTGTCCCCTTTTTTTTTCGCTGCCTTATGGTGTTCAAAAGGAATTTGTGATTGGCGTTTCGGAAATAGGTTAACCTATGTTTATTTTGTGTGCTTCTAACTTGGTGGAACATTAAATTCAAAAAAAAAAAAAAAAAAACCCTAAAGAGGGTTGTTAATATTCTCTTTTTTGGGTTGGTGTGGGAGGAGTGATGTGTTTCAACTTTCATGCCTTGCCGAGATGTATTTCTTCCCCAGTACCTAATTTTGCTTGAGGACATTTAATTGACTACTAGCTTTTTAACAAGTGGGCTTCTTAGCATTCATTACCTAATTTCCGATTAGTTTAAGCTGAAGCATGTTTCTTGCTTGGTACCTCAAATAAACCGCACAGAGAAGCGAAAGCTCAATGAGAACTAATAGTCCATGCATGTCTAAGGATTAAGCGAAAGCTTAATCCTTGTGTTCTATTTGGTTTTTTGTTTTCTTTTAGGGTGCGTTTGGTTGGATGGAATGAAATGTGAATAGGAATAGAATTAAGAATGGAATAGAATTGGAGGAATTGAGAATGGAATAATCAATTCCATTCTCAGGGTTGTGCTTAGGAATAGTCATTCTCATCTCCAATAGAATAGTGTGGCAATAGCAATTTTTGGAGTGACAATAGTTATTTTTGGAGTGGCAATAGCATATTTTGGAATGGCAATAGTAATTATTGGTGTGGCAATAATGAATGTTGGAGTGACACTAGTAATTTTGGTGTAACAAAGAAATGGAATAACAATTCCTTAGTTTTTTGGATGGAATGACAATTCCTTTACAAAGGTGAATAGTGATTCCATTTGGAATCATCATTCCATTATTTAATGATGAACCAAACATTAGAATAAGTAAGTTATTGGAATGACTATTCCATTCCAACCTTGATTCCATCCAACCAACATACCCTTATTGTAATTGGAAGTATGAGCTTTGGAATCCATTGATGAGTTTTGAGCTTGAATCCTTCAAAGCTAAAAGGCTCCGTTTCGAAACAAAAAAAAAATTCTTATTTTTTAAAAAGACAATTTTAAGCTCAAAAATTATAAACTTATTGAATATAAAAATATGCAATATGGTTCTTGGTTTGGAAGATATCGATGAGATCTTTTATACGATACAACAAAAATTAAGAAATTATTTTTCATTTACTTTATTTTTGAGTTTAAAATTGTGAAATAAACTGTTTATTTTTTAAAAAGATTTTTGAAACGGGGCAAGTCGGTCTAGCATATTCATACATTATAACATTTAGGTGGATTGATTGGAGGAGTTGCTGTCATGCGCAGGGAATTCAAGGCTTAAATTGTGACAGGACATTTTCTGGTGGAATTGCAGAAATTTCTTCCAACGTGGGTAGGCACGCGTTGGGCGAATATTAGTGCTGCATACTGTTTTTTTGGTGCTTTAGTGCGGGTTAGGCATGAGTTAGGTACCATTAAATTTTTCCACAATCCACAAACTTCAAACGACTATATCTTCATCGTATGGACTCCGACTGAGGCGGGTCTTTGTCAAAGTTGAACCCCTGAAAGCCTACGTCTCTGTGGAGTTTGAGGTGGTCCAATCACCTATTTCTAAGCCTACGTCTCTGTCAATCATCCGGATCCGATAAGATCCAAATCTTATCCAAATCCGATCTGAATCCGATAAGACTCGAATCAGATAGTGGTAATCCGGATCCGAAACATTCAGATCCGATATGAAAATCCGAATTCGATCCAAAAACCTTTATACTTCAAAAATTTTAGCAAAATACAATTTTTTTTTTTCAAAAAAAAATATTTTCCGAAAAAAAGTTTCAAATTAAAAAATTAAAATAAAAATACAACTTCTTAGACATTTTTTTTTTCAAAAATAAAAAGTTTGCTGTTTTTTTAAAAAAAATTACAAAAATTAAAAAAAATAAAGTTCGGATTCGGATTGATAATGGATTTAATCCGATCCGATCCGTATTTGAATTACCGGATTCGGATTATCGGATTTCGAATTGACGCTATCGGATTCGGATTCAGATCCGGATTGGATTTTCTGGATCGGATCTGGTCTATTAACAGGCCTAGTCCTATTAGTGGTGCTACAAATTAGTTCTTGTGCCCGAGGGCAATAAGCAGTCAATCATTTACATTTTGCATCCTGTTGCCGACCTGTTTGTATTTCATGTTACCTTTCGTTGATTGTGCACCATTAATACAATGCTTGTTTATTGAATTGCTTATTTAGAAGCTTATAGACCTTCGGTTTACAAATATCTTGTGTCATGAATATTTTGGTCGTTATGGCACATTATAACTTTTGTATGCAACGTACATCTCATACGAGCAATAACTATGTTGGTGTGTCACATGTTTTCAGGAACTGAGAATGACGAGGTGTGATTCCCATAATTGAATTTGCTATATTGGTAGCCTTGGTGATGTTACAAATTGGAAATTCATTGAGTGCTAATACTCTGCTCGTAATCTTGCTAAAATGGCGGTAGATCGAAGTTGAGCATCTTGTTTTGCTGGATTGGGGAAGTGCCAAGAGCGTTGGGGTCTACTGAGCTTGCTTAGTTGCTGCCGATTTTGCTTCCTTTTGCTGCTGTTTCTTCTAACTTTGTATGCCCATAGGGTGCAAAAAATATGTTGTGTGTATGGATCTAGTACGTTAAAGCCTGGGCTGACTCTTTTGGAAACTTAATTTGTATAATTATGGCATGTCCACTCTTATAAATGGTTAATCAAGTTATTTTGCTTTTGTTTGAGCTTATCCCCTTTATATTATTACATTAATGATTTAAGTGCCTATTTCATGTAGCTTTTTAGGGGATTTTTAGTTTGTCTTTATTCAAATTTTTCTGTTATTGTTTGTTTTGTGTCGTACTTTTGTGAATTATTGATTCGTATCATTAAGACGAATCGAAAACATAAAAATTTATGATTTTTACCCAAATATTTTGGGAAATATCTATGATAAAGCTCAAAAAGTTTTAAGTTCTAGCAAAATAAGTTGAACGGATTGTGTTGCCAATCATGGAACCTGTGATGATCAAGTTAGTAGGGATGAAACAGTGTACATACTCCACAAGCCAATCAAAGTGCTGATAATTTAACAAGACTTGGATGTGGGGTAAAAAAAAAAGCACCAAAAAGAAGAAGAAGAAGTTTAGTTGTTCGTGTATGTGTGGGGGGTTTTGAAGGCCATTCCAACTTTTTTATGTTGAAAAAATGGATTGGATGAGGACCTGTTTGGGCTGAATTAACTCAAATCAATTGGCAAATAATTGTGTGCGGGCGTGCCAGAAAAGAAATAACTTCAAAGAAGAAATTACTCTTTTCAAAATGATTTGAAACCACTAATTTCAATCAGGCAATTGTGTTATCCGTTCGATTACCTCAACTAAGAGGATTTTTCCTTAAGGTATCAACCAAATAAAAGATTGACGCGCTTCGAAATCAGAAAAGATGATTGAACACAAACAAACCTGAATCTAATCAAAGGTAAGTTTGTATACAAACACTCTTAAGATTTTATCAAGAATAATAAAGAAATGCAAGCACACTGAATTTAATCAAAAGCGAACTTGCAAACAACTATTCTTTGGTAAGAAAAGAGCTTAAAGGAAATAAGAAAACTTGAATTTAATCGAAAGCAGTCTTACATGCAAATAAGCCTTCAACTTACAAAAAAGATCCTACTCTAAACTAAAACTAATCTAAGATAGATCTCTGAGCAATCATTTTGTATGAATTGTCAGATGATATGGATTTTTGTCGTCCCTTTCTCTTCAATTGCTTCTTCTATTTATAGATGCTGAATCTTGCCTTCGAACCCCCACGTCTTCGATTGATATCCACGTTGGCCACATAAAACGGTTGAGGGAGGTCTTCGAACGGTTATCCTGATATTTCCAGAATCCCTTCTTCTCCTGCTTGCTTCGATCGTGGTGTTCGTGGCTCCATGCTTAAATAACGGTTCCCACTTCCAAGCAACGTGGTTTAGTGTTTGGCTCAGAACAATCCCCTACAATCATGTCCACCATTTACCATAAACCAAACAGTAATGATACCGTTTGATGTTTCCAAAGATCAATCAACGGTTTAAATCAGACTGCTTTTAAAACCATCCTTAATTATAGTCTAAACGCTGTCGGTTCCAATCAAAACGATACCGTATAGTACTAAAACAACATCACCATTTAACCCCGCAATCCTCTGTATCTCGGGCTTAATCAGGATGTGTTCTGATTGGTCAACACACTATTTGGTGCCACGTGTAACTTTCCTATTGGGCGGCATATTTTAGGATGTAAACAGGACCGTGTTAGTTCAGGGACTACGATCCCGTTTTGCTTAGGTTCTCAACTTTTAAATATTTATTTTTTCGTTTGACGAGATATGTCATTCTCTTATAATACATCACATTTAATTAAAAAAAGAAGTACACTTATTTGAAAAATAAGTAGTTATTGCCCTTGGAGCCTAAGTAAAAAGTTTTATAATTTGAAGGACTAATAAGGCACTTTTCGAATAGTTTAAGGGATGTAAAGGAAAATTAACCAAATTCCCGTCCGGGTTTCTTCTACCTCTCTTTCTCTGACTCGATCCTCGTTGTGTCCTCGTCTGGGAGCTCGGCTTTCCATGGCGACCGAAAGCAGCTCCATTTGTCAAGAACCAAAAAAGACCTCCTGTCTAGGCTTTCCGACGGAACTCATCGCCGAAATACTGTCGAGACTTCCGGTCAAGTCTCTGCTGCGATTCAGGTGCGTTTCCAAATCATGGCGTTCTTTGATTTCTCAACCCCAATTCGTGAAATCCCATCTCAGATTAGCGTCTACGGACACTGATTATATCCACCATAGACTCTTCCTAAGTGGTCTGCGTCCCGGTTATGCTAACAAATCATGCTCTCTTCACTCTATGTTGAACGAGCAATCTGACACAGCTGTTGACCTTGATTGCCCTTTGAAAACATCTAATTGGCCAGTAAGGATTGTGGGCAGCTGTGATGGTTTAGTGTGCGTTGCGACTGATAGCCAAATATTTATATGGAACCCGTCTACGAGGAAATCCAAGAGATTGACCGACATGCCGCATCCGACATTCATCAGTTATGGCTTTGGTTACGATGAGTCTACCGATGATTACAAGGTGGCAGGATTTTTTGGGAAGTTTGGTACAAGTGGTTTTGAGGTTGAAGTGAAGGTGTATGCCTTGAGGACTCCTTCGTGGAGAAGGATTGAAGTCTCTGCTCATCGTGTTCCTTCGGATGGTTTAGGGACATATTTAAACGGTGCCTTCATTGGACTGGGCGTAGCGATTCTAATGTTGGTCCTATTATAGTATTATTGTTTCCGTTGATTTGGTGAAGGAGGCTCATGGAGAGGTTTTGGAACCTGATTATCAAGATGGTCATGTGTATAGGACCTTGTTGGAAGTTTTAAATGGATGCCTCTGTATACTATGTGCCTATCGTTATTACACTGATCTATGGGTGATGAAGGAATATGGTACTAGAGAGTCTTGGACCAAGTTGGTTGTGGTACCTTATGTGAAACATCCATCTGGTAGTCCTTACTCCACCACTCCATTGTGCATTTTGAAGAATGGTGAAGTTTTACTGCATAATTTGCTTCATTCCCATGCACGTCTATTGAGCTTCCCAAAGATAGCTACAATAATTTCCCTATAAATGGCAGTTAATGATAGGGTTTAACGAATTACATTACCTCTCATAAACCCCTTCGAATTTGAGCTTTCTTTTATTAAGAAATCTTAAGTTTATGGACTCTCTTCCAGAAATAAATCTTATCTTGGACAATCTCGATTGCCAAACTCCTTCTCCTCAAATGTCTCCTCCAAACTCTCCTCGAATGTTAGCAAGCAAAATCCTTTCGGATAAACATTCCATACTCCCAACCCATCTACCACAGGTTGGGACTCCTCTTTAACCCGTTCGAATTCGTTCGATGGATCCAACTGGGGCTCATGGGAAGAAAACCCTACTAATACCAATACTGGCACCATTCTGGTCCGGTTCGATCAACCTGATCCCACACCTCATAAATTCCATCACTTTCGAACCATTTTTGCGAGTCAATTCCTACCCCTGAGTGGTAACGATACCGTTCACATGGGCATGCTCGAATCCATTTATTCTTCTCTCAAATTTTCTCCTTTCCTTAAACAGGAAGAAAACTATCTTGGGCCGGCCCTTATTGCGACTTCAAACGCATGGCCCAAGCCCAAAAAACCCTCTGGCTCACAGAGGTGCAAACCCCACACTTCCCAGCTGACTTCGAAGAGACCAACAAGCTAATTCCTCTTCCTGAAGAGCCCGACTGGTTCAATGAGGTGAATAACCTTGCCATTAACACCCCTCATTTCCAATGGCAATATGGTTATTCCATCTACTCTGCTGACAAGAGCAAAGCTTTGCAGCTTCTTGCAGCTTTCTCCTTTCTGGACATCCATATTCTGGAAGAACCAGTCCCACTCACCAATTTCAAATGGGCTTGTGAAACACTGGTGCTATGTTCCATCCCTTCTACGGTTTCCTATCAAATTCACTGCTTCCTGGATTTCTTACCAGTGATCAAGTCATGGCTCGAAGCCAATACTGCTGCGTATTGCTTCGATCAATCCCTTCAGGACTATGCTCTTACTAAGGACAGGATTGAAAAACTGCATGACCAAATCCATAACTTCACTACTGAGTCCTTCGAAGTGGTGCCTGGCCATGCTGACAAAAAGCTTCGAAGGCGCTTCAAAAGGCAACAAATGAAGCGTCCAACAAAAGAGGCTCGGCTTCGAAGGAAAGCCAAAGCTTTGGTGCTCCGCTTCAGGCCCCTGCTGGAGAAGAAATTGGAGTCAGACTCCAAAGAGGACATGAGGAAAATGGAGCTGAAATTCCTCCAGTTTGCATGGAACAAGTTCCATAGCCTTGTTACTTGGTCCTTTCCTCATTACTTTGAGAATAAAAAAAGCAACCACTCAGCACCCAAGCCCTTCGAAGGCCTAATCTGTGCTTCTTTTCATAGGAACTAGAATTTCCCTTGTCTTGCTTTTCCCTTTTGTAAATACGTAAATTTCCATTTTGTAATCCAGTAGGTTTGTTCAATGAAATTTCTTTTTCCAACACGCTGGACTTGGGCTTATTGTTAAAATAGAAATTCTAATAATAAGAAATTCTACTAAAGAGAAAAAACCAACCCCAGCGGACCCCAGAGTACGGGCCCACTACAGGCCTGGCCCACCTGCAGGAGTATAAAAGCGGAATTGATTCAAAACCACCCCTTACACTCTATTCGTTCAAGCTTTCTCAAACTCAAAACTCCCAAGAACAGAAACCCTCTCTCTTTTCCTCGTCATCAACGCTAAACCCAAACTGAATCAATGGCTTCTTCCAGCAATCCAGCAGCCCGAGAACATGTTACTCCCTCTTTGGCCCTGAGACGGTTCGTGTCAGGACAAACACCAGGACCGACTAAAGAGCCCTATCTCGATTCCAGAGTCTTCATTCCAAACCCTAGCGAAGAAGGTACTTACATTTTAGGCCCTCAACTCATAGGAGAAATCCCTGCTAGCCTTTCTCTCTACTATCCTCGATTAGGGGATGCTGAAATCCGGGCTTGTTCGAACCAGATTGGCAAAATTTCCCAAAGAAATCCTTCCCCTGTTGGCCCACATTGGACAAGGATTGGAAGATATGGACCACCCGTATGTTGGCTGCGAAGTCGGACGACTTAGAGAAGGTGGGTTTAAAAAGACTTATTACCCTCCTTCGAAGGGGGGTCCCACAAAATCCTCCTCTGATTCAGGCCGCCCTGGCCTTTTGGGACCCATCTTTCAACTTCTTTCGCTTTAACTGTGGCATGATGGCACCCACAGTTCTGGATGTTACCCAAATGTTGGGGCTTATTCCGTATGGCCCCCAATTTGACCCTACCAAGGAGTTCCCTCCTCCCGAGGGGTTTACTCGTTTGACTGCCACCAACGGGGCTTTTTCCCAGTTCTACCACAGAGAACGGAAATTGGTAGGAGAAGTGACTGAGACAGAGTTTTTTGCCTACATTCTTTACACCCTCTGCAAACACATCTTCTGCCACTCCGGGAAAAGAGTGATGAATGAATTTGTTCCATTGGCACTGGCACTTGCTAGAGGAGAAGAGTTTGACTTCGCCTCCTACTTCTTGGGTCATGTCTACAAAGCTGGGTTCGACTTTTACCATAAGGGTTTGAACCATTCACAGGGAGGGCCCCAATGGTTTATTCAACTTTGGCTTCATGCTTATTTTCCTGAGCTGGGTCCCTTCAAAGCACCCACATCCCTTACTGGTGCCGTCGAGGCGCCCAATGTTCATGGTGACAACTACGTTCACCCAGAGGATAGCACAACACAGACTTTGGTATACTACCTCTGCTTTTTTGCTGGTCTAGCCTCAGATAGGGAGTGGCCCAATCCATACCCTACTCTTGTTGGGCCAACATGGTTGTTCGACATCCTGGCAGACAAACGGGGAAGATCCTCTCGAGCTATCCAAGCATGGGGCAACATTCTTACAAGCAGAGAGATCTTCATTTCCTCGTCGAATACCCTCAAGTCCATAGCACATGCAGAGGTATATTGCCCTGCACAATTTGCTAGGCAACTGGACTTTGTTCAAGGCATACCCACTCCTTACTGTGGCCTCGCCAACATCTGTATGTCTGAACGATCACCGATCATGGCTGACCAATTTCTGACGGGGTTTGCCCAAGCCAGACATGCATTGAGGAGAACAGTGATTCAGGAGTTCAGGGAACCTGAAGTGCGCACCACCCCTGCATTTGACAACTGGTGGCACTCTAACTGCTCCTTCCTCTCAGGGATTAAACCCTTCAAACGGTTTCTAGCCCACATTGGGTTCGAGAAGTCTGAGTTTGGGCATGGAGGAAAAAATAACTCGTCATCTTTTTCCTCTGACAATGAATTTGGTTTGGCTGGAGGGATCGAAGACATTACTGGAGGCGAAGTTGAACAAAGACTGACTCCAGTCGAAGCCTCCCCAATAGCAATGGTCGTTCCCCCTTCTCCATCAAGAAGACAACCTACGAGGGTAACACAAAAAAGAGGTAATCATCTCTGAACATCTCTTCTTTCTTGCTGAAACCAAACCTAATTGCATTCCATCCTACAGGTGCCACTTCTTTTCCAGAAAGTGCTTCGAAGAAGAGAAAAATTACTTCTCAACCTACAGAAGTAATTCCTACTAAGCGCTATCTTGAGCCCTCAGCTGCACCTCCAGGTTGGTTTCCTTTCCTCCAATTAATTTTTAAAAACTCCATCCCATTTATCCGAGCCACCTTCTTATCCCTTTCCTTTCAGCTTCGAAGAGGACAAGGACCACCAGGAAGCGTGGTCCTCAGGTTTCTTCTAGTGATGAAGAGACAGAGAGTGACACAGAGATGCTGGCCTCAAGGGGTAATTCCTTCCTTATTTACAATTCAGTAAAGGATTTTATTGTAATTCTAATTTTGAGTTCGAACCAGGTGAGACAAGACAGATGAAGGAGACCCTCCGCTATGTGAGGAAAACAACTCCTCCCAAGAGGCCTGTTTCTCCAAAGAAGTCTTTCTCCCCACAAGAGGTAAGTTAGTTTAAACTGCATACATTCTCATGTGTCTCCTGTGCTCGTGATTTGCTGCTAACTTCTTTGTAGGCTCAGGTTGTATCCCCTGTTAAGGCGGTGGACCTAGCTCTTATTCCCTGCCCTCAACAAGAAGTGATAGAGCCCTTAATTCCAATATCAGCAGCGGCCCCTTACAAGGTATCTTCTGAATACTCGCCTTTCGAATTATGAAAAGATTTACTCTAACTTTCTTTTGCTTTATTACAGGCATCCCCTGTTCAAGCTCTTTCTACACAGAAAGACTTTGACATGCACGCCTTGCTGTCATTTCTTACTGAGCCAACCTTTGCACAGGTAGTGGCTAGTTTGGCTCCTTCGAAGACTCTGGGGCCACTTCCCATTCTTCAGGGAGACTTCCCCTTTACTTCCTTATCGGTTTCAGGGGAGGGACCCTTAAGGATGGACCCTACTTTGGCTTCGAAGAGCCATATTCTTAGAAATGCTGAGGACCAAGGTTCCAGTTTGACCTCCTCCTTAGATCAGGTATTCTTGATACTTAATCATACCTTTCTTTTCTTGTTTTACATTCTATTTAACCTTAACTTATAAATCTTATGCAGGGAATAGGCATGGCCCTTTTTCCTGAAGATCATCCCTCATCTTCCTCTGCTCCAATTGACTTGCCCCTAGTGGTTTTTAATATATATCCTTCTTTAAGAGTCAATTGGAAAAATTTTGTAATCAGATTGCTGATCCCATTCTTCCTTCCTCTTCGAATTCCCTCGAAAGCCTTCAACAACTTTTGAGCCCTTCCATGCCCTCTGACTTACCTTCCTTTAAGATTAAACATGTTCCTTCAAAGGAAGAAGTTCTAACACTAAAAAGTTTTCTAAAATCTTTAAATCATTTAGGACTTCCTACTTTGATTGATCACAGTTTAACTTATCACTTCGAGGTATGCTATCAGGCCTTGTCCCTTTCCCAAGGACTCCTTCTTCAATCAACTTCACTCTTCAAAAGCATCTCAAACAATTTAGTGAATTGATTGCTTATAACCACTTCTTGTCTGAAAGCATTGGCACAACTATTGAGAAAACCAACAAATTGGAGGCCAAAGCACTTGAGACTGCTTCTCGTCTGTCTCTTTATCAAGCCCGAAGGGACAAACTTTCAGAACTTGACAAGAAAATGAAGTGGTTACAAGAAGAAATGAAGAAGGTCAGGGAAGAGATAGCTGAAGTTTCGAATGGCTTTCCAGAGCTTGAAGACGAAGCATTACGGGATGAATCAACGCTTCCACAGCTTATTCCTTTTCTTCGAAAGGAACAGAGAAGAAAAGCTATCCATACTTCACTTTTGGACGCTAACTCTAATTCTCTTCGAGAGCTACTAACCACTATTCGTGATGTAATAAGCCCCTTTTTGTAACTTCACACAGCTTGTACGTTTTTTATTATTCAATTCAATTCTGGGATAAGTACAACTGTAATTAAGATTGACACTAGTTCCTATTGCTTAAAAGCTTACTGTGCCAACTTCTCACCTACCGTATCTTAAAGAGTCATTAATGACTATCTACTAGTATAAATAGAGGTCTCTGGGAAAAGAAAAAACTTACAGATCATCTTCTCCACTTTTCCTTCCTGTAGTATCATTCAAACCAAGTTTTCAAGTAAAGCTACAAGAAAGATAACTATCATGAAGCCTCATCTTGTATTTGTGAAGAAAAGCTTCGAAACATAGTCACATCAACCCTCATGATATTTCCCTTGAACCTTAAAGCCCTTAGGTATAGACACATCAACACTCATGATGTGCCTGTACTGGGCTGTTGCTTCGAAGGAAGAATGGGCTTCGAGCTCTATCTCCCTACCAATGGAGCTTTGTAGGGAGAATAGAATCAAGTTCCAATGAAGCTTGGTTCAAGTCTTTGGATCTCAGTTGGTTGATCCCTAGAGATCCTCCTCCATGATACTATTATGCTCTAGATAGGTTCTCCAATGTAACCTTCTGTGTAACTGTTATGAGCACAGAAATTATTTACCAATGTATCGATCTTTATTCTAATGGCTTTGACCAATAAACTGGTGTTCTTAGCCATCCCTTTCTATTTAATGTTATTAATGAAAACATGATAGCATGGAGGAAAATACAAACAGAAATCCTCCTTCCAATGCTGTATTCCTTTATTCCATGTCTATTTATTACTTTTGCTTCGAAATGTGTTGCTACTTCGAGGACTAATCTAGTGTAATTCCAATCGTTTCAACCAACTTTTTTTATTCCAGTGGTTTCTTAGCTGTTCCTCGTAAGTTGTAAAAGATCATATACTTCTGATGTATGACGCCTAATGCTCTCAAACCCTTCACCTTCCGGGCTTCATGCGTCTACAACCCATTTAATAATGGTAATAAATGAGGCGGACTCCCCGTATTTCTTTGGGCTATAAATACACCTAGACGTTGATAGATCACAGCATCTCTTTCAAACAAAACAACATGGCTGAAAACCATCCAAATCTTGATGATCTCGCTAGTCAATTTGCCAACCTGACTACCATGATCATGGAGCTGAAGAGAGACGTCCATGCTGAGTCCCAGGCCCTTCGAAGTGAGATCGCTCAGCTTCGAAGCCAGCTGGTGTGTGTGGAAACAGCTTCACGCCTCTGTTTGGCTAGGACCTGGGATGATCTTTCGACCGTCCTCTCGGCTCATGAGGCAAAAAGTCCCCCAGAGGGAGGATCCTCCTGAAGATTCTCCTTTGGGACTATGAAGATCAACAATGGTCTTCATTTTGCTTTTTGGACCAGAGTTGGTCTTTTTGTTGTTCAGACCCACTTGGGTCTCTTTTTTTTTTTTGTTCAGACCTATTTGGGTCTGTTTTGTACTTAGACCTGCTTGGGTCTTTTTTTTTTTTTTACTAATGAAATGAAACTCTTGCTTGGCTATTCTCGATTCTTTATAGCTTCGATTAGTAGTATGGTGACTCGTTTGTGTCTTCGAATGCTAAAAAGTAAAAAAATTTTTTTTTGTAGAAAAGTTTTTAGCATCAAATCACTCAACACTAAATCAGCCAGTCAGAACCATCGATGTGTGTAACCAAACTATTTCCACTACCTCTTGTGGAAGGACTCCCATATGGAAGGAATATAAACTTTCAGATGTCTTCCGTTTATTTTCCTTCGATGAACATAACCATTCAAATTTCTCAAATGATAAGCTCCCCCTTTCAAAACCCTATGGATTTGAAAAGGCCCTTTCCATGTTGGTGCCCATTTTCCTAATCCATCTTTTTTAACTCTCCTATCCTTAATAGGGAGGATAACTTTCCATACGAGATCTCCTTCATCGAAGCTTCGAAGAGCCACTCTTTTGTTATAGCTTCTGGCTATTCTTGCTTTTTGTAGCATAATCTGGTTTAAGGCTTTTATTCTAGCCTCATCAATATCTTCCAATTCCATATGCATGGCCTGATGATAAGATCCTGTGTCTAAATCATTCTGACATGCTACTCTCTGGGATCTTACAGTGATCTCCATGGGTAACACAGCGTCATGCCCATATGTTAATGCAAATGGTGTGGTACCTGTACTAGTCCTTTTGTATTCCTATATGCCCATAACACATCAAGTAACAGATCATGCCAAATTTCTGGGTTTTGATCCACCATTTTTTGGATCCCCTTCTTGATAATTTTATTAGTTGATTCTGCTTGACCATTGGACTGAGCATAATAAGTACTAGTATATATTAATGAAATTCCATGGTTCGTGGCAAAATCCTTTACCAATCGTCCTTCGAATATGGAACCATTGTCCACTGTTATTGTTTGAGGACTCCCAAACCTGTATATGATTCCCTTTATGAAATCTATTACGTGGGTTTGTTTGACCTCCTGATAGGCTTGGGCTTCTACCCATTTTGTGAAATAATCAGTAGCTACTAGGATAAATTTATGCTTTTCCAATGAAGGAGGATAAATCATCCCAATCATGTCCATAGCCCATCCCCTAAAGGGCCACGGTTTTATTACATATTGCAAATCTGTGACTGGTAAATGCTTGAGTGGACCTGTTTTTTGACAGGCTTGACACCCCTTTGCATAATCTATACAATCTTTGAGGATGGTGGGCCAATAATACCCGTATCTCCTTATTAACCATCTCATTTTTATGCCAGCCTGATGTGCTCCACAGATTCCCTCATGCACTTCAGCCATTACTTTAAATGCATTTACCTTACTTAAGCATTTCAAAAGAAGACCATCCATTCCTCTCTTGAACAGCTCATTATTATACATTATATAGTTCATTGCTTTCAATTTGGTTGCCTTATCTGCAACGCTGTCTGGCTTGGTTAAATATTCAATCAATGCTTGCCTCCAATCATCATTTCGATGGGTTAAAGCATTGGTGTTTAATACTTCGAAGTCTGTCAACCTATTGTGTAACATAGGCAGGGATTTCCTCAAAGTTAATTGACAAAATTCCTTTTCAACTTCTGATAAAACTTTGTAGCCGGACGCTCTTTGAGCTATTTCGTCAGCCTCTTCATTAAAGAACCTAGGAATATAAGTTAAAGTAAGCATATGAAATTGATCCATTAGCTCTTTAGCATGCTGATAATAAATTATCAGCGCTGGACTAGTACATTTAAACTGTCCATTTAGTTGGTTAATCACTAACTGAGAATCTCCAAAGATTTCAGCAACACTAACCCTTATTTAAGCAAAATTTCTAGTCCAATAATCAATGCTTCATATTCTGCCTGGTTATTGGAATATTGTCCCTCACTGAGCCTAAAACCATATTTGGTTTTCAAGCCTTGGGGGGATTCCAGAATTATGCCCACTCCAGCCATCTGAATAGTTCTTGATCCATCGAACCATAATTTCCATGGCCTGATTTCAACTGTACTAGCTTCCAATGTTGTTGGTGCTTTGTATTCATTTGGATGATCGGCCAAAAAATTGGCCAATGCTTGGCCCTTTATTGACTTTTGAGGCACATACTCAAGACAAAATTCAATTAAAGACACTATCCATTTCCCAATCTTCCCACTAAGCACTGGCTTAGAAAGCATGTGCTTAATTACATCAGTTTGAGAAATAACATAAGTTATTCTAGGCAACATATAATGCCTGAGTTTCTTAGAAGCGTAAAATAAAGCTAAACATAGTTTCTCTACTGCAGCATACTTGCATTCACAAGAGTTTAAAAACCTACTAAGGTAATAAACTGCTCTTTCCTTGCCATCTTCATTGTCTTGAGCCAACAAACACCTATTGAATCTTGTGTTGCAGCTAAATACAACTTTACTGGCTTTCCTTCAATGGGAGGCGCCAATACAGGAGGGTTGGCTAAGTATTTTTTAATGGCTTCGAAGGCTTCATCATGCTCCTTTGACCACTTGAATTCCTCCCCTTCCTTCAGTTTCAACAAAGAAGAGAAGATTTTAGTTTTCCCTGCAGTATTAGATATAAATCTTCGAAGGAAATTTAATTGACCAAGAAACCTTTGCAACTCCTTCTTAGAAGAAGGTGGTTTAGCCTCAATGATGGCCTTAGCTTTGTTCTTGTCAACCTGTATTCCTTTACTGTGAACTAGATACCCTAAAAACTTCCCAGCTGATACTCCAAAAGCACATTTTTCTGGATTTAACTTCAGCTGATAGCGTTTCATTTGTTGGAATGTCTTTTCCAAGTGTTGTAGGTGATCCTCATCAGAGTTTGACTTCACAATGATATCATCTATGTAACATTCCAGAAAAGTTCCCACTAAATCATGAAAAATAGTATTCATTGCTCTTTGATATGTGGCCCCAGCATTCTTTAGCCCAAATGGCATTTTGACCCATTCGAAGATGCCAATGTTACCTGGGCAGGCAAATGCTGTTTTGTGCACATCTCCTTCTGCTATGCAGATTTGATTGTACCCTGAATGCCCATCTAAAATGGACAATATCTTGTGGCCAGCAGAACTGTCTACAAGTGTATCCACATTAGGCATTGGGTATTCGTCCTTAGGAGTAGCAGTATTTAGGTTTCGAAAATCAACACAGATTCTGATAGTTCCATTCTTTTTAGGGACTGGAACTATATTAGATAGCCATTCGACATACCTGGCTGTTCTAATGAAGCCTGCATCTAGAAGTCTCTGCATCTCTCCTTTTTAACACCTGCAATAGTTTCTGGACTCATCTTCCTGGTTGGTTGTTTCACAGGTTTGAATTGTGGCTTGATAGGTAACCTATGCTCCACCAATCCCCTGTCCAAACCAGGTAGTTCCTTGTAACTCCATGCAAAGCATTCTTTGTTGGCTTTCAATAGTGCCACCAATGCAGCTTTCATACCAGGCTCAAGCTGTTTATTAATAAGCACTGGATTGGGGTTTTGTGCATCTCCCAACCTTACTTCTTCCAACAGATCTTGTGATTCAACCCGTTCCTCAGAAGTGAGTTGGATTTCTTGCACATGAGGGTTATTGCTCTGCATAACCTCTTCCCATATGTTCTCTTCTTGGATCTTCTGTTCGACCCCCAGAGCCACATACTTTACTAAAGCCAATGAGTTGGCTTTTTCTTCAGCCTCTTTCTTGGATTCACATCCAAGCAGCATCATCTTTTGGGGTGTCTGATTCATAGTCAACAGCTTGTTTCAGCTTCGATTTTAGCTCTGCCAATTCCCCCAGTTCCATCTCGTTGGTTGGATGGGTGGCTGCTTGAAGTAGTTCACTCAGAGGAACTACATCCGATTTGTACATTTCTGCTTCAGCAAAATTTGCCGTGGCAGCAAATGGATGTGGATCAGCTTTGACTCCTTCGACACCCACTTCCTTGCCTTTGTCATACTTAACAATCATTAATTCCTGATGCATAGAGGAAGGAATACATCCGTTAACATGAATCCAGTCTCTTCCCAATAAAGCATTATATTTAGCATATGTGTCAACTACAAAGAAAACGGTATCAGTTTCTATTCCACCTACTGCCAATCTAATGGAAATGATTCCCCTGGCATGTTGGCTTTCCCCAGTAAATCCTGCAATGGATGTGCTGGTCGGGATTAATTTTGCTTTTCCTTTTCCTAACTTTTTCAAAGTTTGGAAAGGCAAAATGTTCACCGCAGCCCCATTATCCACCAAGATTCTATTAAGTGGGATTCCATCAAAGTGTGCAGTGATATACAATGGACGCAAATGTTGTCTCATTGCATTAGTAGGTAATTTAAATGGATATGAAATTTCCACATAATTTAAATCTATTACCAGGGGGTATTCGACGTCGGACATGGAATCTGACACGAAACAAGCACTTTCTTTTGAGCTTACCTCTAAACTTTCTTGATTCTGCTCAATTTCACGTATCAAGTTCTTACCCATCTCGATCTGAGATACTTCTTTTAAGTCACAGTCGTTGCATATGATATTTAACTCCTTGTCACTCAGAGTTTCTTCAGAATTCTCTGGCTCGCCCAAGCTCGACCAAGCAGTATCCTGATCTTTGAACGTCTGACCATTTGAGAAGAAATGCATAGAGCTTGGATAGACCATATTAACTTGTACTTCTGGCTGATCTCCAAATTGGATCGAAGCCACTTCTTTGATTGGTTTAACTGCTTCGGTCCCCACAGCACCCTTCTTTTCGAATTCTTGTGTGGATACCTCCATAGGGGAAAAGGTTTCTTCCATCCCCTGTTGTTCCACCACCATGGCCTCGAGCAAACCAGACTGGTAACTAGCCAGCGAGTTAGGAGAAGGTGGTTCCAGATCCTCTTCGAGCATAGCAGAGGCAACCTTTTCCAAAGTCTCCCTCTCGTGATACTGAGTTCGAAATTCCTCTGGGTCCCTTTCAATCCTGTCGAACCTTGGATTAGGTTTTGCTCGCCTATCTGATTCCTCTCCCGTTGAAGATTCTCCTGACTGGAAGAGCGTATACTTCCTTTGGAGCTTTCTCTTTTGAGTTCTTGAGAGCAATGGAACCATCTGTGGTAATTGAGACTTGGGATCCCTAATCAACACCCAGTTTCCAGAGTTCGAAATTGGTGGCTTGAAAGTTCTGCTCGCATTCCTGTTTGAACCTTTGTATCCTTGAAACAAGTCAGGCTTAACTTGCTTCAGAAACCAGTCAGGAACCCCTTTCACCAAGGTGAATTCCTCTTGTTTGGCCTCTTCTTGCGCCTTCGATGTCTGGCCAACATTAGCCTTCTTCGAAGGTGGCAGCTCCCTTCTGTGAACAGCTGGAACAGGGCTAGTAGGCATGTCCCTTTTTGGTGCCAACCAAGACTTGCTGTCACTTGGCTTTGCTTGAACTGGGGCCATTCTTTTCATCCCCATTTCTTTTGGGAAAAAACTTACGCCCTTTCTATCCAAGTCTTTGAAGACCAAATAGTTGGCCCTGCATCCTACACACAGGCACTCCAAAAATGAGGCTTCTAGCATAGGCAGGTGATTATTACCTGAGAATTTCTGCAAAGAAAAACCATCATTGGCTCGCCTATAGGAACTTGGCCTCGCTCCCATGCCTCGAGGGTGGCCAGCATATGGCTTGCCCCTTCCATATTGAACAGTATTCATGTTCACTGGTACTTCTTTGTCCTGCCAATATTTCTTGACAGTTCGAGCCAGCGAGGAGGGCACACTGGTGTTGACCTCTTCTACCTTTGGAAAAGGCACTGCATCTATCCCCATAGTCTTTTCAGGGAATTTGATTCTTCCTTTCTTGATTTGTTCCTGAATCCTGTCACGAAAAACATTACAAGATTTAGTTGAATGAGACCAAGAATCATGCCATTTGCAATAGGTCTTTCCATTCCTTTCTTCCGCTGTGGGCAGTTTCACATCCAAAGGCAGCTTAATGATTTTCTTTCTTAACAAGAAGTCAAAGATCTCATCAGCTTTGATATATCAAAAGAATATACTTTAGTAATTTCCTTTTGTTTGAACTTCTGCCCAAGAGAGACATTCTTTTGAATTAGGGCTCACAAACACAAGGTTCGTGCTCTATAATTTCAGCAGCATCTATTTCATAATTAGGATCCCTATAGTATGTTGGATAAGAGGAATTATGCCTATCCATATCTTCCTCTAACAATGATTCATATCTAGCAACTTTATAGGTTAGGTCTGCAAAGTCCCTAAACTCTGTAGAATCAAACCTCTTTCGAAGCTCTCTTTCTAAACCATCCTGTGCTAATCTCACAAACTCTGCCTCTGGCAGATGGAGTTTACACTTGGTCTTAGCCCTTTTGAACCTAGATATGAAATCTGCTACCTTTTCATCTGGTTTCTGCTTTAGCCTAGCCAAATCTGCCATAGAGACTTCAGGCTCAGCATTAAAGAATTGTGCATGAAATGCCTCTTCCATTTGAAACCAACTCGTTATCGATTCTGCTGGCAAATTTGTGTACCATGCAAAAGCTGGCCCAGACAAAGAATTTGGGAACAATTTCAACTTCATGAAACCATTCTGAGCCAAGTTTTTACATTGGGCAGAAAACCTAGCAATATGTTCTATAGATGATTGTCTCCCATCCCCATAAAACAAAGTAAAGTCTGGGATCTTAAATTCTCTAGGGATCTGAAATGTTGTGTCAACCCATTCTGGATATGGTTTTCTATAGATTTGAGGTTGTACCCCCCGAGCATGAGATTGATCTGGGATTTCGAAGACAGGCTTTGTAGGCTTTAAAGGCTCATACCAAGATTGTGGTATTTCCTCTGGATACATTTTTTCCTTACCCTTTCTAGACCTTATCCTACCCTGACCAACATCCTCTCCAAGCCTTCCTTCGAAGGGACTTTGGTGAGTGGTTGAATTAGCATGATCATCTAGCCCAATATTCCCTGGACTGTTTCTTGTTACCTCTAAGTTTTTACATTGGGCAGAAAACCTAGCAATATGTTCTGCGGCCTGTTCTAGCACAGCTTGTTCCTCTGGCACTTGACCACCAACAGGTGTCCCTATCTGCTTTCGAAGCCTTGGCATTCTGGTACCTTCGAGGTCCCACCGGGCGTGCCAAAAATTGTTTGGGCTGAATTAACTCAAATCAATTGGCAAATAATTGTGTGCGGGCGTGCCAGAAAAGAAATAACTTCAAAGAAGAAATTACTCTTTTCAAAATGATTTGAAACCACTAATTTCAATCAGGCAATTGTGTTATCCGTTCGATTACCTCAACTAAGAGGATTTTTCCTTAAGGTATCAACCAAATAAAAGATTGACGCGCTTCGAAATCAGAAAAGATGATTGAACACAAACAAACCTGAATCTAATCAAAGGTAAGTTTGTATACAAACACTCTTAAGATTTTATCAAGAATAATAAAGAAATGCAAGCACACTGAATTTAATCAAAAGCGAACTTGCAAACAACTATTCTTTGGTAAGAAAAGAGCTTAAAGGAAATAAGAAAACTTGAATTTAATCGAAAGCAGTCTTACATGCAAATAAGCCTTCAACTTACAAAAAAGATCCTACTCTAAACTAAAACTAATCTAAGATAGATCTCTGAGCAATCATTTTGTATGAATTGTCAGATGATATGGATTTTTGTCGTCCCTTTCTCTTCAATTGCTTCTTCTATTTATAGATGCTGAATCTTGCCTTCGAACCCCCACGTCTTCGATTGATATCCACGTTGGCCACATAAAACGGTTGAGGGAGGTCTTCGAACGGTTATCCTGATATTTCCAGAATCCCTTCTTCTCCTGCTTGCTTCGATCGTGGTGTTCGTGGCTCCATGCTTAAATAACGGTTCCCACTTCCAAGCAACGTGGTTTAGTGTTTGGCTCAGAACAATCCCCTACAATCATGTCCACCATTTACCATAAACCAAACAGTAATGATACCGTTTGATGTTTCCAAAGATCAATCAACGGTTTAAATCAGACTGCTTTTAAAACCATCCTTAATTATAGTCTAAACGCTGTCGGTTCCAATCAAAACGATACCGTATAGTACTAAAACAACATCACCATTTAACCCCGCAATCCTCTGTATCTCGGGCTTAATCAGGATGTGTTCTGATTGGTCAACACACTATTTGGTGCCACGTGTAACTTTCCTATTGGGCGGCATATTTTAGGATGTAAACAGGACCGTGTTAGTTCAGGGACTACGATCCCGTTTTGCTTAGGTTCTCAACTTTTAAATATTTATTTTTTCGTTTGACGAGATATGTCATTCTCTTATAATACATCACATTTAATTAAAAAAAGAAGTACACTTATTTGAAAAATAAGTAGTTATTGCCCTTGGAGCCTAAGTAAAAAGTTTTATAATTTGAAGGACTAATAAGGCACTTTTCGAATAGTTTAAGGGATGTAAAGGAAAATTAACCAAATTCCCGTCCGGGTTTCTTCTACCTCTCTTTCTCTGACTCGATCCTCGTTGTGTCCTCGTCTGGGAGCTCGGCTTTCCATGGCGACCGAAAGCAGCTCCATTTGTCAAGAACCCAAAAAGACCTCCTGTCTAGGCTTTCCGACGGAACTCATCGCCGAAATACTGTCGAGACTTCCGGTCAAGTCTCTGCTGCGATTCAGGTGCGTTTCCAAATCATGGCGTTCTTTGATTTCTCAACCCCAATTCGTGAAATCCCATCTCAGATTAGCGTCTACGGACACTGATTATATCCACCATAGACTCTTCCTAAGTGGTCTGCGTCCCGGTTATGCTAACAAATCATGCTCTCTTCACTCTATGTTGAACGAGCAATCTGACACAGCTGTTGACCTTGATTGCCCTTTGAAAACATCTAATTGGCCAGTAAGGATTGTGGGCAGCTGTGATGGTTTAGTGTGCGTTGCGACTGATAGCCAAATATTTATATGGAACCCGTCTACGAGGAAATCCAAGAGATTGACCGACATGCCGCATCCGACATTCATCAGTTATGGCTTTGGTTACGATGAGTCTACCGATGATTACAAGGTGGCAGGATTTTTTGGGAAGTTTGGTACAAGTGGTTTTGAGGTTGAAGTGAAGGTGTATGCCTTGAGGACTCCTTCGTGGAGAAGGATTGAAGTCTCTGCTCATCGTGTTCCTTCGGATGGTTTAGGGACATATTTAAACGGTGCCCTTCATTGGACTGGGCGTAGCGATTCTAATGTTGGTCCTATTATAGTATTATTGTTTCCGTTGATTTGGTGAAGGAGGCTCATGGAGAGGTTTTGGAACCTGATTATCAAGATGGTCATGTGTATAGGACCTTGTTGGAAGTTTTAAATGGATGCCTCTGTATACTATGTGCCTATCGTTATTACACTGATCTATGGGTGATGAAGGAATATGGTACTAGAGAGTCTTGGACCAAGTTGGTTGTGGTACCTTATGTGAAACATCCATCTGGTAGTCCTTACTCCACCACTCCATTGTGCATTTTGAAGAATGGTGAAGTTTTACTGCATAATTTTATGCATTTGGTTCGGTACAATCCAAAAGATGGAACATTTGTTTATCCAACAATTCATAATTGCTCAGCGCGTTTTAATGTCTTTCGGATCTTTCCCTATGTTGAGAGCCTAGTCTCGCCTGACATTGCGTCTGACGGTGGGGTTCAGTGGCAACACTAATACTTCAAGGAACATAGGTAAACTTAGATGTTTTATTATGTCTTACTAGCATTCCCCAACTCTTTTCAATATCTCAGTTATGTACTCAATGTTGATTTAAAACTGAAATAAAAAATGGTTCCCTTGCTCATATCTATTGAAGTTGACCAAATTCTGGTAAAACCGCCCATTAACCTTGAAGGGAATTGTGTAGATATGGTTTCAGATCATTTTATCTTTTAATGTTTAACAAGATGATGGGTTGTTGAGGTCGCACTTGATTCTTTTATAACATCTCCAGAAACATGGAGGAATATGATGAAAATTTTGAAATATGTATTTAGGTTTCTTATATGCTGGTCACCCCTTTTTTGTATGTCTTATGGTCTTCAAAGGGAATTTGTTGATTCGGAAATGGGTGTTGGAAATTATACAGGTTAAATCCATGGTCATTTTGTGTGCTTCTAACTTGGTGGAACATAAGCTTAAAAAAAAAAAACCCCTCGAGAGGAATGTTAATATTCTCTTTCTTTGGAGAGTGGGAGGAGTAAAATGTTTCCTTCACTCGCGAGTGGGAGGAGTGTTTTAATTGTTTTCATGTTTCCATCTTACAGTATATACTAATTGGAAGTATCAGTTATATATGGAATACATTTTTAGGTTTTCAACTTGAATCCCTTAAATAAGTATGCTAGCTTCTACTGGATTGTGCGTTGTGTTGTCTACCGGTTGTATTTCATGTTACCTTTCGTTGGTTGTGCACCATTATACAAGAGGGTTGTTTATTGAATTGCTTATTGAGAAGCTTGTAGATTCTTTGGCTTACAAGTACCTTGTTACCTGTGTTTTCAGTTATCTGTGCTTATTACAACTTTTGTATGCAATTTCTCATACGGCCATGAAATATGTTGATGTTTTTACATGTTTTCAGGGAACTGAGAATGTGGACATCTGATACCCGTAACAGATGTGCTTATATTGGCAGTCTTCATGGAGTGAAAGACTTGTACTTGCTTAATGTTCCAAATTCGGAATGCATTGAGTGCTAGCATTCATACGCTCCTAATCTTGCTACAATGCCAGTAGAAGTTGACCCTCTTGTTTTGCTGGATTGGAAGTGGTAAGAGTTTTGGGGAAGGGTGTTCGGACAAATAAGCCAAAGTGGCTTATTTTTTGTCCTTATTCAAAAATTTTTCGCATCACTTGGCTTATTGTCAATTTTTTGAGGATTATTGTATCCTCACGACGAGAGGAATCTAAAAAGTAAATTTTTTTGACCGAAATTCAATTTTTTTGAATAAAGACGAAAAAATTGTCTTATTGGCTTATTTTCGTCTTTTGTGGTTTTGGCTCATTTTTGGCGGGAAAGCCATTGGCTTATTTAGAAGAACACCCGAGATTCTTGCTAGTTTCTGCTGATTTTGCTTGTTTTTGATGTTGTTTCTTGTGATTTAATTTCATACCCCCATCAAAGAGTAAGAAAGAGGAAGAAATTGTCGTATGATGAAGTCTGTATTGTTAATGATTGTTAATTTTGCCTAACCATGCTCTTACAGAAAAGCTTGAACTATCCATCAGTTTTTTTTTTTTTTTTTCCTTCCTATCTATTGCTTTTGCTTTAGGAATTCGTATAAAAGTACTACAACTTGAGAGCACTTGTGTCGTGGATTAGAAGCTGCTTTTTTTTTTTTTGTAGTTCCCACTGGGCAAGAACTTATATTAGGTGAGAATTTTTTTCTTTAATCTAGATTCTCCTTCTAGAAGTGTCCTCAATAACAATCCGGTAGGTTGTCCAAGTTGTTGTGTATACCGGGGAGCATCAGAGACAGACTTACCATAGCATTCAAAATGATACATTTTCCAAAGCGAATGAGGTGGCCTCGAACACTCGAGCTCCTTTCATTTTAAATCACAACACCCACCCACTAAACTACTGTCATATCACATATAGAGTCATTCACCATTCAAATTTTTCTGGGATGAGTCATTTGAAAAAAATGGGAAAAATAACACTTTTATATTAGAGCATCTCCAACAGAGCAGATGTATAAAATGTAAAATGTCAAAAATCATGAAAGTTTCGTTCAATTTAGGTGCTCCAACCCAATCTCCAAACCCCGATTCACGCTTCAATCTCTCTCTCAATCTGACATATGATTAACATATTTCAAGTACTAAAATTCTGCAGGAAAAAATATTTTGGTAACTTAAATACAAAAAAAGTGACGTGACAACAAAATTTGAGGGGTCTGTATTAAAAAGTGAGGCAACAAAGTACATTTTTTTGAGCATGAATTTTGAATTACATGTTGGTGATGCTCTTGTTAGGCTCCGTTTGTTTTGACACGAATTATTTTCACATCAAAAAATCTTTTTCATTAACAATACAAGGTTTAAGTTGAACAAACTGAAAATACGTTGTTGAAGTTGGGATTTGCGTTATACCATGGGGTTTCAAATGCAATTTTCTCATATCTGTGGACAGTTTTCTGCATCAATTCCTTATTTCGTTTAGGTTCTGTTTGGAACTTATAGAAAAGAAAAAAAAGGAAAGGAAAAAAAAAAACAGGAGGAAAATGAAAGGAAAATAGGAGGAAAAATTTACTATCTTAAAACTTTTATTTTCTTCTCTCTTTCTCTCCCAACCAAACAATAAAAGAAATTTTTTTTTAATTTTCTTCCCCTTTCTTTTCCTTTCCATAACTTCCAAACAGAGCTTACTTTATCCAGATAGCGTAGACTACTGGGGTAACTACTCCTCCCGAACGGACGCAATCACAGCACCATCTATGGCGACCGGAAGCAGCTCAACTTGTCAAGAAGCCCAAAAGACCTCTCAAACCCCCCACCTCCCCACGGAAATCATCGCTGACATACTGTCGAGACTTCCCGTCAAGTCTCTGCTGCGATTCAGGTGCGTTTCCAAATCATGGCGTTCTTTGATTTCTCAACCCAATTTCGCAAAAACCCATCTCAGATTGGCGTCTATGAACGCTGATTACACCCACCATAGACTCCTTCTAACCGGTCGGTTTCCCTTTGATGTTCTCAAATCATGCTCTGTTTCCTCTATTTTGTATAAGCAATCTGATACCGCTTTTGACCTTGATTGCCCTTTGAAAGCATCTAATAATCGTCCAGTAAGTATTCTGGGCTGCTGTGATGGTTTAGTGTGCGTTGCAACTGATAGGGAACTATCTATATGGAACCCGTCTACTAGGAAATCCAAGAGATTGCCGAAAATGCCGAACCCTTCCTTCACCAGTTATGGCTTTGGTTATGATGAGTTTACCGATGATTACAAGGTGGGAAGATTTTTTGTAAAAGTTGGTTCTAATGGTATTGAGGTTGAAGTGATGGTGTGTTCGTTGCGGACTCCTTCGTGGAGAAGGATTGAAGGCTTTCCTCATCGTCTTCCTTCGGATGGTTTAGGGACATATTTGAACGGGGCCCTCCATTGGACTGGGCGAAGCAATTCCAATGGTAGTCTTATTATTGTTTCTGTTGATTTGGTGAAGGAGACTCATGGCGAGGTTTTGGAACCTGATTATCAAGGTGGTCATTTGTATAGGAGCTTGTTGGATGTCTTGAATGGATGCCTTTGTATAGTATGTGCCTATGATTATTACACTGATGTATGGGTGATGAAGGAATATGGTACTAGAGAGTCTTGGACCAAGCTGGTTGTGATACCCTATTTGATAGTATATCCATTGCCATCAGGTGGTCTTTACTCCATCATACCATTGTGCATTTTGAAGAATGGTGAAGTTTTACTGCATAATTATTTGAATTTGGTTCGATACAGTCCCAAACATGGCACATTCAAGTATCCAGTGATTCATAATTATTCCTTGCCTTGTAATGTCTATCCCTACGTTGAGAGCCTAGTCTCACCTGGGATTGATCCTAACACTGGAGTTTAGTGGCAACACCAATACTTAAGGGAATAAAGGTAAACTTAGATGTTTGATCCTAACTTAGATGTTTCATTATGTCTTACTAGCTATGAAGCATCAACATTCATAGAGATTGGCGTGTCCTTGTGTCTGACACGAGGACACGCGGGGGACACAAAAAATACGTATGGGTCTATTAAATTAAATTATATTTTTAGGGGGACACGGTGGGACGTGTATGAGAACACGACAGAGGTTAAATATGCAATTTCTTAAATTTTTGGGGTGTAAATGTGTTTAACTTCAAATAATTTGAGTTAAAAGTGTAATATGTGTTAAAACATCTAACTCAAAACCAATTGGTAATGCGTGGAGAGTTCCTCTATGCTCATATACTAGTTGTGGAGGAAATAATTAACAGATATGGGACAAACTCCAACAAGATGTATATATGATAATTGTTTATAGGGCAAAGTGCGGATTACCTCCCAGTGGTTTGACCTTTTGACACTTAACCTCCCCGACATTTGAAAATGACCAATTCGACACCTCATGGTTGTCATCTAGTTTGCATTTTACCTCCCTACCGTTAAAAATGCCGTCCATTTTGACTGGAAGTGTATTAGACGCGCCTATCTTGAAAGTTGGTATGACAAAAGTACTTGAATAAAATTGAATTCCAAAGTAGAAAGACAATACTACCCTTCTCCTTTAATTATCTTCCTCTTTGTTTTTTTGCACTGCCTTTATCTTCCTCTAGTTGAAGCCACCAACTGCAAACATTAGCCCGGTAATCTTCCCTCCACCCCAACCCAGAGAGAGAGAGAGAGAGAGAGAGAGAGAGAGGAGGAGGAGGAGGAGGAGGAGCTACGACCCCGCTCCCGGAGGCGACCACCACCGACGCCATTACGACCACCAATTAGAATGATTGGGATTAACATACCCCTGGAAAAAAATTCCTCTGATAACATATTGAAACAAATGTAAATCTGTGGACTGTAACATATTATACCATTGATTACAGCTCACCAAGCTAAAATCTTCGGGCTTCAAAATCAATACTGGGTTTGAGGGGGATTAACAGCTCTTTGCCGACCACCAACGGGAAGGATTGGGATTACCCACCACCAACGTATTTGATCGGTAATGGCGTCGGTGGTGGTCGCCGGAGGTTGACCCGGTGGTGGTGGTGGTAACCTCCAGGAGGGTCGTACCTCCTCCTCCCTCCCTCCCTCTCTCTCTCTCTGGGTATTTTTTAAGAAAATAATTGGAATCTTGGGTATTTTAAAACTATAATTCTTGGTCCTTTTTTTGTAATCCTCCTCCCCTCGTCCCCCGCATTAATGATTTATCAAAAAAATTTAGAAAATAATTCAGTCAAAGGTTCTTTACATTATGTTGCTTTACTAAGTTTTTATGATTTTCCACGGAAAAGGGAGAAAAAGAGTTTATTATTTTTAGATGGGGCAAAAAAGTATGAACTCGACCCATAACCCAGGAGAGAAATTACGAGTAAAAGAGATATTTTTTTTTAAAGTAAAAAAATATTTATACTGTAGTTCACATTAACCGTATGAAGTTTTTTTTTTCTTTTCAAAAAAGGTTAGAAATGCATGAATCAATGATGATGAGGAGGAGAGAGAGTGTAAAGAAATGAAACTAGATATAGGGTACTATGGTCATTTAACAGTTTCAGTTAACGGTGTTAGCATAGCAATTTAGTCCAAAACCATGAGGAGTCGAATTAGTCATTTCTAAATGTCAGGGAGGTAAAGTGTCAAAAGGCCAAACCACAAGGAGGTACTTTATGCTTTGCCCTTGTTTATATATATTGAAGCTTCATGCTTATACAGCTAACTATACTTCCACTGGTATAAAATAAATATAATTTATTTATTTATTTTTGCGGTATCCCCTGCTGTGTTCGTGTCTACATAGCTTACTAGCGTCCCCCAACTCTTTTTAATCTTTTAGTGATGTACTCAATGTTGATGTTAAAACCGTAATACAAAATGGTTCTCTTGCTCATATCTATTGAAGTTGACTATATTTTGGTACCATCTGTTAAGTGTAGGTATGGTTTCAGATCATTATATCTTTGAATGTTTAACGAGATGATGGGTTTTTGAGGTGGCACTTGATTCTTTTATGACACTTCCATAAACTTAAAGGAACATGTTGAGGAAAATCTTGGGTTTTTGCTGATCCTGCATTGGGGATGACACCGTAGCCAACTGCTAATCCATTAGGATTTAGGTTTCTTATATGTTGGTCCCCCTTTTTTGTATGTATTATGGTCTTGAAAGGGAATTTGTTGTTGATTCGGAAAAGGGTATTGGAAATTATAGTGGTTAACTCCATGTTCTTTTTGTGTGCTTCTAACTTGGTGGAACATTAAGTTAAAAAAAGAAAAAACTTAAGAGGAATATTAGTAGTCTCTTTCTTTAGGGTAAAATGTTTCCTTCATTGGCGAGGTCCATTGCTTCACCCTTTTTTAATTGCCTTGAGGATATTTAGTTGTTGGCTTTTTAACAAGTGAACTTTTTAGCGTTCGTTGCTTCGCGATTAGTTTAGGCTGAAGCATATTTCTTGCTTGGTACCTCAAGCAGACCCAACCAAGAAGTGAAAGCTCCACTAGAATTTATACACCATGAATGTCTAATTCTTACTTAATCCTTGTGTTTTAGTTGTTTTTATGTTTTCACTTTTCACTTACAGTAATTGGAAGTATGAGTTGTCGAATACATTGATTAATTTTCAGCTTGAATCCTTTAAATAAGTATGCTAGCATCTACTGGATTGTGCGTCCTGTTGCCAACCTGGTCGTCTTCATGTTCCCTTTCGTTGATTTTGCACCCTTATATAGGATGGTTGTTTATTGAATTGCTTATTGAGAAGCTTATAGATCCTTTGGTTTACAAGTGCCTTGTTACTTGGATTATTCAGCCATCTATGCACGTTATAACTTTTGTACATGATATCTCATATGGCCATGATTTCAGGAACTGAGAATGCGGAGGTGTGATACGCAGAATATATTTGCTTATATTGGTAGTCCTCATGCAGTGGAAGACTTGTACTTGCTTTATGTTAGAAATTTGGAATGCATACTCTCAGCTCATAATCTTGCTAAACAGAGGTGGAAGTTGACCCTCTTGTTTTGCTGGATTGGGGAAGTTCCAATACTGGTGGGGGCTACTGATTCTCCTAGCTAATTTTGTTGATTTTGCGATTGTTTCTTCTGGTTGTGATACCCTCATCGGGAAAGAAAAATGTCGTATGTAAATAATCTAGTACGTTCATGATACCCTCATCGGCTACTGATTCTCCTTGCTAGTTTTGTTGATTTTAGAAACTTATGTGTACAATAATGGCATGTCCACTCTTTTGAACGGTTAATGAAGCTATTTTGCTTGAGCTTATCCCTTTTTTATTACTACTACATTACTCATGTCAAGTAAACTTTATGCTTGAGGTAGCAAATAGAGAACTCAAGCTTGTAAAATTTGAATTGATTTGTTAGGAGTATATAGATGGATAGTGTCCTAGCCAAATAGAATATTATTTAATGATCTTTTTAGTAATTATTTTTATTTTCCTAAAATCCTTTATAAAACCTAACCAATACAACTCTGCCACTTGTCGTCACGTGAGGCATATTCTCACTAAAACACTCTTTTGTTTATTGTATAGTACAGATGGTGGGACTGGTTTAGCGGTGAGAGGGTAGGTTGGACTCGTTGGAGAGAAGAGCTAATGAGAGTGATTATAGAGTGGAGTAAATTGTTTTTAATACAAAGATTGCACAATTGTACTCATTTGAGATAAGTGTTCTTTCTTTGTCTGACTATTTGCTCGTCCTGTACTCATCTGGCTTTCTACTTTCTAAACGGAATAACCCTAATTCGCAGTGCCAATAAGGGCACCATCTATGGCGACCGAAAGCAGCTCCTCTTGTGAAGAAGCCAAAAAGACCTCTCAAACCCCCACCTTCCCACGGAAATCATCAGTGAAATACAGTCGAGACTTCCCGTCAAGTCACTACTGCGATTCAGGTGCGTTTCCAAGACCTGGAGCTATTTGATTTCTCAACCCCAATTCACAAAAACCCATCTCAGATTAGCATCTACGAACACTGATTATATCCACCATAGACTCCTTCTAAGGAGTCCGTTTCCCTGCTATGATATCAAATCATGCTCTCTTTACTCTATTTTGAATGAGCAATCTGATACTGCTGTTGACCTTGATTGCCCTTTGAAAGAATCTAATTGTCCAGTAAGGATTGTGGGCAGCTGTGATGGTTTAGTGTGCGTTGCAACTGCTAGCAAAGTATCTATATGGATTCATGGAACCCGTCTACTACGAAATCCAAGAGATTGAACAACATGCCGCATCCTTCCTTCATCAGCTATGGCTTTGGTTATGATGAGTCCACCGATGATTACAAGGTGGCAGGATTTTCTGGGAAGGTTGGTACTAGTTGTTTTGAGGTTGAAGGACTGCTTCGTGGAGAAGGATTGAAGGCGCTCCTCATCGTGTTCCTTCGGATGGTTTAGGGACATATTTAAATGGTGCCCTTCATTGGACTGGGTGTAGCGATTCTAATGTTGGTCCTATTATTGTTTCCGTTGATTTGGTGAAGGAGACTCATGGAGAGGTTTTGGAACCTGATTATCTAGATGGTCGTTTGCATAGGCGCTTGTTGGATGTTTTAAATGGATGCCTCTGTATACTATGTGCCTATTGTGATTACTTTGATCTATGGGTGATGAAGGAATATGGTACTAGAGAGCCTTGGACCAAGTTGGTTGTGATACCTTATGAGAAACATCCAATTATTTGTCCTTACTCCACCACAGCATCGTGCATTTTGAAGAATGGTGAAGTTTTACTGCATAGTTTTATATATTTGGTTGGGTACAATCCAAAAGATGGAACATTTGTTTATCCTACGATTCATAATTGCTCAGCGCGTTTTCATGTCTATCCATACATTAAGAGCCTAGTCTTGCCTGACATTGATTCTGACAGTGGGGTTCAGTGGCAGCACTAATACTTCAAGGAATATAGGTAAACTTAGATGTCTGATTATGTCTTACTAGCCTTCCCCAACTCTTTTCATTCACTCAGTGATGTTTGAGGAACACACCGCTGCAGGAGCTGAAGGAGATACTGCTGCAGAAAATCAAAAGGCACAGATAATGTTGCAACAGATGGGAGGAAATGATAATGTTGCAACAGATGGGAGGAAGAAGAAGAATGATCGAATGGTTTATAATATACTTGGGCTTCTGTATTAATGGGCTTCTTACTACGGAGAAATAACGGGGCTTCTTCAATCGAAAGAAGTAATGTGTTTGTATTCGGGCTTATGTATTAATTTTGTATTACAGAACCGGGCTAATGTATTGTGGCTTAGTTATTGTTTTAGGGCTTTGATAGGACTTCTAATATGTAATATAGTTAAAAGCATTCCTATTTAAAAAATAAAAATATGTTTTTTATATACATTTGGTTGTGTATCCCTGTATCCGTATCCAAATTTGGATATGTATCCACTAATTCTCTATTTCCATGATTGAGGTGCCCGACCACGTCTGTGTAATACATACTCTAAGTATCAATATTTGATCCAATTTTGAGATATTTATTTCACTAGCACTTGGTACTATTAGGTATTGGTTATGGGTTACCCATTGTTGTTGGATATCATGTTGTAATCATCATTGGGATTCATTATTTGTTAAATGGTTCCTTGGTTATGAGGTTCGTTGGATTGATTTATTATTTTGTTGTGCACATCGTCTACCAAATTTATGTTAACAGTTTTATCACTTTAATCCGTGTTTTAGAACTTTATTCTACTATATACGTGTTTTGCCATTCACTGAGCTTTCAATTGATGGATTTAATCCAACTTTTTTTTCGGGACACGGGAATCGGGCAAAGACTCTGGCTACTTAGGGATTTCCTGTGTTTGACCTCCTATTCTGAGTTTAGTGTTTCATTTATTGCTTCTGCATTGAAACTTGTGTTCAATTATTTTGTTGTGCACATCGTCTACCAAATTTATGTTAACAGTTTTATCACTTTAATCCGTGTTTTAGAACTTTATTCTACTATATACGTGTTTTGCCATTCACTGAGCTTTCAATTGATGGATTTAATCCAACTTTTTTTTCGGGACACGGGAATCGGGCAAAGACTCTGGCTACTTAGGGATTTCCTGTGTTTGACCTCCTATTCTGAGTTTAGTGTTTCATTTATTGCTTCTGCATTGAAACTTGTGTTCAATATTTGAATTCCTTTCAGTATAGCTGGTACAATGGTGGTGTTTAGTCATGGGATGGTAATACCCCCGTGGTTTTGACTTATACCTATTTGGCTTTGACTTTGTTTCAAATTCAAAGAAAATTTGTCGCTTTTGTTTCCCATGACATTGGTATTTCGATTTATTTACGCTGCGTGCTTCACTGGTTAAGGCCATTGCCTAAGTCTTTACTGCGAAAATTACGGTTGTAATTCTAGATACAACTCAGAACATCCATGACAGAAGACAATTCAATTAAGTCAGCTGTTGCTGCATTATTGAGTCATTGACGTTAAGTTCGTGATCGCATTGAAATGGAGTACTATGTTTTGGTTGATAAGGAAATGAGTATCGGAAATTGTAATATCGTAATCCATGTGTTATTTTGTGCGCTTCTAACTTTGACAAACATTGATATTCTTTTTGGTGGAAGCAAGAAGATTAAAATGGCCTAGAATGCGAGCGGACCTTGCTTTGCTCTGCTTATTTTTATTTCCTGGGGATTATTTGGCTGTTGACTTTGTCATCGTTGGACTGTTTTTCCACTCATTTTACTTATTTTTGCGATCAGTTAGGGCCTATGAATACTTCTTGAGTTCTTGTTTATAACCCCCGAAATGGACCGAAACAAGAAGTAAAAGATCATTGAGCCAACTTGTCTTGAAGCTTAATTTACTCGCAAATAGTTCCTCAGTGGTCTGAAGAGCTGCTTTCTAGAAACTCGATGTTTTCAGTTTTGCTCAATCCATTGTTGTCTGCAATCCCTGGTGGCATAAGCTCTTCGTTCGAGTCCCAGCTAACATCAGTTTTGCTCAATCCATTGTTGTCTGCAATCCCTGGGGGCATAAGCTCTTCATTCGAGTCTCAACTAGTGAAGTATTCATGTAGTTAATGAACGCTTAACAAAAACCAACAGCCATCATCACAAATACAGTACTTAACGGAACCTATCCTGTCACAATCTATCAGAAGCAAAGAAAAAAGTGGTGCAGATACGTGATCCCACCACGATACAAACCTACATCTATTTCCTGACCTAATGGATACAGCAGAAGCAACACAATTAACAATGTGTGGGGGTCGCGTGGAGTAAACGAGGCTGGAATTTTTGGACAATCGACATGGAAGCTACATCAGCTGGACAAACTACATCATCTGGAAGAGAAAAAGAAAGAGAATCGTCCCCGACAGTTTTGTGGATGTGCCAAAATTATACCATCCAGTTTTTGAGACCTTAAACAAAACAACAATGGCACGAGCTAACCCAAACCTAGTGAATGAACTTTGAACTAGAGAGCAATGAGGGTTTGATCACCGCACAATGATGGTGATCGGGCTTTAGATTGAAATCCCCCTTATCTACCGAGGATGCTTGGATGAAATCACAAGACAATTAAACACTTGTGCTCAAATAGCTTCTCGAGATGATAGAAAAAGCTGTTGTCGGAAACTCTCGTTATCCGTTTTGGCGAATCCATCGTTGAATGGGATCCTGGGCAGCATAACCTCTTCGTTTACGTCTCCGGTGGGATAGGGAACCACATGGGAGACCACCGCCAAGAAGCTTCACACACTCTTCTCTAGGGATGGCATTCGGGGCAAACGGGGCGGATATTGGGTATTCCGTACCCGATACCCGAAACCGAAGTATCACCCCTATCCACCCCGATAACCGAACGGAGAGGGAACTGGGTAACCATAACCGAACCAAACGGATATCGGATAATAACCAAACCGAACGGATAACTGAAATTAAGAAAAAAAACTGATCCTTTTAATCAAGAAAAAAAACTGATCCTGCCAAAAAAACTGGTCCAGATTGAGAGAGAGATCGAGAGAGAGAGAGAGAGAGATCTCACGGAGTAGTCGCTGCTTTGGAGCTGTGGAGTGGAGCCTGGTCTGGAGAGGTCCGAGAGGACTGAGGAGTGGCCGTCGGTCAAGTGAATGGAGATTTGAGAGTCAGAGTCCAGATTGAGAGAGAGACTAAGAGAGATCAATAGAGAGACTGAGAGAGAGAGAGAGAGAGAGAGAGATCGAACGGAGCAGTCATCGCTGCTCTGGACTCTGGAGCTCTGGAGTGGGCGAGTGAAAGAAATGAAAATCCTAAGTGGGAAGTGTGTATAAATATATACAAGGGTAATTTTGTAAATATCTTGTTTCGGTTCGGTTCGGGTAACGGTTCGGTTATCAGCTCCACCGTAACCGAACAGAACCCGTTCGGTTATCTACCAACCAAAACCATATCCGCACCAACGGGAAATTTTTCGGTTATGGTTCGGGAAAAAAAATCGGTTACAGTTCGGGTACCCATTGGTTCGGTCGAGATTGCCATCCCTACTCTTCTCCGCCTACTGTGATTTCGAAGAAGATGTTGTGATAGGGAACCACATGGGGCACCAAAATGGGGGCATTGGCTGTAAAATGGAAATGTTTGGTGTCTTGCAAATTAGGTTCCATGACTACAATGTGAATATGAACTCTAAAATAGGTGGAGGTCAGATGACAGGAGCATTTGAGACTACAGCATGGCGTAATCCTTCTGCATTCAGGCATCCTAATGTAGCATTATTCATGTCCGATTTGCCAGAAAAGCATTGCTTTATTTGACCGCAAAACTAACGCCCGGGGGACTCGCTAAAGCTTGCCATGGTAAATAGCTATCCATCCAATCAACTCAGACACAGAGAAAGATCGAAGTTGCATGGTCCAACCTTCGCACACTAGAAAGGGAGAGGAACAAAACTGGCACCATCATCACTCCCATGTCTTTCAGAGAGAATACAGTTTCATATGCCCAGGTATGATCGACTGACCTACAGCGAAAAGCATGTGGAAAAGCAAACTTCTAAAGCCTTAAATAGGTAGACACGAATCAACCAATTTCCAAAGAAAATGGATAGTTATGTCACTGTGCTGGTAATGTCAGGAAATCACCCAAGCCTATTTCATATCTGTCAAACAAAACAAACAAAGCAAGAACAGAGAAAGACAAGGCTCTCTATTTGCAGATTGCTCTAAAAGATGACAAAGATCAATGAGTGGAGAGGGATGGAGTCATGGAAAGAACAACGCCATACATGCACAAAACCGTGTCCAATTTTTCGAAGTGGCAGTCCAGATCATTAAGCTGCAGCCAAATTACAAGTGTTAAATTGACGGGAATTAATGCACAACTGAAGGGACATCTTTGTCATCGGCCATTCAACGGGTAAGAAAAACTTTAGCTTCAAAACTTATTTCAAGTGAAAAAACAAGCACCGATGTATGGTACCATTATCTGTAGAGCAACTAAGATTATTTCCAACTGATGATGAATGAAAGAAAATTAAATAACGCATGAGCCATAGCAGAACAATAAGAGGGTCAAAAAACAATTTACCTGCTTAATTGCCCACAAGAAGCTTGAGTTCAATGGATCCAGAGATCTTGCATAAATAGCTCAAACCACTGTCATAACTACCATTCTATTTTGTGCTAATCATGCAGAGCAAGCAAATTAGTACAAACTTTCAAGATCCCGAAAGAGGGAAGACACAATACTAAAACCACAAGATTTTAACATTACAAAATTATAGTTTAACCTCAAGCAAAATTACCGGTAAAACTTGCTCATAAAGTTGAAAACATAGAACCTCATAAATCCTTCCATGTCAGTTGCACAAGCATCCATAATCTGCCAACTTCAAATCATTCCCTTAAGCTTGGGACAAAGCCTTACTATCCTCCCTTGGCACAAGACTCTGGATCATTTTTACAAGTTCGCTATCCTCACCCTCAGCCGGAAGTAAATCTACTAATATGGACATGGTAGATGCATCTGGTGAGAATTTCCTGTTGATTATTTCTTGTAGAAGTATCTTAACCTTGTGTGTGTCTCCCCTCTTCAAGAATGCTCGAACAACAATGTTCAAAGTCAAATCATTTGGTGGACGCCCGTCTTTCCCCATTTGCAAAAGTAACTCCTCAGCTTCATCAAGCAATGCCTCCTTACATAGTCCACTAATCATTGTGGTGTACAACTGAACATTAGGCAAACCATTAGCTAAAATGGTATTAAAAAGTTTTCGAGCATCTTCAATCTTCCCCGCTTTGCACATGCCATTGATGATGATAGAATAAGTATAATTATTAGGAACTATTCCTTGATCTTGCATTGAACGAAACACCTCTAATGCCTTGCCAATTTTTTGGTTCTTAAAGAATCCATTTAACAAGACTGAGTAAGTAATAATGTCAGGATTTTGACTGCTACACATCATCTCATGAAACATATGATCTGCTGCATCACATCTCCCTATGTGTAACAGCCCTTTTAACAAAGTGGTGTAAGTAGTAGGAGCAAGTTTTAACCCTTTATGTGACATTTCTCTGAAGAGATCCATGGCCTCGTCTATATTCATCTTATTGCAGAAACCATTCATTAAAATATTATAGCTACAGAGACTAGGCTCAAGGCTCCTATCCACCAGGGAGTTGAAGACTTCTTTTTCTTTTTCATGTGGCCTTGCAAACAATATCCGTTCATCAGCACATTATAAGTGATAACATTGGGTTTCTCACCTCTTTGGACCATGATCTTGAGTATGGCCTCCGCTTCTTCGGTCCTTCCCTCCTTGCAAAATGCATCTATCAACATATTGAAGGTCACAACATCAGGGAAAATATTTTGCTCCATCATGTCACTCAATATTCTTGTGGCATCTTTCCATCGACCTGATTTGCATAAGCCATCAACTAAAGAGCCGTAGGTGACCACATTAGGCATAATATCCCACTCTCTCATCTCCGATAAGAGGCGCAAAGCATCATCTATGTTGCCATCCTTACAAAGGTTGTCGATGAGGATGTTGTACATCACTACATGAGGCCTATAGTTCCATTTATCCATACTCTTCAGCAACCGTATGGCCATCGCAGTGTCTCCTACTTTACAAAGTCCTTTTATGATTGTCGCATATGTGAATTCATTAGGTTCGATGTCTCCATATTTTATCAACCTCCCGAACAAATTCACAGCCTCAGAAGTCTTACCTTCTAAAACATACCCATTTATGAGAGTGGTGAAGGTAGTCACGTCTGGAGTATAACCACACTTATAGAAGATACCCAAGATAGCAAACCCAAAATCCACTCGATTCAAGCGGCAACAACAATTGATCAAAATAGTCAGCATATATTCATCAATTGGAATGCCCAACTCGCGGATTTCTACAAACAGAGAAAAGACTGTCGAATATTCCTTCATCTTGGCAACTGCAGTTAACAGCTGAGTAAAATCGATCACAGAAGGAAGAGGTCGAAATTGGGCCATTTGATGGAACAAACTAAGGGCATGGTCGAGGTTATGAAAACCCGTTTTAGATTTCTCCAGCAACAACTTCTTGAGTTGCTGCCGGTTCGTGATGGCAATGACATCTGTAGGATTAGGGTTTGTTGAAAATTGGGTATGAAACAAGCGTGTATGATGATGATGGACAAATGGGTTACCTTTTCGATAGTTACGTGCCGTTCTCGGGCTGAAAATCAAAGCAACAGCAGCAGTTCTTCGCATCTTGATCACAAAACATAAGTTCCTTTATTTTTTTTGCCAACAAGAAGCCTACACCGATGGGTGGGAGCCAAACGAGGCGAAGTGAGGGAATTGCTGAAAGAAGAGGGGAATATTCAGAGGGAAAACTCCAGTTTCGGAATGAGAGCTCAAAGAAGGAAAATGAAAGCAACAGGAGCGATTCTTGTTCGCATCTTCTTGATAGAAAAGACAGTTTTTTTTTTTTTCCCGCAAGAAAGAAGCTTCAATCGTTTGATTGAGCCAAAACCAAACCGAAGGCCACCATGGGAAAACGAAGGGTGCAACTTATGAACGAGAATTTTGTATATTTCTCCCACCGTTCTAATTTAATTGTTTCCTGTCCTATTTTAATCGGTTAAAAATTTAGTAATATTTTTAAATCTGTAAGAGATTTTACATCGAATATGAATCTTGTTTAATAAATTCCGTTTGGGTTTATAATACAATATTTTCAAAATGACATAAAATATTATAAATTATAAAATATAATCAATTAAAAAGTGTTACGAACTCCTAAAAAATGATAATTAAATTGGGATGGAGGGTACTTGATTTTTGGGTACCTTTGCTTGATGTGCAGTGACCGTACCAATATCCACTAATCGTTGTTTCTAGATACGGTTTCGGATTGACATCTCTTCTAATTCGTCGATATGAGAAGAAAATTGTTGCGGAGAGGAATCAATATCTCAACATAAGTCAAGAGCAAAATCTTGTGCCACTCCACCTGATCGTATGAAACTGTCATGCATCCTGGCACCCGAGACTCTTTCATAGAATTCCAAATATGAATCCTTACTCTGAAGTAAGTCCCTCAAGGTGAACAAAGCGCAAATTCACTTCGTCCGTTTAAGGTTCAATCTTCACTCTGAACCCACTCTCTAACCCCGAAACAGGGAACCAAGCTTGTCTTCGCAAACAGTATATATAATCCTAACACTTTCAGATATTGAAATGAAACACTTAATACTCCTTCCATTCCACCAAAAATGGTTTTTTTTTTTTTTTTTTTTACAGAAATTCGTGCAATTTCTAATGTAAAAAAAAAAAAAAAAAAACTCCATCCATCCATTTTTTAGAGTCCAGTATTTCATTTTGGGTTGTCCCTTAATAAGTGTCTATTTTGTAAAGTTAGGAGATAAAAGTTGATGTATTGTCTATTTTGTCTCTAAAAATATATTTTAGTTGATGTATTGTCTATTTTGTCTCTAAAAATATATTTTATTTTGAAAAGTTAGTGAGTAAAAAAGTAATGATGATGGGTAAGAGGCCATTCCAGTTTCCAAAAAAAAAGAACTTTAGGAAGAGGACGGTAATTTCAAGCTCAAAAATCATGTGCTTATGCAAATAACTTTTCTACCAATATGGATCTTGTTTGATAGATTTCATTGAGATCTTTTATACGATGCAAAAAAATTAAAAAATTATTTTTCATTTTCATTATATTTGAATTTGAAAATTGAAGAAAAAGAACTTTTGCAAAAGGAACCCAAACTGGAACGACTTCTAAGTAGGGAAAGTGTAGAAAAAAATTGATGTGAAATCTGTAATGATGATGTCTTTTTAATAAGTTGGAGTTACGAAGCAGGATACTTAAAAAGGGATGAAAGGAGTATTTTTTAGGGGAAATTGCATTTCAGTGGGAGTTGGGGCAAATAATGCCCAACTCATGGAGAGATTTTTTTCGAAATTACTAAAAAATGAAACGGAGAAAAAAAAAATCCTCAAACATGAAACGGAGGAAAAATTATTCCCAATACATGGAATTGGTTTTAATTGAATCTGGGTTTTCTAAGTTGCCCTTCTATGAATTTAAGTTGCCCCTCATATGGACTTAAGTTGCCCCTTCTATGAACCTAAGTTGCTCCTTTCATAAACTTCTTAAGTATTCAATTTATTGAGCATTTTTTCAATCTCCTTACCATTTCTATTATTTTTTGAGAAATTTGGGATCTGAGTTACCTGCAGATTTGGGTAAAACGGACAAATAAAAATTCTTCATGCATGAAACGGAAAAAAAAAATTACCAAAATATGAAGTCGGTTTGTAGTCAAATCTGAGTTTGAACATAAGTTGCCCCTTCTATAAATTTAAGTTGTTCCTTCTATGGATTAAAGTTGCCCCTTATTTTTTCTAAGAAAAGCAGATAGTGAAGCAAATTGGTAACTAGTAACATAACTTCTTTACATTTTCAAGTAAAACCAAACAAGAAATTTCAAGTGGCAATTCCTAGAATCTAAAAGCAAAAGTATAAAGTGGATGCTAGAAAACATACATCTTATTTTCTCTATCATTTCTCTTCCTAAAAAATTACCCAAAATACACTAATCTCAAAAAAATTTAAAAACTCAAATCTGCAAGTAACCTATATCCCAAATTTCTCAGAAAATAATAGAAATGGAAAGGAGATTGAAAAAATCCTCAAGAAATTGAATACCTAGGAAATTCATAGAAAAGGCAACTTAGGTTCATAAAAGGGGCAACTTAAATCCATAAAATGGGCAATTTAGGTTTATAGAAGGGGCAACTTAGGTTCAAATTCAGATTTGACTACAAATCGACTTCATATTTTGGAAATTTTTTTTCCTCCGTTTCATGCATGGAGAATTTTTATTTGTCCGTTTCACCCAAATCTGCAAGTAACCTAGATCCCAAATTTCTCAAAAAATAATAGAAATGGTAAGAAGATTGAAAAAATGCTCAAGAAATTGAATATTCAAGAAGTTCATACAAGGGGCAACTTAGGTTCATAGAAGGGGCAACTTGAGTCTATATAAGGGGCAACTTAAATTCATAGAAGGGGCAACATAGAAAACCCAGATTCGATTACAACCAATTCCATGTATGGGGAATAATTTTTCTTCCGTTTCATGTATGAGGATTTTTTTTTTCTCCGTTTCATTTTTTTGTAATTTCGAAAAAACCTCCCCATGAGTTGGGCATTATTTGCCCCAACTCCCACTGAAATGCAATTTCCCCTATTTTTTATATTTTATATTTTTATTTTTAAAACCGAATTAAAGTACTTTTGGTGTAAAAAAATAAAATGTAGAAATATTTTTTTTTAATTTAAAAATACACGAATTTCCGTAAATGACATTTAAAATGGGACATAAGAAGTATTAGTTCATAATTATATGATGTACGAAGGACTTGTATGATACTGTTCTCTCTATTCTTTTTTTTAACACAAATTAAACAAACTCACAAAAATTATTGGATCTGGAACCCTGCCGAGGTATACACCAGGCGGTTTCAGGAACCGCTTAAAAAACCTCTAAAAAAACAGCCCATCTCAGCCCTCCATTTCAAGGGTTGAGATTAAATCCCACCCCACCCAAAATTTAAAATTACGTCTGCCCCCTTCTCCTTCCCTCTCCCATCTGCCGACCCACCCGGCCACACCCCAGCCCCCAGCTCATCCACTCTGACCTCCGACCCGACGAGCCGCCGCCTACCCACCACCATGCGCAGACGACCCTCTCTCTGCTTCAATTACAATTTATTCAACCTTGTTGGAAAATTTCTACTAATTGCTAACTTCTTTTTGACCTCCGTTTTTGGACATGAACTGAAGCAGGAAATGGAGTGCTTTGATATGAACTGAAGCAGCAGGTGTATTGTATCAAAATAATGATTTTGCCACGTATGGGATTAGCACTATTCAGGTCCAAGCATTTGGATTAAAAAAAAAAAACAAGCTCCAAGCATTGCAACTCCAGAGGATCCATGAAAAAAACAAGGAAACGAAAAAAGTCCCTTTGTTTTTTCAGAACCCGAAATCCAAAATGGAACTTAAATCTATCTTGTGCTAGTGGATTTTATTTACCAGACAAAAGTTCCCCACGAAACAATACCAGATGGTAACTAGATTTCTCATTCCCGGTGACGGGGTTTGACCGGCGGCCATCTCCGTGGCTCAACACCAGATGGATGTGTGGGTGTGCTCTATATATATGTATGTAGGTCGTCGGCACGTGGTGGTTGTTGGGAAAAATATGCGGAATTTCGCACAAGTAAATCACGAAGGAAATAGAATAAATGCAGCGAAAATAAATCCAAATGCGCAAACCACAAACCAAACGAACACAAGGAATTTTACGTGGTTCCCCCAAAGTGAGAGGTATGTCAACGGGACCGGAGTCCGATTCCACTATCAACAAAGGTTCTTACAAATGGGTTTACAAGAGATACAAATATCTCACAAATACCCTAAGGTGTATTCAACAAATACAATAACCAAGAGGAAAGACCTCACCAAATGATGAACCAAACTCTCCAAAATCTGCTGAACAGAGAGCTGAGAACAGAGCACAAAACAGCCCCAAAAGTTGATGCAACCTGCCGAGAATAATGCTTCAGAACAGAGAGTAAATGGCTGCCCCAGATTTCTTTCTTGACCTCCGAAATACACTCTCACACACAGTGCACTATCTCATTTTCTTTTTCCAGGTGAACCACAAAACTCACTGACTTTTTCCTTTTTCAGGAGAACCAAAAGATGAGGCTTCCAAGAGAAGCTAAGTAAAACACATGTGCACGTCATGTGCTTCAAAGTGTAGAATGTTCCACTAAAAATTAGCGAACACAAATTAGTAATCCTTTGGGTCAAACAAAATTATTATTGGGCTAACAAAATATTGGGCTCCATAAAAATGACTTAAGGAGGGAACCCAACAGTGGTGGGTCAACGGCGGCAGGAACTTGTCGGTCGGAGTGAAGGGAGGTAGAGGTGGGGCCCTGGGGGGTGTGGCCGGGTGGGCTGGCAAATGGGAGAAGGGAGGAGAAGGGGGGCAGACGTAATTTTAAGTTTAGAATTGGGGTGGGATTTAATCTCAGCCTTTGAAATGGAGGGCTGAGATGAGCTATTTTTTTAGAGGTTTTTTAAGCAGTTCCCGGAACCGCCCCGATATATATATATATATATATATATATATATAAATATATATAAAATACAGTCAGGATCAAGTTAGGACCTCTTACGGTCAAGACCTCTCCTTTTCCGATCAAATTTTGATGATCTGAACCGCTCAATGTGTTCAGCGCGAGAAATCGGCAAAAGAAAATGACCGGAAAGGACTTGAGTTGAGCAATTTTTTAGTGAACCGTTCAATAAAACACTGTTGGGATGAGCGAGTGCTGAATGTCATGTGTGCTTAGATTTGCTCTTACTTTCTCTAGCCCATTTGCAGAATGGAAAACATGAGTTTTGGTTCTCAATAGTTTTCAATTAAAGCATGGAGTTTTCAATTAAAGCTCAGTCTTGCCATTCTTATGGTTCTTTTCACTTCTTGGATTTCACATTCATATGAGATAAAACAAGTCTTGCCATACCATTATCTAAAATCTTTTAATAATGTCTTGCATTACCATAATTATTAGAGCCTCTGTTTTTAGTTGATCCGTTTCATTTTATTCCATCAGACGTGTAATTATTCATTTTCACTTTATTTCATTTCATTGCCTAAGAAGAGATGAAGAGGTAGGGGACTGTGAGGGGAGGGTTGTACAAGTTTGCTCGGAAATGATGGCCCAGGACGTATTTTGATAATTAATATCCGTCAAGAACATTTTTAGGATTAACAAATGTTCTTAGCATGTTCTTGGCGGGTATTAATTATCAAAATACATCATTGGCTGTCATTTTCCCCAAGTTTGTTTTCTTGCCTCATTTTTTTGGTGTTGGTGTCGCATAACTCTGTTCTGACAGTTCAATTTCAGTAATTTTGGCATTTTTTGGTTCTCTAACATCAGGATGTTGGAAATTAGATCTTTAAAGAGCCCGGGGCTCGGGTTTGGTAGGGGAAGAGCATCAGGTGATTCAAATGGTGGCAATCGGTGAGTTATTCTACGCAAAACGGAAGGTTTTATTCCATGTGAAGGCACTCTTTTTTGTTTGTTTTAGTTGTTTGCTTCTCTATGATTTATTTATAATTTAGTCGAATTCAACCAATCTACAAACCCATTAAAAACCCGCATATTGATTTTACCTTGTAAAGAGTTGAATTGGTCTACTTGCGATTTAATCTTTGTGGGCTGATACTGTTTGTTAAGGATTCAGATCGAGTAAGAAGTTTTGAACCAGTCTCAAACATAAAATAGGCACCCATGCTTGCATTCTCAAGCTACCGTAGGTATTTAGTGTTTTAGGTACAAGGGGGTGCTTCAACCACGGCCAATGTTCCAATCAGAATGCTTATGTCCTTTGAAAATCACCCACCTGTAGTATCATCTGAAGACACCCTTGTGGTTTACCCATGATCAGAGTTGTCAAACGGAAGGACATGACATGAAGACAACTCGATGGATCACCGTCCATCATCAGCTTCACCGTATAAAAGCTTCCTTCGTCGTTGCACCATGTTAAATCGCAGACCCAAGATTCAAGGTCCTGGGGATGCACTCTAATAATGGACGTTAGTAGTATTTAAGGGTACCCAAATGTAAGCTTTCTTCATTTTCTTCATCCACAATATTGATTTATCCTAGAGTTGAAGTCCAAGCAGCTCTTTGGATACTGCCTTTTGATTGTGATCATTTTGTGTGATTAATTTGAAAAATGCTATTGTTGGGTGGTGTTTTCTTTTCTCATGCATTGCTTATTATGCTGACCATTGAATAAACATTGTACTAATTTGACAGCATGAGAGAGTAAATTGTCCATACCGTGCAGTAATATCTCCAGTAAGAAGCTTCTACTTTATTTACCAGTGACGGCAAGGATTTGTCCCAATTTTGACCACCAAACAGGTAGTCCAAGTAGACCTATTTTATCCACAAGTTTGATATATTGACTTTTTTGGGGTTAAAACTAGATGGAATTATATGTGACTCTCTACTATTTTATATCTTTCGGCTCCGATTTTTACATAATTGATTTATGTTATAAATTTGAAGGTTCTTTATTTGTGGCATTTGGAGTGTTAATTAAAATCGTGGAAACGGGAAGTCAAACAATTAGCGTGTGATTGAATGTTCAACTAAGGCATAAGGCAAGTAGTTAGGTGATTTAATTGAAACCGACACGAACACACTCTCCTTAGCAAATTTCGACTTCCATGACACAGGCATGCGCTATTGACATCAAGTGATTTGTTAGGAAGGTTTACCCCATGAAATAAAATGGTTTAATTTATCTTTTTTTCTTTGTCCTTCCCTACCCGTATGGTTGATGGGTTGGAGTAGATCCCTGTTGTTGTGTGCTACAAAATCCCATGTTTGTTTTAGTAGTTGACATGTGTTTTTACTCTCTACTACACTACCATGTAGCGTAATGTAACTTTTGGGTTGTGAACTCCCGTATTTTATCACACATTGTTGCTGAATTCAAAGCCATATCAAATGCCAGAGACCGTGCCTTCAGGTACGGGCCTGCACTAGTAAGTCTACAAAAGGAGACTTGATATATATCTTTATATTTTAGACTCACTTCACAATGGAGATGAGTCTCTACTTTTATTCTTCATTTTCCCACGATAATAATTTTTAGATTTTTAATAAAACTCGTGACAATCAAGAGATATATATTCACGTCACCTTTTAAAAAAATCCATATTACTGTTGTACGTGGAGAAAATCCGTGTAGACTGGTCAATGCTCTCTGAAATCGGCAATGAATAACTTCGCCGGAACCCTAATATTGCAAGATAAGAAACAATGAGAAACACGCCCCTCCTCTGGTCGGCGACCCTCTGATGGTTATCTCGAAATAATTTTTAAATTTTCTTCATGCCGTTCTAAAGTTATCCATAGAAAGTCTAGTAGAATATGCATTGGGGTATTTTTTGGGAAAATAGGGGTGCGGGGATTGTGATGGTATGTAGATAAAGGGCGTTTAACAACACGGCGTGATAGACGGAGGGGTTTTTATATAATTTACCCTAATCTTGATATATACGACAATGACTAGGTCAATGTCAATAAAGTATAAAGAGTTGTACACTCTTAAATTTTTACTACTGCTAGGTTTTGGTCTCAAACCGAGCGAAAGCACCATCCATGGCAGTCGAAAGGAACCCGATACGCCGAAAACCTGATTGGGCCAAAGATTCAAAACCATTGCCAAATCTTCCTCAAGAAATTATTGTCGAAATACTCTCGAGACTTCCCGTTAAGTCTTTGCTGCGATTCATGTGCGCTTGCAAATCATGGCGATCTTTGATCTCTCACCCGAAATTCGCGAAAACCCATCTAAGTGTAGCATCGTTAAACACCGATTATACCCACTATAGACTCCTCCTAAGGAATAAGGCATATTACCATCCCGATCTCAACTCATGTTCTATTTCTGCTATTATGTATGAGCAATCTGCTACTGCTGTTAGTCTTGATTGCCCTTTTGTTGGATCTCCTGATTGGATTTGGATTGTGGGTTCCTGCAATGGATTGGTGTGCATCCCTATTCACAAGACAACGATAATTCTATGGAACCCATCTACGAGGAAATCCAAGAAATTACCCGAAATGGGAATGCAGTTCTATGAGCTCACAGATTCCGAGCGCGCTTGTTCACCAATATGGCTCCATGTTTATGGATTTGGTTATGACGAGTCTATTGATGATTACAAGGTGGTGGTAATTTTCCATGTTAGATTTAAATATAGGCAAAGCCAAAATAGAGTGGCGGTCCTTACCCAAAAAAAATAGAGTGGCGGTGTATATGTCAAGGACCGATACTTGGAGGAGGATTGGAGACTGTTCTCATTGTCTTGATATGAGTTGTTTAGGGAAATTTGCGAGTGGGGCACTCCATTGGATTCCGATTGTCCGGTCCAAGGACATTATTGTCTCTCTTGATTTGGCTAGAGAGACATATGGAGAGGTTTCACAACCTGATTATGTTGGTTCTCATCGTAACTTGAGAATGGATGTTGTAGGTGGATGCCTCTATACGCTCTGCAATTCTGATAGATTGGGTGTTGAGCTATGGGTTATGAAGGAATATGGTATAAGAGAGTCTTGGACCAAGTTGGTTGCGATTCATGATAAGACACATTCACTCTATGGTCAGCTTTTCAAACCAATGTGCATTTTGAAGAATGGCGACATTTTAATGGCCATTAGGGGGCATTTAGTTCAGTACAATCCGAAAGATGGAAGTTTTTTTTTATCGAACGATTGACAAGTGTTTCCCATGTTTTAGTGCTTATCCCTATATTGGGAGTCTAGTTTCACCTAACACCGATGCCGACAATGGAGTTTAGTGGCAACGCGAACGTTGAAGGGAATGAAGGTAAAATTCGATATTTTATTGTCTCTTACGACACTTTTCCAACTTTAAATTGAGTCATAGTTTTTCGTTTTTACCGTTTTTCATCACTCATTGATGTATTCTGTGTAGATGATACAAGCAAGAGGTCAAGACATACTCAGGGGAGTAAATTACGCCTCTGCAGCCGCTGGAATTAGAGATGAAACTGGCCGTACAAATGGTATTTTACAAAATGCCTTGTTTGAGAAACAATTGTGAGCGAACTTTTTATTCTACGTAATATTTTTGAAAGATAAATTGAACACGTACCGGTATACGCAACGAAATAAGATCGGACTAACCTCTAGCCATTGTTGTTCAAGTTGAACGCCAAACACACATGCACTAAATTTAGGTGTCTTTTAACCTATGCATGACTTCAGAGTACCTAGATCGATTTGATGAAAATCATACAAGCTTATAAAATGTTAGGTTAGGGACCCTTAATCTTCCTCAAGAAACCTTACAGTTTCCGTCCATCATGAAAACTTAAACTTACAAATAATGGAGATAGTGGAAAGCCAAGAGCTTTGAAGCCACAACTACAAACATAATGTAAGTGGGCAATCCCTTAATCACCCATGTGACTAAGTGGGCCTTAAAAATATTTCTTACAATTTTTTCTCAAGTGCATTAATTAAATTACTGCTAAAGTTTTACGAGTTCCCACTGTCTCCCATAAGTGCCCCCTTAAAAATTAACTGAAATAGTTAAACACGCCACCTAAGTTGTCAGACACGTGTCTAGCCGTTCTTCATGTTGGACACGACGATACCTCGACCTCTAAAGATGTCGTTACTACATAGATATTTATTGACAAGCTTGGCCATGAACATATGTAAGACAACGACAAATATGTCACAACAATAGTGACAACAATAAAAACAATATTACTTGGATCTAGAAATTCTCAGTCACTTAAGTCTGGCACTTGGAGTAGTAAGCTTGAACGTAAAATTTTACCATACCATTTATAAGCGAACCACTCGTATGGTTTGATCATGTCCGGTACTTTTACGGGTTGTGCAGCTTGTGCTTGTATGAATTTTTTTTTTTTTTTTGATCCTGTGCTTGTATGATTTACCTATGGATTTACTAAGGCGGATGAAAATTTTGAATGAATAAGCTAGCTCCAATGCCCAAACGTTAAAAACTGCCCAAAACTGCTCCTTTAAATCCCTAGCTTGATGCAACAAGTTTTTTTTTTTCAAAACTTTAACCCACGTTTATTGATACCAAATCAAACAAAACATCAAAAAGGATGATTATCTCGCCCTAAAAAGCTCAATAACCACGAACAAGATCTAACTTTCCTAAGTCTTGGAATCAAAACCTCGCACACCATGACTTGCCAATTTATCAGCCACCACGTTTGCTGATCTCCGCACGAACCTAAACAAGCAAGTTGCAAACTGTCTTGCCAATCCTCAGATGTCCTCAATTATCACTTCCACTTCAATCGGCCACTGAATGTCCCTATTCAAAATCCGAACAACTTCTTGCGAGTCTCCCTCAACCACGACAGTATCCATGCCTAGAGCTTGTGCAAATTCCATGTATAGCAGCCCGCCATGCCGCTGCCTCTACGCTCGAGCAGCCACAAATCTGCCATATGCATCACGTACCACAATTCCTGCCCCTGCCGGACCCTCACCTGCCCATTTCCTTAATCAAGCTCCATCCACATTAATACTTCGGGGCATTTATTGGTAGGTCCAAAATTCGCCCTTTGCTCCAAATAAGAACTGTCCCCAATAAACATTCGGTCCAAAATTTAAAAGAACGCGAATAATTATTCCAAAAATAACCTTCATAACACGCACGATGAAGCCGACTGGCTCCGACCTTCTTCACGCCGATGTCAAGTTTTGGCCAAGTATTCGCCACCGCTGCAGGCGCCATTGATACCACCGTCCTTGCATCGAGCACCGTCATGGTGGACAGAGGCATCATGGTTAACTTGTGATGTTTAACTGGGTAGAGTGTGGGTTTTGTAACACTATGAAATGTGGACAATTTCCTTAATGTAGAATTGGGTTTTTAGATTGTGTTCTAGCAAAATATATGAAAAAACTACTATACGTTTGGAAAATGCTTAAGAGTCACTTTACTTTGAAGTTTTGTACGTTTTTTTCCCAAGGCATTATTTACTTCAGCCCTAATTAGGGATCTGATTAGTTGATTTTGTTAGAGTTCACTTTTGGACATAGAAATTGTCAAATTGACGAGGGATAGTGGCGGGGACAGCCCTAACAGCTGTGGAGGTGGTGGTGGTTGAAATTTCAAGAATTTTTCAATTAGAGGACTGAATAAGAATTCTTTATTGTCAAACTGAACATATATTCAATTTTACATGAATACGCTCTAAAAGTAACACTCATAACTCTTAGGTGATTTCTGCTTCAAAAAATAGGAGGTGCACATCTAGTTTACAAGTATTTTTGAATGGTTTGTTACAAGTGACGGTAAATTCCGCTGAATAATGTTGTAGGTCTTATCATCACTCACTCGTGAGAGATTATGTAAGAATATATGCATGTTCCCTATTTTTTCCAAAAAGGGTTTTTTGCCCCTGTTTTGTTTAACTCCTACTATCTTTTTGTTGTTTAATTTGTGGAAATAGACATTGTGTATATTTCAATTCGGAGCAAGGAAATTCGTGTTGATCGGAGTGGGCCAGATTGGATGTAGCCCAATTGAATGCCCAAGGTAGCCCACATGGCTCGACATGTGTGCAGAAAATCAACGATGCAAATCAGTTATTCAATAGCAGACTCAGATCTCTAGTTGATACGATCTCAACAACACCACATCAACGCTTTTATGGCATTTTTTCAGGACGTTGTTACCGGACCTTCTTCTTTCGCTACCAGACCTTCTTCTTTCGGTAAGTGTGTTAAATACCAAAAATCTGTGTATATATATAAAAACTGCTCAAAACAAGCACCTTCCGGTTATATTTTTTGCTAATTTCTTGCGAGCACCCTTAAAATTACATTCTGCACATATTGAACGGCTCAGATCATAAAAATTTAATTGGAAACTATTAGATTGAGATTTGGGGTATTTTTTTAGGTGTTTAATTAGTTGTTCGTAAAACCGTCCCGTATATATACACTACGCGTCCCAGTTGGAAGGGGATGACAGTTGTGTGATTTAGATAAAAACCATGGACACTTAACCGAGAAGTGGAAGGATGCACTACAGCCTTTGGATCAAATGAATCTAAGCCGTTCCAACAACTTGTCCCCACACCCTTCTAATTTATAATATATATATATGTATATTATCTATCTACTACCATATACTTGTAGATTTTTTTAAATCTATCTACTATTATACGAATTAAGTAATTACATGTGCTACTCTCTCTTTCTCAAAAGATATAAAAAAAAAAAATGAAATAAAAATTGCTCTACTTCACACACGTTTTCCCAAAGCTCAATTTCCTCATGTTGGCATTAATAATTACGGGAGAAGACCGACAGACTTCAACTAGTTTCGCAAACACTGTTCAACACGTGAAACTGCAACGAGTGGAGGCTGTAAGTTGGAACCACCACAATACGTACGCATATGAAATTGGCCGGGTACGGTAGTGAATAATTTTACCTACTAGTGAATGGCAGCTGGCAACAATTGACTGTTTGATAGAAGTGATAATAATTTAGATGTCTGTACCATACCCAGCAGCAGGTACACAGGTTGTTCCATCACTATCCAATGCATTAATTAGTCCGACCACGTACAAGGATTGGCTTTTTGGTACTGAAATTAACATAAAGTGCTTTTGCATTGGTTCGGTTTAATCTGGTTTAATCATTACGCTGGTGAGTTTGATTCGCAAAATTCTTAGCCAGAAGAGATTGACCAAGGAAACTGATTGAAAAACAAAACTTGCATCGACCCGGGATCATCGGCTATTTTTTACTAAAATTTTGTGCTGAACTAGAAATGGTTAGGATCCGAAATCGGACTGTATCATTCATCCGAACGCCTACTCTTTGTCAGGAGAAAGTATAATTAATTTGGCCCAGATCTGTATTATCCCGTAGTTCAGCAAGACACTAGTACTGTATTTCAATTAGCTACTTCAAAAATCATTCACTTACTGGTTTCTTATGTTTTAGCACGTTTTAAGTGAGTGACTACATTCTAACCAGCAAAAATAACTCCAAGTGGTCCAGTAGTCGGTTGAACCCTTGGAAAGTACTAATATTCCCAGTTAATTTTTTTGAGTATATTACAATACAGTCTATTGCTTACCCTGATCGTTATTTCCCATTATTTTTGTCCACAAACTTTAGACTCATACTTTTCCCTTCCTCAAAATCCATCACATCTTTTCTCCATTGATGGCTACCCTTAACCTTGGGCTTCAGGTGTCACTGTTGCTGTCATTGCTTGCAATGTACCAGTCCTCTGTTTCTGGTGAATCACAAGTGCCTTGTTTCTTCATCTTGGGGGACTCTTTGGTCGACAATGGCAATAATAATAACCTTGAAACAACCGCAAAAGCAAATTTCCCACCTTATGGCATTGACTTTCCCGGGGGACCAACAGGACGATTCTCCAACGGCAGAAATATCGCAGATATCATCGGTCTCTCTCTCTCTCTCTCTCTCTCTCTTTTTGATTACTTGTCTTTTTAGAGCCTCTCTTGTCCAATCTTCATTTAGGAGAATAGAGTTATTCCAAACCAAGTGTCTTAGTTATTTGTGATTGTGCTGTAAAGAGCGTGTTTACAGCACCAACCAATCACGGTTAGGGCCGGCTCTGAGCTAAAGCCTGAGGTGCGACCGCTTTAAGCCTTCAAAAGTTAACTCAAAACTAGGCCCCATTTTCCATACGAAAACTTTTTATATGTATAGTTTGTTCCAGACATTATAGGTGAGTAGTTGAGCACAGATGGTATAACAATTGAAACTGGACTTCTTGGGTTCGACTCTCAGGAGGCCTCTTTTTGGCGAAACTAATTCTTTTTTCTTCCTTTTTCTTTTTTTCTATAGTTTTAGATCTAGGTAGGTAAGAGCATCCACAGTAGAATAAGCAAATGTGAATAATCAAAACATGACACATCAGATTTTGATTTTTGATTATCCATTTAGAAGTTGTTAAAGTTAGCAATGTCAAATCTTGTATTAGTTATTTTTTGCCCATAATCAAAACCAATGGGCCCTCCAAATTTTTTCCATTCATTTTACGCATATTTATTTGAAAAAAACAATTTATTAAACAGTTTTTGAAGAAAAAACAAAACAATTGTATAAAGAAAGTTTTCAAAAAAAAAAAAAAAAACACGGTTGTGTTAAAAAAAACAAATTTTTTTGAAACAAAAAAAATAGTTCTTCAAAAAGACACACTTTGTTCACTTAAAAACTGTAAATACAGTTTTGAGAAATTTTGAAAGAACTGTATTTACACAAAACAGTTTTGAAAATTTAAAGCTAGGGATACCTCCCGTTGAAATGTTGTTCATCTTTTTGTCATATTAAAATCCTCCAACACCTCGTGAAGTACAATTAGACAAATTGCTTAAGTTGAAACTATTTATATTCTCATTTTTCAATTGCTTTTTTCTTTTGTTTGTGTGTTTGTTTTCTTGCCCTAACATGTACCTGCCCCTTGCATCAAAAGGTGATTTTATAGGCATTTGGAAGGTAGAATCCCATTAGAATTAGGATATTTGGATCTCGGAGTGCAGATACGTATGACACCAGCCAAGTTCATTGACATTAGCTTTCCTAACCTCTTTAAGATTAGGAACACTTGTACCAATAATTGTACAAACTCCCTCATCCACCACCCATAAGTGAGTCCCACATAACTCATGTTTTACACGAGTTTGTAAAATTGTTAGTGCAAGTGTTGGTGCCTGTGTCCTTTTGTTTTTTGTGTGTTATATACAATCACTTTCTAAATGGTTATTTACTTTTAGAATGATTTGTGGTACGGTTTATTATTTTCAACATTGTTAATATCAACGTCGAGTTAAATCTCAATGAATTCATCAAAGACAAAGTCCCATAGTAAATTGTCAAGTGTCATGGTTCACACTCCAATCAAGCTCAAATTTAAAAACCAAAGCCTTCCCGGTGAAGCAATTATCTAACTATGTGATTGAATTTGCAGCTCAATTTCTTGGTTTTGACGAGTATATCCCACCCTTTGCAACTGCGAGAGATCAGGACATCCTCCTGGGTGTAAATTATGGATCTGGGGGTGCCGGAATTCGGGATGAAAGTGGAACCGAACTGGTAATTAGCTTTTTGCTGTTGTGGAAATGTTTGTAAATTACCACTTTTATTGCCTTCAATGATATGAGTTTTGGGTTTGGCTCCAATTTAATTCTAGTTTTTTTAATTGCGAACCTTATATGTTCGGGAGTTTGACTCCAAAATAGTTTGGGTAAAAAGATAATTTGTCGCACTAAGACAAACATGCTAGTGTGGTAGTACCTAATTGCAAAAATACGAATACTTTCCCTCGGTTCAAGTTGGTGTAGTAGCTATGCAAATAGAACTTATAAGCAGAAACTTAATACATACTATGTGACAAAGGCAAAGATTTGGTTTCCTCTTTCCCATTATGGGATTATTTCTTGAGTTAAGGTTGTAGATGCCTAATTTGTAAGGTTGTTGATACTTGTTGGATAACTATGTGGTTAGGTAACCATCTGGGACTGGGCCAACTGACCACCCTCACTCTCCACTTCCAATGAGTGGTCAGGGTTCAAATCTTGCCATAGACAAGATTTTATTTCTTCTCTCAAATTGTGTTTACATGTTTCAGTTGCTGTCATGACTATTGGGCTTACTTGTATGGTTGTGGAATATGTTGTTTGATTTTTTATCTGTAGTTTTCCTATCCGTTTTCGTGTATTTCTCATTATATTTGTCAATTGAGAGGTGCTATTCACACAGACAAAGGGGGCACAGATCGTGCACAGATCTCGATGTGGGATCCACTATGGGTCCCACACAAATGATCCGAGTCGTTCATTAAATTTTAAACATTTTTTCATGGGTCCCGCGAAAAAATCAGCTCAATCCAATACCTAGAAATACTTGATCTAATCATCTAACTTTTCATTCAACTTTGAACATGAATGAAAACTTATATGATTAGATCGAATATTTCTAGGTATTGGATTGAGCTAATTTTTTGCAGGGGCCCTTGATGAAATGTTTCAAATCTAATGAACGGCTCAGATCATTTGTATGGGGCCCATAGTGGGCTCCACACAGAGATTTGTGCACGCTTTGTCTGTGTCAACAGACGTACGCTTGTTAATTATCTCCTCGTGGATGAAAGGAAAGAAAAATGTGACCCATTCGTCATTGAAATTGAAATGCTGCTCAAGATAGTTAATAATTATGTAAATTCACAGTTACATATATCCTTAGTGTGGGATAAAATATATATATTTGTATTTCACACCGTCTCTCAAAATAGTAGATTATCAACATGCGGCTCGCAAAGTAGGATTACAGAAAATTACACTTTGAAAAGTATTAATTAATTGATTCTATTTGTCTTTTTCCCAACAGGGGGCTGTCATAAGCTTGAATCAGCAGTTACTAAATCATCAAATCATAGTGTCACGCATTGGCGATCTACTAGGGAGTAAAGAGGAAGCTGCAAATTACCTCAGCAAGTGCATATATTATGTTGGAATGGGTAGTAATGACTACATTAACAACTATTTGCAGCCACAATATTTTAATACAAGCCAAATATATACCCCAGAACAATATGCAGTTGTTCTAATCCAACAGTACTCGCAGCAGTTAAAGGTACGTACCAGAATTTCTGTATTTTTTGCTCTTAGTTTATCCTTCTATTTTTTAGAGCAAAGTTTACTTTCATCCCCTATGGTTATCGTCATGTGCGGATACCCCCTTCATGGTTCAAAACTGAGCACATAACCTACCTGTGGTTTTGAAAATGTGCAGATACACCCCTTGCCGTCATGTTTTCCATCCATATTAACGGAGGTGTATCTCGCACGCCTCTAGAATGTAATTTGAGTTTTTCATAATGTATTAAGTAAAAAATAGAGTATCTCTGTAAAAAATCATATCGATCAGGCATCAATAATCCAGTGATCTAATTTTTAGTAAATTTTAATTTCATAACAAAATTGATTCGACCATGGGCTTTTCATTTTTTGATTGACTTGAATTTTGGCATAGATGTAGTACTCGTCAAAATTTACAATATCAACGGTTTGGAATTAATTTTTGGTATAAGGGATGGTGTGATTAGATTTAAAAAAAAAAAAAAGAATCAAGGGACATGATGAGGGTACATCGGTCTTTTAATGTTGTGTCCGTTAATATGGATGGAAAACATAACGGCATAGGATCTATCCGCACATATTCAAAATTACAGGTAGGTTATATGATTAGTTTTGAACCATGAGAGTGGTATCCGCACATAACGATAACCACAGGGGGTCAAAGTGGACTTTACTCTATTTTTAACGTCTGATGCAGGGAAATGCTAGGAAGCTCTATGAATTTTTTTTTCCCAGTTCTATAGATTGTGGAGATTACCAGATTTACAGGATCAACTGGTAAATGAAGAGTAAGCTTAAGGCTTACAACTGGTAAATGATGGAAATGAAATCCTAATTCTAGTAGCTAGGAATCAACTACCATTGTAGATTTCCTTGTTACACACTAACAATTAAAAAAAAGCTGTAAAGTACTAAAGATGTCATAATATAATTTTAGGCCAAATTTGGTATTAGAGCTGTAAACAATTATCCCATGAAAATCCTTGCTGATAACAGATTTTTTATGATGAAGGAAGTGCCAGGAAAAATCCTGAAAACCCATAAAAAAAAAAAAAAAGCATATGCAAAAATCAAGAGCTTAAAACAGCATTTGGCTTAGACTACAATTAATATATTTTGTTCAACATATGTGGGTTTCTTAATCAAGTTTCGTGACATCGGCCAAGCCTCTTTGCTCAGATCATTTATAACCATGTATATTAGATCGGTTATTATATTTACCTCTGAAAAATTAATTAGAGGAAGACGGTAACAACTACTTTCTTGATTTTGTATGCATTTTTTATGACAGACTTTGTACAAGCATGGAGCAAGGAAGGTTGCATTGTTCGGACTCGGTTTAATAGGTTGTACTCCATCCGAAATGACTAGTTATGGCACAAACGGATCTGCATGCGTGGAAGTTGTTGACACGGATGTGCAACTATTCAATGAAGGTCTTAGCTCGCTTGTTGATGAACTCAACAATAACTTGACTGACTCGGAATTCATCTACGTAAACATTACTGAAATTTCAACCGGGGATGCATCTGCTTACGGTAAGTTACCTTAATATCTTTTTGTAAGCAAATTTGTACCATGTCTTATCACATCTGTTGTTGTCCATGTTGTGTGTTGAAAGCTAATGCTTTTAAAACTAGAAAGCCAATGCTTTTGAAACTAAAAGTAGGATCATATGGTTTAATTAGTTGGTTTGTCAAATCTCTGATCAGCTTTTAGTTTGAAAGTAAAAGAACGCATCTATTGGTTTTAGCCTTTTAGGTGTGTCTGTCCTCCGATCCTCCGCCACCGAGATCCCATTGCTTGGGCATTACATGGGTACCCATTGACATTATATGCTTTTCAACACCTCTTGCCATTTATAAATTATAATTGCAACATTGATGTAACATCAGAATTCGTTGTCCTCTCTGTTTTGTTTTTCAAGCTTCTCCATAACTAATTAGCTACTATAATACCTCTGTAGACTACCTTATATAACTTGTAACTATTTTCTACTTTTTTCTGGGCAACTTGAGAACCTTTGCACTATGCACCCCGCTTTTCATCCTCTGTCCAAACTCCAAATCGTTATGACATTATACGAGATTTGGATTACATTCTTAAACTTTATTTGGGACAAGGATTTGTGTAAGAAAAAGGGTATTGAATAGAAAGGATCTAACCACTGTGAATTGTTAGATCTTTTGAGTTTTCTATTTGTTGTATCATTTTTCGTACCCATATCCTTGCTTCAAATCCAGCCATAGAACTTGCAGTAAGGAAGGGGGACATCAACTTATAGGCTATTTTCCATTCATTTTATGGTCTTAATTGCATTATCAGGTTTTATATCTTTCTTGAGAGATTTCATGATTCATGCACTTTATTCCCCCATTTTTGTGATAAAGGGCTTGTCTTTTGATCGTTATAGTAAACCTCAAATATAAATGATTGAACGATTGTAATGTATTTCATTTCAGGTATTACGATTGCAAATGCTTCATGCTGTGTTGTATCATCAAAATCTGGAAAAGGACTATGTGCTCCAAATCTAGCTCCATGCAGTAATAGGACTCTGTATGCATATTGGGATGGGTTTCATCCGACCGAGGTGACTAATTTATTCCTAGCTACCGGAGCATACAATGCTCTGACTCCGTTGATATCTGCCCTCGAGCTTGATCACTCTGATGAAGGTAGTTATATAATTTAATTGTGTATGTACGCTATATGATGCAATATTCAGATTTAAGTTGGACTTTCTGTTGTAATAACACTTATGAGTTGTTAAGGATTGCTATATTTCGTTCCAGTTCTGCTTAATATGTGTGAAACAATTACTGTTGTTCCAACCCAAAAAAAGAAAAACCCAGCTCAGCCCTGAAAACATCAACCGGTAGTTCTGATTGATTACATTGAAGTTGAATCAAGGTGAATGGTGCAACATTTTTTTTTCTCGGCAAAACGAGGATTTATTGACTCGAAAAGGGTACATCGAGTGGGGAACTCCCTAAGCATAGACACTCAATGAGAAAAGGAGCCAAAAACTGAACAACAAAACAAAAAGTCATCCAACAGATAATTGGACCGCACCACTCCTCATATTCCACTTTCACCTTTTTCATTCCATCGAGATAACCCTTAAAATCTTCCACCAAGTGCACCTTAATATCAAACTTCACCTTGACCCGCATTGCTACTCTGGTTTTAATCAGCTCCCCTAGATCCTCCTCTCGCCATAAATCATTGTTGAACACCAGACCATTCCTAGCCAACCATATGGACCAAATTGTTGCCTGGAACTTTGTCTCCCACAAAAACTTCTCCAAAATTTTGAAACCACTACCCAGCCACCAAGTAAAGAGATCTAACAGTGAAGCAGGGCAGACCCAATTGAGATGTCACCAATCAAGAAGCAATGACCAAACACTCCAAGAAAATGGACAGTGAAGAAAGAGATGCTCCGGCATTTCTAAGTGTAAAGAGCAAAAGGGACACAAACTCGATTGGCCCTCAGGAATCAAATTTCTGTGGAGGAGAACCGACCTCGCTGCCACTCTATCTTGAAGTGCCAACCACGAAAAGATTTCTACCTTGGGTGGACTAACACTTGTCTAGATTGATCCCATCACTTGATTGCTTGTGAAGCTCAATTGTTCCCATCTGTTATAGACAGATTTCACGGAAAAACATTTATCAGAAGACCATCTCCAACTTAAAGCATCACACTTGGACTGATATAAAATCACTGGCTGTAATCTCAATAGCAAATCGTCAAGTTGTTGATCTTCCCAAACCCACAATCTTCTCTGGAATAACAGATTCCAATTGCCATCACCGTTTGAGTTTTTTAAATGACTAATCACCATTTCTTTTTGAGTAGAGATAAGATATAGACGAGGGAACTCCTCTGTAAGAGTTGTGTCCCCTAACCAGGCCTGATTCCAAAAAGAAACCTCCTGTCTAGAGTGAATCTCTATCCTAAATCCTGGACCCAATACTAGAGGATAAATCCCCTACCCAACAAATGTCCTTCCAAACATTAGAAACCTTAACAGTAGAAGGCAAGCTAGGTAACCAACATCCGTGCTCCAGATTATATTTGCTTTTGACTACCTTCACCCAGAGGGAGTCACTGTCCGTATAAAATCTCACTACCATTTGGCTAAAAGAGCAAGGTTTTGGACCATCAGATTCTTAACCCCTAACCCTCCATACTCTTTCTTTTTCGAAATCACCTCCCATTTTACCAAGTGAATCTTTCTCTTGTCCACTGTATCACCCCAAAAAAATTGTCGTTGGATCTTGGTTAGCACTTTTGCAACACACCGACATTTTGAACATGGACATGAAGTAGATTGGCAAACTGTTGAGGGATGAATTCATTAAGATAAGTCTACCCCCTATGGTGTTAAATCTTCTACGCCAAACACTTAGCCTTTTTCTCCATCCTTTCCACCACTAGATCCCAGGTTTTGACTCTATTCGGATTAGCACCCAACGGTAAACCCAGATATTTGATCGGCAAGTGATCAATTTTACAACCCATAACCATAGCAAGGGAGGATACATCGTGTTGACTCAATCTAATCCCACACAAAGGGCTTTTGGAGAAGTTTATCTTCAGCCCAGACATAAGTTGAAAACAATGCAGAATTCTTTTGATGTTAGCCAACTCCTCCCTGCCATTATTGCAAAAAATAATAGTGTCATCGGCAAATTGAAAGTGTGTGACAGTAACACCATTTTGTCCATTCGGCCCAACTCTTACTCCTCTGTAATGGTGCAGCATTACAGGAGTTTGTTAAACCTTGAAGTTAACTCAACATCTTTACATTAACTCAACAAATTATTAGTGACAAACATGTCGGCATCTCACTAGTGGTCTATAAATTGAGGGTTAATTGGGTATTGTGGCCGCAAAGGCGTGTACGGTAGAGGAATGAGGAAAGCATTGGGCATTGGCAGTATGGTGCCAGTAAGAAGCTTGAAATTCATTGATTGCCTAACTGCGAGTGGTTTAGTTGGAAAGCAATGGAAGAAAACAATACACGATACATGGTTTGTTTCGACAACTCTGGTCACAATGAGGTGCTTGTAAGCTGATTTGGACATCAAGTTATAAAATAAAATAAAAAAACCTTGGATCACAATGTGCCGTTTATGATGATTAGGTATTGGTGTGGATCTTGATTCTTTGTTATTTTGCGGAATCCAGATGGAGTAGGTCCAGGAAATTCGGAAGTTTTTCAAACGTGCATGACAGATGGCTTTTTTTTTTTTTTTTATTTTATCGGCATGATAGCCGGCTTTTGCCAACTCTGTAGTCTCGTTTGCGGGGGAATCTCATTAACATTTTGGCAGGAAAAATCGTATTTCGAAAACCTTTTGAATTGCCTTTGTGCTTGTTTATTACATTGTGTAGACACCCCATTCTGGACTGTCTGGATTAGTTCTTTTACTGTCTTTGTTACCCCAATGATGATAAAAGGTTGAAAACACTCCAAGATCGATGGCAGGTCTTGAGCTTTGGACGTTGGACTCTTCCCTTTCAAACCCATTTCAAATCCTTTCAAAATCCCTTCAAAGCCAGAACCATATAAAACCCAGCAAAACCTTACCTGCTTACGCCAGCTTTTACATGGCGTGCGCTAGGGAGCTGCCACGTGTCGGACATCGACCGTTGACTCAGTTTGACCTGGCGCACGCAGGGTATATAGCTGGCGTACGCATGGTCAAGGCCGGTTAAATCAGCACTTTTCTGTCACGTGCTCGAGACTTTGTAACCACCCCAGTACGGCGCAGAGCCTCCTGATCATTGTTTTCTGCAGGGGCCGTCCCCCTCTCACTCCTATACACTCCATCAAGCCAAGTCTCATGCATTTAATGCATGGGAGGCTCCTATCTTAACCCAACCAGCCAAACCAGGCCTTAACCCAACTGATCTCAGTTCCTCTCTCTTCTATAAATGCCCCCCTTGCATTCATTTGCAAGGGGTTAACTCCATTCAATACCTAGGCTCTCTCTCTTCTATCTCTTGTTCTCTCCTCACCATTGAAAGAGCAAGAGATAGAGAAGCATCCCACACCCACATTACTGATCAGCCACCATCCAACTCCCATCTTCAACCTTCAAAGCTCAAACCACCTTCCATCACTTGCACCAAAGGTATACCACCTTTGCGTAGCTTTCTGTTTTCAGCCCCTGAGGGGAACCAGAAAGGTTCTGGCTAGTAACTGATACTAGTCCAAGCCCTTTTCTGGTAAAATAAATCAATCGTAAGGGACAAACCATGGCGCATGCCAGCTCCGTCAAGCCGTACGACATCTATGGCTGTACGTGCATTGCTGGCTTGGGGATCATGGGTTGTCTGTTTATTTGCTTATATCTTGTCTGTCATCACTCTAGCATGCTAATAACCAGTTTATTGCTTTCTTTATGTTAGAATTGTTTAACTGTAACTTTCAATACCTGTATCTTTATTGCTCTATAAGGCCTCTGGGGTGTTTCTGGTCATGTTCCAGAGCCCAGATGGTGTAAAGCCAAGCACTGGACAACATGCAAGGGTGGCGTACGGCTTCTAAAGGGTGGCGTACGGTATGTATGCTGGAGTCCAGTGCCTGGCCCTTACATCATAGTTCAATCCTGGCCTCATGTTCCTCCCCACTCTGTGTATGGGGTTTTCTTTGCTGTCTTCATGGCTCTTAGCCATTTCTTATGTCTGTATATGTACATAAACTGTCTTATAAACTGTGTGGTTTGCCCTGGGTGTGCGCTGGTCCATTCCAGAGCTCAGAGGGTTGAGAGCAAAGACTGTGAACAAACCAGAGGGTAGTGTACGACAGCTCTTAGGTGGCGTGCGGAGGGTATGGTGGCGTGCAGTGGTTCGGCCACTGCATGCCAGCATGCTGCCTGCACACGCGCCTGAAGAGCAGCGTACACCATCCTGGTGAAACTGTTCACAGTTCTTGTTCTCAATCTATATTCTTATGCTAATTCAATTCAAGCAAATCGTCATTCATAAACATTTTGTCATCTAAATTGCAAAGCTGTTACAGTATTAATCCCCATTATCTGTTCCCCCGCCCTAACTGGCTAAAAATGATCAAACGAGAGAAAAATGCAAACGTTTTACAAAAATGCCTGAGTAGAGACCAATTCCCGGATTGGGCGAGAGGGGTGCCATAAAACCCTTCCCCTCTCGTAACCTGACTCCCTAACCTTAGATATTAAAGGTGACGACGGACCAGTCTACGCCTTTTTCCAAATCCAAACTTTTTCAAATCAAAGCAAACGTAGCAAAACGTTTTCGAGTTCGGTTCCTTGGGTATTCTTCCGCTAAAACCCGAGTAGCGACTCTGAATCGAGGCGTTCTATTTCCAAAGAGGGCCGCATCCCACTTTCAAACAACAAAATCCGGAGATTTTGGGGCGTGTGCCCACACATTGAAATTTATTCCAAATTTTCATTGGGCACCTCTGTTAACACTAATTCACTCCAGAGGCAGGCCTGGCCTTAGGTATAGGCCCACCAGACAACCGGAGGTCTCCCGTTTTGGGCCTAATAATTAGGCCCCAAATACCAGGATGTATTAAATATTATACATGCCAATAACTTTTCAACTATGTTATTCTATCACATAGTAGTAAGTGTTGCGTGCACTGAGCGTGTGCTTGCGAGTTCGATTCCTGCGCAGCTCATTTTTTAACAACTTAACAGTTTTGGAACTCGTCCAAAAATGGTTATAACAATTAATATTGTTTTCCCCATCGAAGGCCCCATTTTCAAACACTGCCTAAGGCCCCGAAAATTTCAGGGTTGGACCTGTCTAGAGGAAGTTGCTGGATGTAAGTCTTGGTTTTTTACTCTAGTGGAATTGAATGTGTCTTGATTAATTGGGAGAGTATTAGGTTGGAGATGCCCAAATAAGTCCACATGCAAAAAAGAGACTTGTTTTTTCTCTCTATATTTTAAGACTCACTTCACAATGGAGATGAGTCTCTACTTTTATTTTTATTTTTCCCATGATAATAACTTTTACATTTGTAAATTAATTATCATAAAACTAGTGACAATCAGAAGATATTCGCGAGACCATTCAAAAAATCCATGTTACTTTTGTACGTGGAGAAAATCCGTATGGACTGGTGATCAACACTCTCTGAGATCAGCAATGAATAGTCTTGCCGGAACCCTAATACAGCAAGACATGAATCAATGAGAAACACCCTACCTTTGGTAAGCGGAAGGCCCTCCGATGCTTATCTCATAAATATTTTTTAAATTTTCTTCATGCCGTTCTAAAGTTTTCCGCTGGGAGTGTATGCATTGGGGTAGTTTTAGGAAAATTGGTGCGGGGATTGTGACCTTTTTTTTTTTTTTTTTTTTGTCAATGGAGAGAAGTTTTATTAATCTGGTAGGCTAAAGCCTAAACATCAGACAAATGGGAACCCCATGGGGCAAAATGGACGTCCACAGACCGGACAAACTATTAGAAAGGGCTTTCGAGCACACGTATATGCGCGCAGCCCGATTACACTTATGCTTAACGAATGTAAAATTACAAGAAATAAACAAGTTTTTCAACGCAAAACAATCATGAGTAAGCCCGTGGAAGTTCATTTGAAGGTCATTTGAGTCCAAACAGCTTCTCACAATTGCTTCTGAATCTGATTCAATAGATACCCGTGGAAGTTTTAGAGCCAAGCCCAATTTCATCCCATCCCGGATTGCTAGAGATTCTGCAACACGTGCCGAGGTGATTCCGGGATGAATATTCAGCAATATACCCACAACCTTACCGTCTTCTCCACAAGCAAGAGCACCAGTTCCAACTATTTTTGTGACGTTATACTATTTTTGTGACGTTATTTTATTGAGATAAAGGGCGTTTAATGACATGGTGTGATAGATGGAGGGGGTTATCTACAATTTATCCTGATCTGGATACGACAATTCAATAATACTAGGGCCATAAAGTATAAAGCGTCACACCCTCGTAAAATTTTACTACTTCTAGGTTTTGGACCTAGACCCAGATAAAGCACCATCCATGGCGATAGAAAGAAACCCTATACTTGTTCACCAAGAAAGAAGAAAAAGAAACTCCTTCCGTCAAAAAATCGATTGGGCTGAAGGTTCAAAGCCATTGCCAAATCTCCCTTGTTAAATCAATGTCGAAATACTCTTGAGACTCCCCGCCAAGTCTATGTTACAAGTTTTGGTTTTTGACTCTAGCTGGATGTGTCTCGAACATGTTAGCATGTTCAAACAACTCTCTCTCCAAAGTGTCAGGATATTCCAATCAACTTCTAAAATATGTCTACAAAAAGCGACTTGGTTTCTATCTCTATAATTTTAGACTTCATAATGGAGATGAGTCTCTACTTTTATTTTTCATTTTTCCTCGTTAATAAGTTTTACATTTTTTAATTAATTATCATAAAACTAGTGACAATCAGAAGATATTCACGAGACCTTTGAAAAAATCTATGTTACAATGCTTTATATATAAACTGGTCAACGCTCTCTGAGATGTGAATAATCTATCTCGCCAAAATCCTAATACAACAAGACAAGAAACACCCCGCCTCTGGTCGGCGGAAGGCCCCCCCGATGCTTATCTCAAAAATAATTACTGGAGTATTGAATTTCTTCATGCCGTTCTAAAGTTATCCTGTATAAAGTGTATGCATTGGGGTAGTTTTACGAAAATTTGTGCGGGGATTGAGACGTTATTTAGATAAAAGGGCATTTAATAACACGGTGTGATAGATGGAGGAGGTTTTCTACAATTTACCCTGATCTTGATACGACAATTCAATAACTAGGGCCATAAACTATAAAGTTTTACTACTACTAGGTTTTACTACCCTTGTAAAGTTTTACTACTACTAGGTTTTGGTCCCAAACCCAGAAGAAGCACCATCCATGGCGATAGAGAGAAACCCCATACTTCGTAAAACCGATTGGGCCGAAGGTTCAAAGTCATTGCCAAATCTCCCTAATGAAATCAATGTTGAAATACTCTTGAGACTTCCCGTCAAGTCTTTGTTGCGATTCAGGTGCGCTTGCAAATCATGGCGTTCTTTGATTTCCGATCCGAAATTCGTGAAAACTCATCTCAGTTTAGCATCTTCGAACATTGGTTATACCCACCATAGACTCCTAAGGACTACGTATTTCCGTCGCGATTTCAAGTCATGTTCTATTTCATCTATCATGCAGCATGAGCAATCTGATACTGCTGTTAGCGTTGACTGGCCTTTCGTGGAATCTCCTAATAGATTTTGGATTGAGGGCTCCTGCGACGGGTTGGTGTGCCTTCATACTAGTACGAAAAAAACCATATTCCTGTGGAACCCGTCTACGAAGAAGTATCGGAAGCTGCCAAGTATTACGATACCGTATGACTGGTCCCCGGCATGTGGGTTAGGTTATGACACATTTACTGATGATTACAAGGTGGTGTTAGTTTTTAGTGGTGAATCTAGTACAGACTATGGTCGAAATAAAGTGGCCGTGTATACGTCAAGGGCTGATTCTTGGAGGAGGATAGCACACTTTCCTCATTCTATTCCTAAGGCTGGTAAAGGAAAATTTGTGAGTGGGGCCCTCCATTGGACTGTGCGTGAGGGGTCCAGTGAGTTGATCGTCGCTCTTGATTTGGCTAAAGAGACATATGGGGAGGTATCGCAACCTGATTATAATAGAGATGATGGTTTTCTTTCGACGATGGATGTTTTAAGTGGATACCTCTGTATGCTCTGCATGTATCCTAGAGCTCATGTTGATCTATGGGTGATGAAGGAATATGGAAAAAGAGAGTCTTGGACCAAGTTGATTGCAATCCATGATGTTACACATCCATTGTATGGTAAGTATTTCACACCAAGGTGCATTTTGAACAATGGTGACATATTAATGGTTGTCAAGGAGTGTTTAGTTCAATACAGTCCTAATGATGGAACTTTTAGTTGTCCGAAGATCCACGGATTTTTCCCGTGTTGTGATGTCTATCCTTATATTGAGAGTCTAGTTTCACCCTGAAACGGGTATTGCTGATGCTGGAATCTAGTGGCAACACATATATTAATAAAGGTAAAATTGGATGTTTTTATTTCTCTGTTGATTGCTACACTTTCACGCACTTTGCCTAAAGTTTTTGCTTTTTGTTGTTTATACCTTTCTTTAGTACTCTGGTGATGCATTCGGTGTTTGATAATACAACCACGAAAGCGTTTCTTTGCTCATGTTTAGCGAGGTTTAATTAGCAAAATGTGGTAAAACCATCCCGTTAACTAATGCGAAAATTGTGGTTTCACTTGCTTGTGTCTTTGACAATGCTTAAAATGATGGGGCGTTGAAGTTATAAGTAGATGAAAATTTAGAAATTTCGGAACTCATTACGATTTTGTTGAAAGGAAATGTATTGAGAGTCAATGCTAAATCCTTTGTTGATAAGGTTGTTGATAGTCCAAACCTTCCGCTCTCTGTGTTCTTGCCGTCCATAAGCCAATTTGGAACGGATGTATAGCCGCAACGGCGTGTACGGTGGAGGAATGAGGAAAGCATTGGGCTTTGGCAATATGGTACCAGTAAGAAGCTTGAAATTCATTGATTGTCTTTAGTGCGACTGGTTTAGATGGGATGCAGTCGAAGGAAACAATACACGATACATCATCAAAAATCTGAGCTTGTGGAATATGGACACCCCTAGAGACTCCTCTTGGACTATACGAAAGATATTGGTCAACCGTTAATCGAATACAAAGTGGGCAATGGTTTGTCTATTTTCCTTTGGATTGATAACTGACATCCTTTGGGGTCGTTATACAAAGATTTGGTGATGAAGTGGTTGTAGGAAAATAGTGCGGAAAACAATAATAAAATTCACTAATTTCTGAAAATTACAAATTTACGGATTTACAACTTGAACATAAAATTACAGTAAATAGAACATGAACCGTAAAGGATCGCGAATTTGCAAACCGAGACCCGTTTTGTACAACGGTGCCTTTAACACAAATTCGCTGCCTCACCGGTGCTGGAGGCAGCGAATTTAAAAGGAGATCTCTTCCTTCAGTTATAATAACTGTAGAGATGCTTTGGATCGTTTTTGGTGTGTTGAAACTAAAGGAAGAGATCTCCTTTTATAACTGAAGGAGTAGCCTCTAGCCATGAATGCTGCAATGATGGAGGATCCTCTCAATCAATAGGGGAATTGATTCTGCAATTCAATTCTGAAATAAAACCGATACAGTTATTATTCCCGAAATTGAATACACAATCGTGGGTAATAACTCTGGGTAATCAACCCAGCTTTGACCATCCAACTGTGTACTGTTGTTGGTCCGAAACTCACTTTGAGAGACAATTTCTCATTCATCTCTCAATGGAATTTATTCATTATTTCACCGGTTTAAACTCCTTAGCAAGAAGTATCTAAAACCCACTTGGGCCGCCCTCGAGCGGTGTGGATCCCACCAAATTCTCTTTGGTTAAAATTCCATTTTTTCCAACACTAGTAGTTTATAACCTTGGTACTTCTCTACATGCTAGAGTCACTTCTATCATTCATCAGGGGTCGTTGGAGGTGGCCAAGATCCAGAAATAGAATCACTCTGTCTATAATTCACCACACTCCTGCAACTTTCCACCCTGGTTGTTCTGCTAATGATTTGGTGTTTTGGCTTCCTAGTTCTAATGGACTTTACTCTGCTAGGTCTGCTTGAGAGGCTGTGAGAACAGAATATTCTTATCAGCCTTGGACACAAGTGGTGTGGTTTTCTAAGAATGTTTCGAGATGGGCTTTCATTGTTTAGCTGGTTGCTCAAGAAAAGTTAAGTACTAAAAACAGATCGCACCAATGGGGAGTGCATGTGGATGAGATATGTCCTTTGTGTGGCTATAAGAAGGAAACACATCAACATTTATTTTTTGAATGCTCTTACTCTGCATCTGTGTGGGCTGGAGTATGGTGTAAGTCTTCTTCTACGACTAGAGTACCAATTACCTTGGCTGCTTTGTTGGAGTGGTTTGTCCAATCTGTTAAGGGCAATAGTTTCAAGAGTAAAATTTTGAAATGTTCTTTAGCTGCTACTGTTTACTTTGTTTGAAGGGAATGAAATCTGAGAGTTTTTCAACAAAAAACTGTAGCTAGTGATCAAGTTGTGCTGCAGATTCTGAGCTCTATAAGAGAAGTCTGTGTGCTAACTGGAGGCTGGTTGAACACTACATTTTGATTGAAGTTGTAGTTGTGTTCTCTGGATAGGAGTTGGTTTTAGATTTGATTTGTATCGGTTATCAATTCTTTTCCCTTTTTTTTATAGTTTGTAATTCTCCTTTAAAGGAGTATAGTTGTATAGTCAGAAGAGTCTCCCTGACATTATTTGTTTGGTTGGAGCTTTTTAATGGAATCGTACTTATAAAAAAAATTAAAAAAAAAAACTTTGGTCACGATGAGGTCCTTGCAAGCTAGTTTAGACATCAAGTTATAAAAAAAAAAAAAAAAAGAGAAAAAAAAAAACCTTGGGTCGATCTCGATCACAATGTGCCGTTTGTGATGATTAGGTGTTGATGTGGATCTTGATTATTTGTTATTGTGCGGTATCCTGAAGGAGTAGGTCCAGGAAATTCGAAAATTTTCCAAACATGCATGATAGATGGCTTGTTCATTGCCTTGAAAAGTTTGTGAAATTCGAAAACTTTTCGAAAACTTTTTGAATTGCCCTTGTGCATGTTTATTGAATTGAAATTGATTCCAAATTTTCACTAGACACCGCTGTTAACACTAATTCACTTTAGAGGGACAAGTCTACTTCCACAGTGGAGATGAATCTCTACTTTCATTTTTCCACGATAATAATTTTTTTATTTGTAAATTAATTATCATAAAACTAGCGACAATCAAAAGATATTCACGAGACCTTTTAAAAAATCCATATTACTTCTGTACGTGGAGAAAATCCACATAGACTGGTCAGCGGTCTCTGAAACCAGCAGTGTATAATCTCACCGGAACCCTAATACTTCAAGACAAGAAATAATGAGAAACATCCCTCCTTTATTCGGCGGAAGGCCCCCCGATGCTTATCTTAGAAATTCGCCAGAACCCTAATACTTTAAGACAAGAAATAGTGAAAAACACCCCGCCTTTGGTCAGCGGAGGCCCCCCATGCTTATATCATAAATAGTTTTTTAATTTTCTTCTTGCTGTTCTATAGTTGCCTTTACGATGGACCTCCTGATTGGTTTTGGATTGAGGGTTCCTGCAACGGGTTGGTTTGCATCACTACTCAAGTCAAAACCAAAACAAAACAGTAATTCTATTGAACCCATCTACCAGGAAATCCAGGAGATTGCCCAAATTAAAGTTGGAATATTGTTCTTTGAGCACACCAAATATGAACTCGCTTGTCACTCAGTATTCGCGCTCTGTAGGTGCCTAGTATACGGGTTTGGTTATGATGAGTCTATTGATGATTACAAGGTGATGGTAATTGTTCGGGTTCAAGTTTACCCTGATCTTGATACGACAATAACTAGGGCAATAAAGTATAAAGAGTTGTACACTCATAAAATTTTACTACTACTAGGTTTTGGTCCCAAACCGAGCAAAAGCACCATCCATGGCAATCGAAAGAAACCCGATACGTCCTAAACCTGATTGGGCCGAAGATTCAAAGCCATTGCCAAATCTCCCTCAAGAAATTATTTTCGAAATACTATTGAGACTTCCCGTCAAGTCTCTGCTGCGATTCATGTGTGCTTGCAAATCATGGCATTCTTTGATCTCTCATCCGAAATTCGCGAAAACCCACGTAAGTGTAGCATTGTTAAACACCGATTACACCCACGATAGACTCCTGCTAAGGAATAATGAATATTACCATCCCGATCTCAACTCATGTTCTATTTCTGCTATTATGTATGAGCAATCTGCTACTGCTGTTAGTCTTGATTGCCCTTTTGTTGGATCTCCTTATTGGATTGGGATTGTGGGTTCCTGCAATGGATTGGTCATGTGCATCACTATTCACAAGACACCGATAATTCTATGGAACCCATGTACGAGGAAATCCAAGACATTGCCCGAAATTGGAATGCAGTTCTATGAGCTCACAGATTCCGAGCGCGCTTCTTGGCCTGTATGGCGTCCTGTTTATGGATTTGGTTATGACGAGTCTACTGATGATTACAAGGTGGTGGTAATTTTCGAAGTTAATTGTATGCAAAGTCAAAATAGAGTGGCGGTGTATACGTCAAGGATTGATTCTTGGAGGAGGATTGGAGACTGTCCTCATTGTCTTGATATGACTTGTTTAGGGAAATTTGTGAGTGGGGCACTCCATTGGATTCCGAGTGTCTGGTCCAAGGACATTATTTTCTCTCTTGATTTGGCTGGAGAGACATATGAGGAGGTTTCACAACCTGATTATGTTGATTCTCATCGTAACTTGACAATGGATGTTTTAGGTGGATGCCTCTGCACGTTCTGCAATTCTGATAGATTGGGTGTTGAAGGAATATGGTATAAGAGAGTCTTGGACCAAGTTAGTTACGATTCATTCATTCTATGGTCAGCTTTTCAAACCAATATGCATTTTGAAGAATGACAACATTTTAATGGCCGTTGGGGGGCATTTAGTTCAATACAATCCGAAAGATGGAAGGTTTTTTTATCGAACGATTGACAAGTGTTTCCCATCTTGTAGTGCTTATCCCTATATTGAGAGTCTAGTTTCACCTAACACTGATGCAGACAATGGAATTTAGTGGCAATGCCAACGTTGAAGGGGATCGATGAAGGTAAAATTTGATGTTTTATTGTCTCTTACTACACTTTCCCAACTTTAAATTGAGTCATAGTTTTTCGTTTTTACCGTATTTCATCGCCAATTGATGTATTCTGTGTTGATGATACAAGCAACTAAGTATATTTTTTTTTCTTCTTCTCATGATACATGCAATAAAGCACATAGTAAACTCCATACCCTCAGTAAAAAAATGTGGTTTTAAAGACCAGCTATGAGTGCATTTATACATGAGGTACGTATGTCTTTCGGACCCGTCTCAGGTTTACAAAAATAACTCATTTTATCCAGAATACACTATGACCGGCCATAAAATATTGGTGTATTTATGACCAGTCATAAATAATTTATTCCGGGTCATTTCCGGGTAAAATTTTTTTTACGTAACATGCCCCTATGGAGTTTATAGCCTTAATAGGATGGTGATGTTCTTTGGTGAATAGTATATAGTAAATTTTCACGATAAGAATAGTCATGGGTTTGCTGATCAGAAATTGTAAGTTTGACAAGGTATTTGTTACAAAAGGTAACTTAGAGTGAAATAAAGTTCCTTGCACAAGGATCGGACTGGGTCTAGTGAGAAGCTGTTTTTTATCCCCCCATGGTGAAAAGCAAGTTCCCATTAGATTTGACCACCTCGTGCACTGACATTTGAAAACTGTATGCACTGTCGCGTCCAAATATCACACTATTTACACTCAATTTTGGCCAAAATTAAAAGAAGAATGGGAGATGACACACGGGGATCCGGATTACGTTTGATACGCACCATTGGGCCATTTGGCCCAAGTTTGAACTCAATAGAATGAAATGGATCTCAATCAGGTTCTGAATTGGGCTTAATTAATGCCCAAAATTTCATTAAAAACCATGTCGGGCCTTACATAAAAAGGTCACGACAAAGGGGCTAAGTTTCATTTTTTGAAAGGGAAAATGACAGCCCACGACATGTTTTGATAATTCATACCTGTCAAGGATATTTTTTTCATTAAAAAATATTCTTAGCATGTCCTTAAAATGTATTAATTATCAAAACACGTGATGACCCGTCATTTTCCCATTTTGAAAAGAAGCCCAGATGCACATTCCGTGGATTTTATCTATGGACAAGTTTAGGTGAGGCCCAAGATGTCGTTCAAGGCAGGCCAGGCCTTTACGTAGGTCAAAATCAATGAAAGGCCCAAGCGTGGGCCTAAGTAAAAAGAGGAGACATGCACATGGAGGCCATGCAGGCCATAAAGTATAACAATTCAATAATACTAGGGCCATAAAGAATAAAGCGTTGCACCCTCGTAAAATTTTACTACTTCTAGGTTTTCGACCTAGACCCAGATAAAGCACCATCCATGGCGATAGAAAGAAACCCTATACTTGTTCACCAACAAAGAAGAAAATTAAGAAACTCCTTTCGTCAAAAAATCAATTGGGCTGAAGGTTCAAAGCCATTGCCAAATCTCCCTTGTTAAATCAATGTCAAAATGCTCTTGAGACTCCCCGCCAAGTCTATGTTACAAGTTTTGGTTTTTGACTCTAGTTGAATGTGTCTCGAACATGTTATAAGAGCATGTTCAAACAACTCTCTATATATTGGTTCAAATGATAAAGTGTCGAATTTCCGTTTGACAAAAAAAAAAAATTTGATAAAGTGTCAGGATATTCCAATCAACTTCTAAAATATGTCTAAAAAAGCAACTTAGTTTCTATCTCTATAATTTTAGACTTCATAATGGAGATGAGTACTCTCTACTTTTATTTTTCATTTTTCCTCGTTAATAAGTTTTACATTTTTTAATTAATTATCATAAAACTAGTGAGAGTCGGAAGATATTCATGATACCTTTGAAAAAATCTATGTAACAATGCTTTATATATAGACTGGTTAACGCTATCTGAGATGTGAATAATCTATCACGCCAGAATCCTAATACAACAAGACAAGAAACACACTGGTCGGCGGAAGGCCCCCCCCCACACCCCCCCCCCTCTCAGAAATAATTACTGGAGTATTGAATTTCTTCATGCCGTTCTAAAGTTATCTGTAGAAAGTGTATGCATTGGGGTACTTTTACAAAAATTGGTGCGGGGATTGTGACGTTATTTAGATAAAAGGGCATTTAATAACACGGTGTGATAGATGGAGGAGGTTTTCTACAATTTACCTTGATCTTGATACGACAATTCAATAACTAGGGCCGTAAACTATAAAGTTTTACTACTACTAGGTTTTACTACCCTCGTAAAGTTTTACAGCCACTAGGTTTTGGTCCCAAACCCAGAAGAAGCACCATCCATGGCGATAGAAAGAAACCCGATACTTCGTAAAACCGATTGGGCCGAAGGTTCAAAGCCATTGCCAAATCTCCCTTATGAAATCAACGTCGAAATACTCTTGAGACTTCCCGTCAAGTCTCTGCTGCGATTCAGGTGCGCTTGTAAATCATGGCATTCTTTGATTTCCGATCCGAAATTCGTGAAAACCCATCTCAGTTTAGTATCTTCAAACCCTAGTTATACCCACCATAGACTCCTCCTAATAACTAATGACCCCCTTTGCGATATCAAGTCATGTTCTATTTCTTCTATCATGCGGCATGAGCAATCTGATACTGCTGTGGGCGTTGATTACCCTTTCGTTCCTAAAGGATTTTGGATTGAGGATTCCTGTGACGGGTTGGTGTGCGTCCATTCTGGTAAGAAAACCATAATCCTGTGGAACCCGTCTACGAAGAAGTCTAGGAAGCTGCCCAGTATTACGATACCGTATGTCTGGCCCCCGGCATGTGGGTTAGGTTATGACACATCTACTGATGATTACAAGGTGGTGTTAGTTTTTAATGGTGGATCTAATAGGGACTATCAGCGAAATAAAGTGGCAGTGTATACATTAAGGGCTGATTCTTGGAGGAGGATAGCAGACTGTCCTCATTCTATTCCTATGGCTGGCAAAGGGAAATTTGTGAGTGGGGCGCTCCATTGGACTGTGAGTGGCAGGTCCAGTGAGTTAATCGTCTCTCTTGATTTGGCTAAAGAGACATTTGGGGTGGTTTCGCAACCTGATTATAATAGAGATGGCGGTTTTCTTTTGACGATGGATGTTTTAAGTGGATACCTCTGTATGCTCTGCAGGCAATGGCAATATCATGGAGCTCATGTTGATCTATGGGTGATGAAGGAATATGGAATAAGAGAGTCTTGGACCAAGTTGGTTGCGATTCATGATGTTACACATCCATTGTATGGTGAGAATTTCACACCAAAGTGCATTTTGAACAATGGTGACGTTTTAATGGTTGCCAAGGGGTGTTTAGTTCGATACAATCCCAATAATGGAACATTTAGTTATCCAAAAATTTGTGGATATTTTCCAAATTATAGTGTTTATCCTTATATGGAGAGCCTAGTTTCACCCTGACACTGGTGTTGATGCTGGAATCTGGTGGCGACACCATTAATTATTAAAGGGAATAAAGGTAAAATTAGATGTTTTTATTTCATCTCTTGCTAAACTTTCGAGCACTTTACCTAAAGTATCTGCTTTTTGTTGTTTACCTTGCTATAGTACTCTTGTGATGTATTCAGTGTTTGATAATACAACAATGCAGACGTGTTGCTTAATTTGCTCATGTTAATTTAGTGATGTTTAACATTATGTGGTAAAACCATCTGTTAACTAATGTGAAAATTTTGGGAACATGAGTGAAAGATGACAGGTTACCCAACTGTTGAGGCATTATTGATGTATGTTCTTGATATGGAATGCCTCTTCGTTTTGACGTCTCATCCCTTGTAAATGGAACTCATTACATTTTTGTTGATAGGAAATGTGTATTGGAAACTGAAATGGGTAGAGTCCATTTTTATTTTGCACTCTTCTAACTTAGCGGAAATCGATGTTCATTTTGGTGGGAGTGAGAAGATTATTTTTTTTAGAATGCTTTGGGGACCTTGCTTTGCTTATTTTTAATCATTGGGGTCATTTGGACTGTGCCAAAATTAAACGTGCTGTGCCCATGCCAGTCCGGCCCGTTTGACACCTCTACGTGCATGCATTAGCTTATGTTAGTGTTTTACATGTTTTTAGGAAATGAGAATGAAAACGTGTGATCCCCATAATCGAATTGCTTATATTGTAGTCTCTGTGAAGTGAGGACTTGCACTTCCTTCTTGTTACAACTTTGCCCAATAATGAGAGCTTACTCTGCTTATTTTGCAATTGTAATGTCATATGAACCTAATCTAGTACTTGCGCAGCTCCGGAGGGTACCTGCACGAGATGGCTCTTTTGGAACCCCTTTATTTGTGTAATTATTGCTGTTCACAGTACTTGTCAAAGCTTAATCTAGTTACTATTTTGCTTCTGATGGAGCTTATCCTCTAGTAGGCGTGAGGTTGCAGTTAGTCATTATCATTCGATCGACCAACCATGAGGGACGAATGAGATTGTAAAATCATAGGCGTTCTTTACAGAAGTACTCTCGGACGTAACGAAGGGACCAGCTTATCTGCACTTCAATACCATATTTTAGGAAAGAGCCGTATCTCAATCGTCCATCTTGGCATTTAATGGTCCAAATTTGTTGAAAGACTTTTACCAGTAAGAGTCTAAACAAATCCAGACCATTAAAAATACTTTTGGACAGTCAAAACTGCACGGCCGGATGGCTACAAAGCCAGAACTGGTTACTTTTGTTAGGCGTGATTCATAGCTTGTTTGTAGCCTCATCACAAATTCAAACATACAAGCTCTCACGGCAAGGGCATATGAAGGAGCTTTTGTTTTCCGATAACTCCTTTTGATAGTCCAAACCTTCCACTCTTTGTGTTTTGCCGTCCATAAGCCAGCAACTTCGTCCATAAGCCAGCAACTTTAGAATGTTTTTGCCGTCCTTAAGCCAGTTTGGAATGAATTTGTGCCTGTGAAAGTAGTTTAGTAACCATTAATATGGTCTAGAGATGGAGGGTAATTGGGTATTGTATATAGCCACAAAGGTGTGTAAAGGTGGAGGAATGAGGAAAGCATTGGGCTTTGGCAATATGGTCACCAGTAAGAAGCTTGAAATTAATTCATTGATTGCCTTTCTGCAAGTGGCTTGGTTGGAAAGCAATGGAAGGAAACAATACATGATACATTGTAATTGTTTGGACGACTCTGGTCACGATGCGGTGCTTGTAAGTTGGTTCGGACATCATCAAGTTATAAAAAAAAAAACAAAAAAGAAGAGAAAAAAGCCTTGGGTCACAATGTGCCGTTAAAGATGATTATGTGTTGATGTGGATCTTGATTCTTTGTTATTTTGCGGAATCCACTTGGAGATTCACGATAATACAGGTATCACTCCACTCATTTGCATTTTAAGAATGGAGACATTACAACGGAAGTGTGTTTAGTTCGGTACAATTTGAAAGATGGAGAATTTTGTTATCCAATGATTCGCAAGTGTTCCCCACCTCTTAGTGTTTAATTTGTTCGTATATGGATTGCCTAGTTTCACCTGGCACTAATGCTGACACCGGAGTTTAGTGGCAAAGCCATCTTTTATTTCATGGTGAACATGTTTTATTATCTCTTACTTTACCCAAGGTTTTTTGGTTACACCGGAGTTTAGTACGTAGTAAAACTACTGAAAAACTTGTGGCTTCATATCCTTATACCTTTGGCAATGCTTAAACATGATGGAGACGTTCTTATTTCTTTTTGAAGAAAAATAGAAGTGGTTAATCTAGTTATTTTGCTTCTGTTTGAGCTTATCTTCTTGTAGCCGTTAGGTTGCAGTTAGTCATTGGTCATTTTCATTGGACATTTGGACCAAGGCGTTCTTTAACAAAAGTACACTTGGACATAACAAAGGGATCCGCTTATCTGCACTTCAACGTTATATTTTAGAAAATAGTTGTATCTCAATCGTCCATCTCGGCATTTAACGGTCCAAATTTATTAAAAGACTCCTACCAGCAAGGGTCTTTAAGCAAATCTAGACCATTAAAAATACTTTTGGACAATTGAAATTGAAATGGTTACTTTTGTTAGGTGTGATCCATATCGTGCTCATAATTCAATGGAAGTAGTCTCATTACAACCGCAAAGATTAAAGAACCCATGGCAAGGGCACATATGAAGGAGCTTTCGTTTTCCGATAAAACAAGAACATGTCACAACATATTTGTTGAGAGTCAATGTTGACTCTTTTGTTGCTCTACATAGTTTGTTTTGACAACTCTGATCATAATAAGGTGCTTGTAAGCTGGTTCGGATATCAAGTTATAAAAATAAAAAAAAAACCTTGGGTCACAATGTGCCGTTTATGATGATTAATCTTATTTTGAAAACCATTTGAATTGCCCTTGTCAAGACTAATTCACTCCAGATGGAGTTGTTAGATGTGAGTTTTGGTTTTTGACATGTGTCTCGATTAATTTGGAGATTATTGGGTTGGAGATGCCCAAGAACATGTTCAATCAAACTCTCTATACATTCAAATGTAAAGTGTCAGGAAATTCCAATATTAATTCAAGCTCTAAAATAACTAAATAAGTCTACAAAATGAGACTTGATTTATATCTGTATATTTTTAGTCGACTCACTTCACAATGGAGATGAGTCTCTACTTTTACTCTTCATTTCCCCACAATAATAACTTTACATTTTTGAATTAATTATCATTAAACTAGTGACAATCACGTACAAGATATTCACGGGACATTTTAAAAGAACCATATTACTTCTGCACGTGGAGAAAATCTGCATAGACTGGTCAACGTTCTCTGAAATCATGATCAGCAGTGAATAATCTTGCCAAAACCCTGATACAACAAGACAAGAAACAATGAGAATGACCCCGCCTGTGGTCTGCGGAAGGCCGTTCGATGCTTATCTCATAAATAATTTTTTAATATTCTTCATGCTGTTGTTATCTTACCAACGGGTTTATTTCTGAGAGTTTGCTTTTGTTATTTTCTTTTCGTTTTTTAAAATTGTGAGGTGAAATGTAGTGAGGTTGAGTTTGTCGTCTTTGTATGACGCTTGTTGATGTGTTACTACGTACAGGATTTTTCTTTACTATCATTTAAAATTATCCGTAGAAAGTGTACGCATTGGGGTAGTTTTTGGAAAATTGGTGCTGGGATTGTGACGTGATTTAGATACAAGGGCGTTTAATGGAGTAACATATTGTGATAGATGGAGGGGATTTTCTACAATTAATTTACCCTGATTTTGATACACAACTCCTGAGTATTTAGTATTTACTACAGTAATTCGAACCGTTCACCTTGTAGGTCTTGAAAAAGTTATATGTCCGTGTAAAAAAATCAGCTTAATCAGACATCAAAAACTATATCAAAATTTAAATTTTGGTTTATAAAATCGACAGTCGTGAACAGTTTAATTTAAAATACTAATGACAGAATTAAGCCGCCCGTTTCATAAACCAAAATTCAATTTTTGACATTAGCTATTAATGTCCGATCAAGCTAATTTTGCATAGACACATTAATTCACAAATTCTACAAGATGAATAATTTAGATTATTACCGAAAATATTTGATAGGACCTACAATGGGCTGTGGCGGAAACAGTGGGGTTTCCGACTCAAAGTATAAAACTTTGTACCCTAGTAAAATTTTACTACTACTAGGTTTTGCTCCCAAACCCAGAAGAAGCCACCATCCATGGCGACAGAAAGAAACCCGATACTTCATAAAACCGATTCGGCCGAAGGTTCAAAGCCATTGCCAAATCTCCCTTGTGAAATCAATGTCGAAATACTTTTGAGTCTCCCCGTCAAGTCTCTGTTGCGATTCAGGTGCGTGTCTAAATTATGGCATTCTTTGATTTCCGATCCGAAATTCGCGAAAACCCATCTCAGTTTAGCATATTCAAACACAGATTATAACCACGATAGACTCCTCCTAAGCCTAAGGAGGAGTGTATATCGCCCTCTCGATCTCATGTCATGTTCTATTTCTGCTATTATGTACGGGCAATCTCATCCTGCTGTTAGTCTTGATTGCCCTTATGGTGGACCTCGGCTTTGCATTCAGGGTTCCTGCAACGGGTTGGTTTGCATCACTACTCAAAACCCAAACGAAACGGTAATTCTACTGAACCCATCTACCAGGAAATCCAGGAGATTGCCCAAAGTTGGAATGTTGTTCTATGAGCACACAAAATACGAACTCGCTTGTGGCTCGATATTCGCGCTCCTTAGGTGCCCAGTATACGGGTTTGGTTATGATGAGTCTATTGATGATTACAAGGTGGTGGTAATTTTCCGGGTTCATGTTAACCAAGTGGAGAAGCAAAATAGAGCGGCGGTGTATACATTAAGGACTGATTCATGGAGGAGGATTGGAGACTTTCCTCATCCTTTTGAATTGATTGCTCCAGGGAAATTTGCAAGTGGGGCACTCCATTGGATTCCGGGTTTCGGGTCCAAGGAGATTATTGTCTCTCTTGATTTGGCTACAGAGACATATGGGGAGGTTCCACAACCTGAGTGTGTCCATTCTTATCGTAACTTGATAATGGATGTTTTTGGTGGATGCCTCCGTGTGCTCTGTCATTGTGATGGATTGGGTGTTGAGCTATGGGTGATGAAGGAATATGGTATAAGTTGGACCAAGTTGTTTGCGATTCACGATAATATAGGTATTACACCACCCATTTGCATTTTTAAGAATGGAGACATTACAGCGGAAGTGTGTTTAGTTCGGTACAATTCGAAAGATGGAGAATTTTGTTATCCAATGATTAACGAGTGTTCCCCGCCTTCTAGTGTCTGTTCGTATATTGAGAGCCTAGTTTCACCTGGCACTAATGCTGACACCGGAGTTTAGTGGCAAAACTATCGTTCATTTCATGGTGAACATGTTTTATTATCTCTTACTACACCTTCCCAACTTTACCCAAGGTTTATGTTTATGGTTACACCAGAGTTTAGTGGTAAAACCATCCGTTAAAGTACTAAGAAACTTGTGGCTTCATATCCCTATACCTTTGGCAATTCTTAAACATGATGGGGTGATAAGGTTTCACTTGATTCTCTTACGACACTGCTTTCCTAAAGTCGAGGGAATAGGCAGACGAAAATTTTCAGAACATCGATGACAGATGACACTTCACTTAAGTGAGCTGTTGAGCTGTTTGATGCATTTATATTGACGTAAGTTCTTGATCGTATTATACTTGATGTCATTTTCAGAACATCGAAGACAGAGGACACTTCACTTCAGTCAGCTGTTGATGCATTATTGACATAAGTTCGTGATCGCATTATACGTGATGGTATTTTCATTTTTATGTCTTATCGCCTTGAAATGGATCAAATTCTATGTTTTGGTTGATGGGAAATGAATATTGGAAACTGCAATATCGAAATCCATGTTTATTTTGTGTGCTTCTAACTTTTACGAACATTGATGTTCATTTTGCTTTTGCTCTGTTTATTTTTATTTCCTGGGGATTTTTTGGCTGTTGACTTCGTCATATAGTTGGGCTGTTTTTCCTCTCATTTTACTATTTTTGCGATTAGTTAGGGCCAATGAATACTTCTCGAGTTCTTGTTGATAACCCCCAGTGATCCCAACCAAGAAATGAAAGATCATTGAGCCAACTTGTCTTGAAGCCTTTACTCGCAAATAGTTCCTCGATCGCCTGAAGAGCCAGACAGCAGCTCGATTTAATTACCAGTTTTGCTCAATCCATTGTTGACTGCAATCCCTGGTGGCATAAGCTCTTCATTCAAGTCTCTGGGTGGAAAACACCACCAGAAAGCTTCACAATCATTTTATGATGCGTTTCTAAACGACACAGTAAAGAGACAGTATTGAAAAATATTGAAAACGACTAATAAATGTTAGAAATAGGCGTAAAAGCCCCTAGATTCCACTGATATTGAAATAATCAGCAAGTCCAGGAGAAGGAGCTTTGCGCTGGGGAGTAACTCTCCAGCACAAAGCACACACAATCACATTTTTTTCGTAAGAAAAGCCCACGATCGCATTGGCCTGCTTGTAGCCCTGTTTTGGGTTCCTGGTTTCCTCAGATGAACAGAAAACCAGAAAAGTAGGTAGCTTACTACCTTTTAAGTGCTTGATCGAGACTTTTGAGTTTTGATATGGATGGTTCGATGGATGTTTTGAGTTGGAGAATGATAAGGGGATTTTTACAGTGGAGTTTTGAGGCAATGGAGAGTTTCGAGATAGAAATAGGATTTTTCTCTTCTAATAATATAAGATATTTCAAATTTTTCTTCAAGTATATATGAAGAAAATCCAAAATATATGTATTCTAAAGAGAGAAAGGGAGCTCCAAACTTGAGAGAGAGTTTCGAGGGGGGGGGGGGGGGGTGGGTGTGTGTGTGTTTTGTGTGTCTTGGTTCTAGGTACCTCTATTTATACAGAAAAATGGAGGAGGAGCATTTATGCTGGCTTAGAGTCGACTGCATGCTTAATAGGGTCATAATTAGATTCTTGCAACATTCAAGGCTGTCAGAAACAGGAAAGCGCTGGGGAGTTGGTGTCCATTGCTGGGAAGTCTGTTGGATTGTAGTGTGCTGAGCAGTCGATGCTTTGTGTTGGGCACTTGATGCCTTGTGTTGGGCAATTTCTGAGTTTAGGTTCTGGGGGATGCGTAAAAGCCTTTGAATTCATGGTTCTGTCTTGTATCATCATTAGAGATCTAAGGTAGTTCAGGAAGTCTCAAATTGGAGTGTCTACATTAGCAAATACAATTTTTTTCTTGCAAGATTCTTAAAAAATCTTTTCATTTTAGCCAAACACATGTAAGAAAATAAAATTTCTTTTCACTTTCTTTTCTTTTACTGTACTTTTTTTTCAATTTTTAGCACAATTTTCTTTCTAATTTCCCCCCATTCCCCGAAAAGCGGTTCAGTAGAAAGGTGTGATAGATAGAGGGGTGTTTTTCTAATTTACCCTAATCTTGATAGACAAACGGTTTTACTCGGTGGTTTTGGTCCCAACTTCAGAAAAAGCACCATCTATGGCGATTGAAAGAACAATTATTCTACATCTGCACCCAAATACACACCTATTTACACACTCCTACTCACAATAGGGGTGGAGCCCGTACACATTACACATTCAATGTATGTGGACCCCACCTCTATTGTGAGTGAGGGTGTGTAAATGATATTAAATGACATCCCCATCAAGTTGCAGGAAGAACGATTTAACAATTCCCATTTGCACAAACTGATTTGGCAATTACCAAATGCATGCAATTTTATAATGCACTATAGAATGTTAGAGTGAAAAGGGACTTGCCGACTTAGCTAGTTGAGTTGGAAAACCCAATATGCAAATTAGCCAATTAAGGCTTGTACGAAATTGAATTTTGGCAAAAGCTATGTGGAAGTAGATTTAAAGTCTAATCCTCCAGGCTCCCTAGATTCGATACATCATCCTTCTAGCCCTTTGCAATGCTCAACTACTTGTAGATTTTAGAATAATTTTTTACTTAATTTTGGCTTTGTTAAAATGAAAATTGGAATATGGAAACTAAAATCCTGTACCATGCAAGATGGGGCTATCACCCAAGACGCGTAAGCTTTTCGATGTTTTCTGTTTGAGAGGAAACGTTGTGATTACAATGAGTTGCGGAGACAGTATAAGAGAATGGAGGCTGAACAACACTTCCTGAGGAGCCAGAGTCCAATGTGAAGATTTTGCATCAGGATAAAAAGATTATTGAGGAACCTGCTACACACCCATGAAGATTCAATCCTTGGAGTTTTTCCCAAATCGTTCACATTGCTTAATCTCAATCAAATCTGTACTCAATCCGCATACAAACTCATTCCCCACGCCGAACTACCTGGGGTTGAGATCAGGCGGCTTGTTCAGGGTCCCACGCAAATGTTTTGAGCCGTTCAATTTTTTAGAATATTTTTGTAAGGGTTTTTGTAGAAAATAAATTCAGTCGGATATCGGTGAGTGCTTGATCGATACGTATAGATCAAACACAGTATCCTACTGAACTAATTTTTTATAAAGACCCTTAAAAAGATTCTAAACAAATTGAACGATCCGAACATCTGTGTGGGACCCCGAGATACTGGTTGCATTTGCATGAGTCATAAGTAAATCTTCCAGGCTAAGGGAGAACACAACTTGATTCGCCAGTTTTGTTCAATGAAAAACATCCTCCGTCAAGTTGAAGCTCATGATTCTCGGCCCAGTGGCCGCTACAAGACCCCAGCCCCCTTTGATGCTAAAAAGTTTGAAAGCTAATCGGATGAAAGGACCTTAAACCAATTTAATATGTTCCAGTACCATTGCCAAAGCAAAAAAGGGAAAGGAGACATTAACAGTAAATTAATTAACAATGGAACATTGTGAGTTGGTGGGACACTAAGGGGGCGTTCGGCTCACTTGGCATTTTTTTTTTTTGTCCTCATTCAAATTTTTTTTGTATTTGTTAATTTTTGGTCAATTTTTTTAGGGATTATTGCTTCGTCATGACGAAAGGAATATAAAAGTAAAAAATTACGATCGAAACCTAATTTTTTTGAATAAAGATAAAAATAAGCCAATGAGCCAATTTTTTTGTCTTTATTCAAAAATAGATTTCGATGGTAGTTTCTTACATTTTAGATTCCTCTTGTCATGAAGAAGTAATAATCCCCCAAAAATTGACCAAAAACTAACAAATGCGAAAAAAAATTTGAATAAAGACAAAAAAATAAACCAAGTAGCTTATTTAGCCAAACGCCACCTAAATGTGCTGCAAAAAAGATGCATAAACTGTACCACCCATTCACACATATATGGTTTTAAAAAAAATGAAAAAGGAGAGGATACGTTTTCTACTTTAGGCACATAAAATACAAGTTTTCTTTATTTATCTATATATAGGTTTTGGTTTTTGACTAGTTGAATTGAATGTAAAGTGCCAAAGTCTGGACATTCCCACCAAGCTCTAAAACAAGTCTACAAAAAGCGACTTTCATTTTATACTCACGTCACAATGGAGATGAGTCTCTTACTGTTATTTTTCATTTTTCCACGATAATAACTTCTACATTTTTAAATTAATTATCATAAAACTAGTGATAATTAGAAGATATTCACTAGATCTCCTTTTAAAAAATCCATATTACTGCTATACGTGGAAAAAATTCACGTAGACTAGTCAATGTTCTCTAAGATCAGCATTGAATAAGCTTGCCGAAACCCTAATACTGCAAGACAAGAAACATGCATTGGGGTATTTTTGGGAAAATTGGGGTGTAGGGATTGTGACGTTATGTAGATAAAGGGCATTTAATAACACGGCGTAAAAGATGGAGGGGTTTTTGTATAATTTACCTTGATCTTGATACGCCAATAACTAGGGCAATAAAGTATAAAGAGTTGTACACTCATAAAATTTTACTACTACTAGGTTTTGGTCCCAAACCGAGCAAAAGCACCATCCATGGCGATCGAAAGAAACCATATACGTCCTAAACCTGATTGGGCCGAAGATTCAAAGCCATTGCCAAATCTCCCTCAAGAAATTATTTTCGAAATACTCTTGAGACTTCCCATCAAGTCTCTGCTGCGATTCATGTGCGCTTGCAAATCGTGGCGTTCTTTGATCTCTCATCCGAAATTCGCGAAAACCCATGTAAGTGTAGCATCGTTAAACACCGATTATACTCACGATAGACTCCTCCTAAGGAATAATGAACATTACCATCCCGATCTCAACTCATGTTCTATTTCTGCTATTATGTATGAGCAATCTGCTACTGCTGTTAGTCTTGATTGCCCTTTTGTTGGATATCCTTATTGGATTGGGATTGTGGGTTCCTGCAATGGATTGGTCATGTGCATCACTATTCACAAGACACCGATAATTCTATGGAACCCATGTACGAGGAAATCCAAGAAATTGCCCGAAATTGGAATGCAGTTCTATGAGCTCACAGATTCCGAGCGCGCTTCTTGGCCTACATGGCGTCCTGTTTATGGATTTGGTTATGATGAGTCTACTGATGATTACAAGGGGGTGGTAATTTTCGAAGTTAATTATATGCAAAGTCAAAATAGAGTCGCAGTGTATACGTCAAGGACTGATTCTTGGAGGAGGATTGGAGACTGTCCTCATTGTCTTGATATGACTTGTTTAGGGAAATTTGCGAGTGGGGCACTCCATTGGATTCCGAGTGTCCGGTCCAAGGACATTATTGTCTCTCTTGATTTGGCTAGAGAGACGTATGGGGAGGTTTCACAACCTGATTATGTTGATTCTCGTCATAACTTGACAATTGATGTTTTAGGTGGATGCCTCTGCACGCTCTGCAATTCTGATAGATTGGGTGTTGAGCTATGGGTGATGAAGGAATATGGTATAAGAGAGTCTTGGACCAAGTTAGTTACAATTCATTCATTCTATGGTCAGCTTTTCAAACCAATATGCATTTTGAAGAATGACGACATTTTAATGGCCGTTGGGGGGCATTTAGTTCAGTACAATCTGAAAGATGGAAGGTTTTTTTATCGAACGATTGACAAGTGTTTCCCACCTTTTGGTGCTTATCCCTATATTGAGAGTCTAGTTTCACCTAACACTGATGCAGACAACGGAGTTTAGTGGCAACGCCAACGTTGAAGGGGATCGATGAAGGTAAAATTTGATGTTTTATTGTCTCTTACTACACTTTCACAACTTTAAATTGAGTCATAGTTTTTCGTTTTTACCGTATTTCATCGCCAATTGATGTATTCTGTGTTGATGATACAAGCAACTAAGTGTTTTTTTTTTCTTCTCATGATACAAGCAATAAAGCACATAGTAAACTTCATACCCTCAGTAAAAAAAAAATGTGGTTTTAAAGACCAGCTATGAGTACATATATATACATGAGGTACGTATGTCATTCGGACCCGTCTCAGGTTTACAAAAGTAACTCATTTTATCCAAAATACACTATTTATGACAGGTCATAAAATATCGGTGTATTTATGACCGGTCATAAATAATGTATTCCGGGTCATTTCCGGGTAAATTTTTTTTGTACGTAACATGCCCCTATGGAGTTTATAGCCTTAATAGGATAGTGATGTTCTTCGGTGAATAGTAGTAAATTTTTACGATAAGAATAGTCATGGATGTGCTGATCAGAAATTGTAATTTTGACTAGGTATTTGTTACAAGAGGTAACTTAGAGTGAAATAAAATTCCTTGCACAAGGATCGGACTGGGTCTAGTGAGAAGCTTCGTTCTTTTTTTTTATCCCCCATGGTGAAAAGCAAGTTGCCATTAGATTTGACCACCTCGTGCACTGACATTCGAAAACTGTATGCACTGTCGTGTCCAAATATCACACTATTTACACTCAATTTTGGCCAAAATTAAAAGAAGAATGGGAGATGACACATGGGGATCCAGATTACGTTTGATACGCATCATTGGGCCATTTGGCCCAATTTTGAACTCGATAGAATGAAATGGATCTCCATCAGATTTCTGTTTCTGAATTTGGCTTAATTAATGCCCAAAATTTCATCAAAAAGCATGTCGGGCCTTACTTAAAAGGGTCACAGCAAAGGGGCCAAGTTTCATTTTTTGAAAGGGAAAATGACGTCCCAGGAAATGTTTTGATAATTAATACCCGCCAAGGACATTTTGTTCATTAACAAATGTTCTTAGCATATCCTTAAAATGTACTCCCTCCGTCCCTTATTTAGAGTCTAGTATTCCTTAGAATGAAATGTGTCCATTTTATAAAGTTATTGAGTAAAAGTTGGCGTATTATCTATTTTGTCCCTAAAAGTAGATTCCATTTTGAAAAGTTAGTGAGTAAAAGTGTAATGATGATGGATAAGTAGGGAAAGTGGAGAAAAAAGTTGATGTGAAACGAATAATGATAATATCTTTTTAATAAGTTGGAATTACGAAATAGGACTTTTAAAAATGGACGAATGAAGTATTAATTATCAAAACACGTCCTGAGCCGTCATTTTCCCATTTTGAAAAGAAGCCCAGATGCGCATTCCGTGGATTTTATCTATGGACAAGTTTCGGTGATGCCCAAGATGTCGTTCAAGGCAGGCCAGGCCTTTAAGTAGGTCCAAATCAGTGAAAGGCCCAAGCGTGGGCCAAAGTAAAAAGAGGAGAATAGGGAAGCCCAAAGTTATTCTCCAACTGGCAGGAAGGAAGGCATGACTGACACATGGAGGCCATGCAAGCCTCCAGATCGGCTCCCGTAGGCCATATGCAGCTCTCCAAGCAGCTTACTCAGGGCCAGAGAGACAGCTTTAGCCTAAGCCAGCCGAAAAGGAAGGATAGGTGGTGTTCCACTTTTCTAAAACGTTTCTTTTTTTCATACGAAGATAATTTTAAATTTAAATATAATAAAAATAAAAAATAATTTTTTAATTATTTTTACACCGTTTAAAAGATCTCAATGAGATCTATCAAACAAAATTCATATTGGTAAGAAATTTATTTGTGTAAATATATAATTTTTGAACTTAAAATTACCTTCTTTTTTTGAAAGTTCTTTTTTTCGAAAATCGGAATGCCTCCTACCAAGAGACTCCTCCTTTTTTCAGAATCTTCATAACCAAGGAATTTATTTTAAGTGGATTGGGACCCACAAGCAAGGGATAAAAGCTAGAGAAAATTTTAAAATGGCACCTCAACTTTGCACCAAATGTCACAGAGACACCTGAACTTAATTTTATTTCAATTAAACAACTGTACTAACAAAATCTCCAAATTTATACACCTGAACTTAAGTTTATTTCAATTAAACACTTGTACTAACAAAATTCCCAAATTTAGACCCCTACCGTTATATTTCGTCCCAAAAATTGCTGATATGACATCTCCAACCTGTTTAAGTTGTCCCATTGCACTGTTTCCAACATGGAACGATGAAGTTTGCCTATGGGTTTCGCTTGGGTGCATCGTCCCTTATTGAAAACTTGTGCAATGGGGTAAATTAAACGGGTTGGAAATGCCATGTCAGCAATTTTTTGGGTGAAATATAACGGCGGGGGTCTAAATTTGGAGATTTTGTTAGTACAGGTGTTTAATTGAAATAAACTTAAGTTCAGGTGTCTAAATTTGGGGATTTTGTTAGTACATGTGTTTAATTGAAATAAAGTTAAGTTCAGGTGTCTCTGTGACATTTGGTGCAAAGTTCAGGTGCCATTTTAAAATTCTCCCTAAAAGCTAGCAAAAGTAGCTTTTTTCCTAGGTTTTGGCCAAAAGTATTTCGGCCTTTAGGCCCCGTTCCAGAACACCTTCTTAAAAAATAAGTACTTATTTCACATTTTCAAACTCAAAAATAATGTAAATGAAAAATAATTTTTTAAAAAATAAATACTTATTTCACATTTTCAAACTCAAAAATAATGTAAATGAAAAATAATTTTTCAATTTTTTTTTAGCCGTATTAAAGATCTCAATGAGATCTATCAAACAAGATCCATATTGATAGTAAAATTATTTGCGTAAGCATATAATTTTAAAGCTTGAAATTGCCTTCTTAAAAAATAAATTCTTATTTTGAGTTCCGGAGCGGGGCCTTAATCTGGACAAAAATACTAAGGACACATGCATTTGTGCACATATTTTGTACATATATTTTTATGGGGCCCATCTCGGATCCCACCAATATGATTCAAACCGCTTATTAATTTTAAAATAATGTTTTAAGAGTTTCTGTAAAAAATCAACTTTATAAGATATCGGTAAGGGTTTTTTCAGAAATCGCAGTGCGAATTAGACTGTTTCACCCTATAATTTCTGAAAAAGCCCTTACCGATATCCTATCGAGTTAATTTTTTACTGGAATTCTTAAAAAATTATTTTAAAAATAATGAGCGATTCCGATCATATTGATGGGACCCAAGGTAAATCCCATAAAAGAAACAAATGACCCTTGGCGACATTTGGGGCTTAAGGGTCAGCTTGAAGTGCTTCTTCAGCAAGATATCATGCTTGGAAGAAGCTCAAAGGTCTAGGGATCATGCAGTCAATTTCTTGGAGTAAAGAGTAAGAATAGGGGACATGCACGTTTTGGACTCGTATTGGGTTTTCAAAATGGTTTGTTTAGGGTTCTTGAAAAAAATAAACACAATCTAATATCAGGAATAATGTATAAAAAACATTCAACTTTGAAAAATTGGATATTTTGTATATGCTTTTATCGATTTCAGATAGAACATATTTTTTAGAGAGGCCCTAAATAATTCATTTTGAACAAAATGAGCGGCTCAAATCAATATTTTGATATCCGAAATGGGTCAACTGGGAAGTCTTTGTTGCAATTTAGGTGCGTGTCCAAATCATGGCATTCTTTGATTTCCGATTCAAAATTTGCAAAAACCCATTTCAGTTTAGCATCTTCAAACACAGATTATAACCACGATAGACTCCTCCTAAGCCTAAGAAGTAGTGCATATTGCCCTCTCGATCTCAAGTCATGTTCTATTTCTGCTATTATGTATGAGCAATCTCATCCTGCTGTTAGTCTTGATTGCCCTTATGATGGACCTCCTAATTGGTTTTGGATTGAGGGTTCCTGCAACGGGTTGGTTTGGATCACTACTCAAAACCAAAACAGAACGGTAATTCTATTGAACCCATCTACCAGGAAATCCAGGGGATTGCCCAAAGTTGGAACGTTGTTCTATCAGCACACAAAATACGAACTCGCTTGTCACTCAGTATTCGTGCTCTGTAGGTGCCCAGTATACGGGTTCGGTTATGATGAGTCTATTGATGATTACAAGGCGGTGGTAATTTTCCAGGTTCAAGTTAACAAAGTGGAGAGGCAAAATAGAGCAACGGTGTATACGTTAAGGACTGATTCTTGGAGGAGGATTGGAGACTTTCCTCATCCTTTTGAATTGATTGGTCCAAGGTACTTTGCTAGTGGGGCACTCCATTGGATACTGATTGTCGGGTCCAAGGAGATTATTGTCTCGCTTGATTTGGCTACAGAGACATATGGGGAGGTTCCACAACCTGAGTGTGTTCATTCTTATCATAACTTGATAATGGATGTTTTATGTACCTGGTGGCATTATCTCTTCATTCGAGTCTCTGGGGAAAACATTGCCAGGAAGCTTCACAATCTTTCTCTCGACTAAATAAGTTTTCCTGTAGTTAACGAGCGATTAACAAAAACGAACGATTAACAGAACCTATCATGTGACAATCGATCGGATGCCAAAAAAAAAAAGAGGTGCAGAGACTTGATCCCACCGAGGTACATAAGTACAACATCTATTTGCTGACCTAATCAGTGCAGCAGAAGTAACACATTTAACAATGTGTGGGGGAGGCGTGAGAGTTTTGTGGACAATCGACATGCAAACTGCATCAGTTGGACAAACCACAGCATCTGAAAGAGAAAAGGTAAGAGATCGAATCGTCCCGATAGTTTGTGAATGTGTCAAAATTCTACCATCCAATGGACGTGTCATTGTTGACGGCTGTTTAGGATTTGGGGTTTGGGCTTAGCCCATTTTTGTTGGTCTCTTGCCAACGTTTGGTTCTCAGGCAGCCTTAGATTAGTAAAATTTTAAATTAATTATCATAAAATTAGTGATAATCTAAAGATATACCCTAGACCTTTTAAAAAATCCATGTTATTTTTGTAGACTGTAAGTGGAGAAAATTCACATGGACTGATGAACGCTCTCTAAGATCATGAGAGATTAACATCGCCAAATACTCCAAGACAGGAAACAATGAGAAACACCCCTCCTTTGGTCAGCGGAAGACCCTCTGATATTTGTCTCAGAAATAATTTTTTTATTTTCTTCATGTCGTTCAAAAGTTAGCCATAGATAGTAGTATATGCATTGGGGAATTGTTGGGAAAATTAGGGTGCGGGATTGTGACGTTAAGTAGATAAAAGGCGTTTAATAACACGGTGTGATAGATGGAGGGGGCTTTACATAATTTACCCTAATCTTGATGGAGTGCGACAATAACTAGGGCAATAAAGTATAAAGAGTTGTACACTCATAAAATTCTACCACTAGGTTTTGGTCCCAAACTCAGCAAAAGCACCATCCATGGCGCTAGAAATAAACCTGATACATCAAAAATTCGATTGGGCCGAAGATTCAAAGCCATTGCTAAATCTCCCTTATGAAATCAATGTCGAAATACTCTTAAGACTCTCCGTCAAGTCTCTATTGCGATTCATGTGCGTTTGCAAATCATGGTGTTCTTTGATTTCCGATACGAAATTTGCGAAAACCCATCTCAGTTTAGCATCTTCGAACACTAGTTATACCCACCATAGACTCCTCCTAATAACTAATGATCCCCTTCGCGATATCAAGTCATGTTCTATTTCTTCTATCATGCGGCATGAGCAATCTGATACTGCTGTGGGCCTTGATTACCCTTTCGTTCCTAAAAGATTTTGGATTGAGGATACCTGCGACGGGTTGGTGTGCGTCCATACTGGTAAGAAAACCATATTCCTGTGGAACCCGTCTATGAAGAAGTCTAGGAAGCTGCCCAGTATTACGATACTGTACGACAGGGCCCCGGCATGTGGATTTGGTTATGACAAGTCTACTGATGATTACAAGGTGGTGTTAGTTTTTCATGATAGATCTAATAGGGACTATCGTCGAAATAAAGTGATGGTGTATACGTTAAGGGCTGATTCTTGGAGGAGGATAGCAGACTGTCCTCATTCTATTCGTATGGCTGGTAAAGGGAAATTTGTGAGTGGGGCCCTCCATTGGACTGTGAGAGACAGATCCAGTGCGTTAATCGTCTCTCTTGATTTGGCTAAACAGACATATGGGGAAGTTTTGCAACCAGATTATAATAGAGATGGTGGTTTTCTTTCGACGATGGATGTTTTAAGTGGATACCTCTGTATGCTCTGCAGATATCATGGAGCTAACGTTGATCTATGGGTGATGAAGGAATATGGAATAAGAGAGTCTTGGACCAAGTTGTTTGCGATTCATGATGTTACACATCCATTATATGGCGAGTATTTCACACCAAAGTGCATTTTGAACAACGGTGACGTTTTAATGGTTGTCGGGATGTGTTTAGTTCGATACAATTCCAATGATGGAACGTTTAGTTATCCAAAGATTCGTGGGTTTTCCCCAAATTGTAGTGTTTATCCTTATATTGAGAGCCTAGTTTCACCTTGACACTGGTGTTGATGCTGAAATCTGGTGGCAACACCATTAATTCTTAAAGGGAATAAAGGTAAAATTAGATGTTTTTATTTCTCTGTTGCTACACTTTGGCGCAAGTTTCTGCTTTTTGTTGTTTACCTTGCTTTAGTACTCTTGTGATGTATTCAGTGTTTGATAAATGATAATACAACGTACCATGCAGAAGTGTTCCTTAATTTGCTCATGTTAATTTAGTGATGTTTAACAAAATGTGGTAAAACCATCTGTTAACTAATGTGAAAATTTTGGGAACATGAGTGAAAGATGACAGTTAACCCAACTGTTGATGTATTATTGATGTATGTTCTTGATATGGAATGCCTCTTTGTTTTGATGTCTCATCCCTTTGAAATGGAACTCATTATGTTTCTGTTGATAGGAAATGTGTATTGGAAACTGAAATGAGTAGAGTCCATGTTTATTTTGTGCTCTTCTAACTTAGCGGAAAATCGATGTTCATTTTGGCGGAAGCGAGAAGATTAATTTTTTTAGATTGCTTGGGGGACCTTGCTTTGCTTATTTTTAATCCTTGGGGTCATTTGGACCGTGCCAAAATTAAACGTGCCATACCCGTGCCAGTCCTGCCCGTTTGACACCTCTACGTGGATTAGCTTATGGTGTTTTACATGTTTTCAGGAAATGAGAATGAAAACGTGTGATCCCCATAATCGAATTCCTTATATTGTAGTCTCTTTGAAGTGAAGACTTGCACTTCCTTCTTGTTACAACTTTGCCCAATAATGAGAGCTTACTCTGCTTATTTTGCAATTGTAATGTCATAAGAACCTAATCTAGTACTTGCGCAGCTCTGGAGATGGTATATGCACGAGATGGTTCTTTGGGAACCCCTTTATTTGTGTAATTATGGCTGTTCACGGTACTTGTCAATGGTTAATCTAGTTACTATTTTGCTTCTGATAGAGCTTATCCTCTAGTAGGCGTGAGGTTGCAGTTAGTCATTGGTCATTGTCATTGGACCAACCTCGAGGGACGAATGAGATTGTAACATCACAGGCGTTCTTTACAGAAGTCCTCTCGGATGTAACAAACGGACCGGCTTATCTGCACTTCAATACCATATTTTAGGAAAGAGCCGTATCTCAATCGTCCATCTCGACATTTAATGGTCCAAATTTGTTGAAAGACTCTTACTGGTCTTATCCATATATTGATAGCCTAGTTTCACGTTAATGATGGTGACACTGGAGTTTAGGTGCAACAATAGTATTAAACGTAAATAGATGTGTTATTATCTCTCACTACACTTTCCCAACTTCACTCTAAGTTTATGTTTTCTTGTTTCGTTTCCACCATTTTTCTTATTACCCTATGATCAGTGTTTTGATACGGGCAATCAAGTGTTTCTTTGCTCATATTTATTCAAGTTTAGCAAAATTTTTGGAGGAATTGTTAACTATCGAGAAACTTAATTACACCCCGCGAATTTTGGGAAGTTATTTGTATGTTAATGCCCTTTTCGCTTTTCCATCTTATAGCTTTGAAATGGAATTGATTATGTTTTTGTTGACAGGAAATGTGTATCGGAAACTGTCTTCTCCACCTATATATAGTGATAGCGAAGAAAAGGCTAAAACACTAATAAGAATTCGGAAAATTGATAAGGAGCAAGGAACAAAGTGGTGCCGCGGCTGGATAATCCCAAGTCAAAGCAAAGATGGGGAAAAAACTGCAACGTCTATTTGCTAACCTAATGAATGCAGCAGAAGTAACACTATTCAAAAATAGGGTGAGAGGGGAGCGCGTTTTGTGGACAATCGACATGGAAACTACAGCGTCTGGAGGGGAGAAAGCAAGGGAATCATCCCAACGGTTTTGTCGACGACATGTCAGAATTCTTCCATCCAATTTTTGAAACCTACCTTACACAACATAGTAATGTTAAACAAAAATCCCAAACCTATCCAACTTTAACCCGAAAACTCAACGTTTCAACTTTAATTTAGAAGGGAGATGGCTAGAGAGAACAATAATCCTAACATTTTTATCTGTGTTCTGAAAGCAAAGTTGCGAAATACTCATAAAAATAGCCTTATTTTCTGCGATAACTATTAGAACTCTAACCTAGAATTGGATCGAACTTGGAACTAGAGAGGGACATGACTCAGATCACCGCTTCATTACACCCCGCGAATTGGGTAGAACTTGGAATTAGGGAGGGATGAAAAGAGATATCAACCGATGATGTTTGGATCAAAATTGCCTCAGTCTAGTTGGATTTTGGGTTTTGGAGGTGTTGCTCTATAGGTTGTAAGTCCTAGTCCTTCACCAAGAATATTAATGTTGTTGGTGTTGTTATTGGTTTTTTTTTTTTTTTTTTTAGTAATTTCGGTACCGAACGTACATGACAGCTGATTGTTTTACTCAAGTCTACTGCTAATATATATTTTGATGGCTTTATCTTTGTTATATATGATTGCCTTGAAAAGGAATCATTCTATTTTTGTTGTTTGGGGAATAGGCGATCGTAAATTGTTGGGGTTTACTTTCCCGTTTTGCTAAATAAGCCAATTGGCTTATTTTTTTTGTTTTTTATTCAAATTTTTTTCGTATTTGTTAGTTTTTTTTTCAATTTTTTGGGGATTATTGTATTGTCATGACGAGAAAAATCTAAAAAGTAAAAAATTATTTTCAAAATCCAATTTTTTTTAATAAAGACGAAAAAATTGGCTTATTGGCTTATTTTTGTCTTTATTCAAAAAAATTAAGTTTCGGTCGTAATTTTTTACTTTTTAGATTCTTTTTGTCATGACGATACAATAATCCTTAAAAAATTTATGAAAAACTAACAAATAAGAAAAATTTTGAATAAGGACAAAAAAAAATAAGTCAGTTAACTTATTTAGCCGAACAGGATGGATTTTGTGTTCTTTTTACGTAGAAGAACATTGATAGTACTATTTTTGGTAGAAGCGAAAATCTTTCAAAACGCTTGTGAACGTTGCTTTACATTTGTATTATTCTCGACGTCATTTGAATGGCGATAAATTTTTTTGTTTTCCTGTTTTTTGGCAATTAGGCAGGGCCGATGCATACCCTTGCTTGGAACCCAGAAGGACCCAACCTCATGGTGCAACTCTTAATTAGGGCTGCAAACGATCCGAACCGCTCGCGAGCGGTTCGAAGGTCGGCTCGAAAACGGCTCGGTTCAAGATACAAACGAACGAGCTCGAGCTAAAATATTAAGCTCGTTTCATAAACGAGCCGAGCTCAAGTTCGTCAAAACTCGGCTCGCCAACTCGCGAACCCAACTATATTATATATATATATATATATATATATTATATTTTAGACATATATATTCATATATATATGTTCATATTAATATATATATATACACACATACGTATACGCATACAAATATTTCTCTTTGACTGACAACACCGAAGGTTGTCCATGAATCATTGAAGAGTGGCTCCACGTGAGAAGAAGAGATCCATCAGGAAGCTTTGTAGGGTACTGAGTGCTCTTCAACTTGTATTTTTTCGATGTGGGACAAGTCCATGAAACCCCTTCCTTCTTCTTTTGCTTTTCCTTAGTCCCACATCGCTACTTCAGAAGAAAAAACCACCACGGAATGCTTTATAACCTGAGGGCATCAACTGATTTTCCTCGAGCTCGCATCTGGCAGCTCGTCACGAGCTCGCGCTAATTGAATATCTGGCAAGCCGAGCTTGAGCACCGTAAAACTCGGATCGGTTGGTTGGCAGCCCTACTCTTAATTGGTTGGAGCTGAATAATCCTATTTGTTAAGTTTGAAAGATAGAGATAGTATTTTGCTATTTTAAGTTTTATCTTCGATTGAGGCCACAAGTTTGAAAGATAGAGATAGTATTTTGCTATTTTAAGTTTTATCTTCGATTTAGACTGTTGGCCTCAGGGCCGGGCCCGGGGTAAGCCATGCAAGCCTTCGGGCTTATGCAACCCCCGGGTAGGGGTGTAAACGAGCCGAGCCGAGCCGAATATTGGCATGTTCGAGCTCGGCTCGATTAGAATTCGTCTGGCTCGAGCTCGGCTCGAGTTCGAATCGAGTCGAAAAAGTTCGGCTCGAGCTCGGCTCGATAAGCATGTACAAAGCTCGGCTTGGCTCGTTAGTATTCAGTTTGGAATAAACGAGCCGACTCGGCTCGAATTCGAACTCGAATTCGTCAACTTTTCAGCCTTAATATTAAAAAATTGGCTAAACGAGCCGAGTCGAACTGAATATTGGCATGTTCGAGCCAAGCCGAGCCGAACCTATATATTTCGAGCCGAACAAACCTGTTCGCGAATCTATATATTGGCATATTCGAGCCGAGCCGAGCCGAACCTATATATTTCGAGCCGAGACGAACCTGTTCGCGAACCTGTTCGAGCCGAGCCCTGCTAGGTTCGAGCTCGGCTCGTTTATCAAACGAGCCGCAAAATCGAGCTCGAGCTCGGCTCGTTTATCCTTCGAACCGAGCCCTTACCGAACCGAACTCGCCAGCTGCTCAGCTCATTTACAGCCCTACCCCCGGGGCCAGGGCAACCCAAAAAAAATTTCAAAGATATATAATATATATAAAAACAAATGAAAAAATATAACGAAGGACACTTTGGGGCAGCTGGTCAACTGCGTGTTTTGAAACCTTTGTCACGCGAGTTCGAGTTTTGGGGGAAGCTGTTTTGCAAAAGGATGCTTTTGGTTTGTTGGTACTTGGTACATCACATGCTTGAGGAACCTATTCAACTTGCAACTCTCGTGCGCAACATTGGAATTTTTTTTTTACCTTCTCACTGAAACTAAGGCTCTATTTGGAACCTAGAGAAATAATATAAGTAATTAAGAAGGAAATTAGAGAAAACTTGGAAGAAAGTTGAATAAATATTGGAAATTTTCTCCTCTTTTTTTTAAGAACCAAATAAGGGAAGGAAAATTTAAAAATCTTCTTTTTTTTACTTCTTTCTACGAGTCCACACTGAGCCTAAGACTATATTAACAACTTTATGTTTGTCACTAAATTTCTTTAGCTACACTTTTGTAAATGATATTTTTGTGACAATAATTTTGGTAATTGATTTTGGTACTCCACTTTTTGATAACCACACTCCAATATTTATTTCTTAGTGTTCAAAATACACATCACCTGAACACTAAAATACAAAATTGGAGTGTGGTTATCAAAAAGTGGAATGCCAAAATCAATTCCTATAATTTTTTGTCACTAATATATTATAGTGACAATTTTTGCATGTCAATGCAAGTCAATTTTCTTATAGTGCGATAAGAAGATGTTTCTTTTTTTTAAAAAATCGAATCGTACTAATAATAAAACACTGAAATGACAAGAACCGAGTGAGGTTTCAAAAATAAAATTCTGAATCTTTTAATAGAAAGTCAAGCAACGGAAATATGCAATGGCAAAATCACTAGTAGGTTCGATTTCTAACCTATACATGTAATGCAAGAAAACAAAAATTTCTAATTTGAATTTTTAATATAATTCAAGCTAAAAGCACAATATAACGCGCGTTAGCACAAAACGCAGCCGGAATGTTAGATTATCTTATGAATTGCTGCTTATGCTCTTTCCGCTCTTAGTTCTTGACAGAGGGCTCAAGATAGATAAGCAAGGTTCGAGAGACCTCTTTTCCCTTGCGAAGTGAATAGAAAGAAAAGATCTTTAACTTTTTGTTAATTTGTGTTTTTTTTTACTTGATTGTTTTTTTTTTTTTGACTCAAAATTAAGTGGGCAACCAAATTTGAGGTCAGGCTTGGACAACCCAAATATCGGGGCCGACACTGGTTGGCCTGAGCTCTATTTTAAACATCACATCAGACCTTGATGTCAATGCCGATCGACTTTCCGTCCTCTCAGTTAATCCATGTGGATCGTTACATTGCAGTTAATCCATTTTGAATGTATTCATTCAAAATACATTTCTAGAAACATGATGACCACATTTTTACATTATTGATCTCTCACCAAAATTCCATTTTCTCTAGATTTTTACATGAATAAGTCAAAAAAAAATTGCAAAAAATTGCGGATAGTTTTGGATCGCCATATTTATCGTTTTGGAATATTGAAAGTGTACCATGTTTTGCAACATTCATACAAAAAACGTAATTGACTTGGATAGTTGCCCGGTTACATAGCTTAATTAGGACCCATGTACAAGAGAGATGCACAGACCTACTGGACACTTAATACAAAGTCAATAATTCTATAACCACAAACACTTTACACACAAACTCACCCACAAGTGTAGAGTCCACACAAGTGGACTTCACGTTTGATGTGGGATCATGTGAGAGTGAGTTTGTGTGAGCCTATGTGGTAGTAGCAATATTTTGCAACCAAAATACTCAACTTCAAAAATTCAAAACTCTTTTTCCTAGCAGGTATAAAAAGATACTGCAACAAAAAGAAACGTAATAAAGAACCAATACTGCAGTTCTTCCACATGCAGTTTACACTAATTTGATATATGAGGCCAGCTGTTGCTTGCTTTTTGTGGCAAGCTATCGGCTAGCTGTGCATAGAAAACCAGAACCAAAAGCATAAGGACAATACTTGTTGGGTCATTTTAAGCAAAAATCTCTGTATGGCTATTGTTTTTGATTCTGTATAGACTATAGAGGGCATTATGGGTATTTAATACTCCATAAGGTACTGTGTACAGAAACTCCATACACCCAGTCAAAACTGTGTTCTTGAAGACCAGCTAAGAGCACATATATGGGGCACATGCCCCGCGTACATTTGTCTTTGCGACCCTTCTCGGATTCTACAAAAATAGTTTTAGTCATCCATTTTATTCAAAATATGTTGTTTAAGAGCAAGCCCAACTGAGGGATGGAAAATGAGGGGATGAATAGTTATTTTAGTATGAAAAAGTGGTTAGAAGTTAGTTGGACGGATAACATGAATCACCCATCTCCAATGATGAGTTCTAAAATAGAACCAAAGAGTCTTGTATATTAACTAACGTTCTCTAGATCTCCACCTTGTTTTCCCCCGACTTAATGCAATTACTATTTTTCATTCAAAAATAATTATAGTGTTTGCCAAATGAAGACTTTAAAAAAAAATTGAAAATTTATCTTTTATTTTTAACTTTCATCCAAATTTTTCCACCATAATTCGTAGGCTAATTTATGAATTTGGGAATGATTGTGTAGCGACAAAAAATATGGGAAAATTAGTCACAAGAATGATAAAATAATTTTCAGTTGAGGTCTTTCAACTTTTTGAAATTTTTAGCCATAAGGCCAAAACATGTTTTCATGGAGAAAACTACCGTATGGTACCCTAGGATTTTAGACACTTTTATATATAGGGTACCCTAGGATTTTAGACACTTTCATAGGACACATTTGTCTTTATATTTGATTGCAAAATGTGTTTATTATTGAGCTTGCAAAATATAAATGTGGGGTTTTTTTTTGGTTAGTCTCCCCAAAAATATTTGGTGTGAACTGATAGCAACAAAATATTTGGTGTTATTTAATTTTTTTTAGAGCCCCATATTCCCGTGGAAAAAGGAGGGGGGTGGCGCGCGGGTGCGGGGCCGATGCCCCAATTTATAGCCGTTCAACCCCATATTCCGGTGGCGGCGGCGGCGGCGGTGGGGTGGGGGTTGCAATACCGGATAAAAGCCCAACAGTTCTCTCCCCACCTGTTTCGAGATTTTTATCTCTGTGACACACTTAATTACTCTTAAGGAAATATATAATACTTAATTATCATTAGATTCATTTTTATAAAAATATATTTACCATTGATGTAAGTATCACTCTAGGATTTTAAGATATGTTAGGATTTTATAGTATCCTGGTGGGTACCCTAATACTCTTGAGTACCTCAAAATCTTAAGGTACCCTAAGATTTTAGGATTTTAGGGTATTCTAGGGTTTTAGAGTACCTTAAGGTTTTAAAGTTTTAAGATGCCCTAAAGTTTAGGTTTTAACGCTTTTATAGAGTCCTAGGGTTTAGGCTTATGTACTTTTATAAAAATTTTAAGGTGCACTTTTCTATTAAAAGGGTTTAACGGTACAGACACTTTCATAAAGTATCTAGAAGTTTAGGCCCTTTCACAGGGTGTCCCAGAGGTTAGACATTTTAGAATTGTAGACACTTCCCTAACATTTTAGTGTTTTAAAGAGACCGGTGAAATTACTTCTATTTCCTGTACATAAAGATAGAGATAATATGCCTTGGCTTTCTCTCGAATTGTGTCGACTGAAACCCAAAAACGACTGAAACCCTCTCTCTCTCTCTCTCTCTCTCTCTCTCTCTCTCTCTCTCTCTCTCTTCACCGGTGATCTCTCTCTCTCTCATCATTCAGCTCTCAGGCGACATATTTGCAGAAAACGGTGACCTTTGCATATTCCGGCCAGTTTCAGGCGAATAGAAGTAACTCCGGTCGTCCCTTTTTCTGGTAATTTCAATTGGGTTCGATGATGTGGTATTTATAGCCATAGTCATTTGGGGACGGATATATATGGCTCCATATCCATCTTTGCCATTTTCTATCCCCATTTCCATCTCCATTTGAACGCTGATTTTTGGATCTGGGGATGGAAAATGACTCTCCATCCCCCATTGGACTTGCTCTAAGAGAAAGTGTATATTTGTTACAAGGGAAACTTAGTGGGAAATTTCATTTTTTAAGGGTGAAATTAGAAAAAAAAAAAAACGTATGTACAAAAGTCTTTGCACAACGATCTAACTGGGTCCAGTGAGAACCTTTTTTTTTGTTCCGCCTATGGTGAAAAGTAGGGCTTTAAACAAGCCGACCCAAGTTTGTCAAGCTCGAGCTCAGCTCGTTTATTAAACTAGCCAAAAAATTGAGCTGGATCTTGGCTCGAGCTTTAACGAACTGAGCTCTTAACGAGCGAAGCTTAGTCATTTACTAAACAAGCCTATTTAATCGAGCCAAGCCGAGCCGAAAACTCGAGCTCAGCTCGTTTAATAGCCAAGCCGAACGTTAATGAGCCGAGGTGAGGCGAGCTCACGAGCTGGTCAGTTTGTATGCCCGTCCTACTAAAAAGCAACAATATCATTAATTAGAGTACAAATGTCCTTTGCGTATCGCCCCTTTAATTGAAAGGAAATGCGTTTACCCGACGGTCCCTCTGTCGCTCTCACTCCTCTCGTCTCCTTTTCCGTCAGGTTTTTGAGAAATGGCAGTGGTTTGCTCTGGTTATTTCTCTCTCCTGGCCCCCTTTGCCGGCTTCTTTGGTGGTATCAGAAGAATCAATTGGCCTTGAGTCCTACTGCAGGTAAATACAGCTTTAAGGATAGCATTGGATATGTTTTGGGGTTGTGAAAATATCCATCTTGAGCTCAATCAATCTCTAGATCTTGAATAATAGGCATAAAAAGAAGAATGTTTTTGCCTTCTGTATCATTAGCAAGAGTAAAATAGGCTTTCAAGAGGGATGAATTAACAAAGTGAGTTGCATAATTAAAGACGAATATGTAGGTTTTGGTCGAAGTTGAATTAGTATTTGTTTTAGTAATTAGTCCTTTCCAATTTTAGTAAATATCAAAACGTTATAGAGTGTCCCTATACAATAGTTTTAGGGTAGTCAAGGGCTATGTATTAAACTTTAAACCACTTGTAAGATTACTATATTTTTTTCCCTGTTGGTACTTTTGAATCAAGGGTGTTCTAGTGAACACCCCAAGGTTCAGGAAGGTCTAGCTAACATTGACTTCTCAATTGCTCTGCTGTGTTTGGATCAACGATTTGTAGATGGATTTGTTGTTTGCGAAGGGATATTCCCCTGATCAATTTGTCTTTTCCTTCAACACCCCCGCTTACGAATTCTTGATCCAAGTACAACATTATAATGACAAATAAGCTAGGCATGTATGTCATGAAAATTTTTGGTATTATTCACCAATTATTTTGGTGCTAGTTTTTTTTTTTTCATCAGCAATTTGAAAGAAAACACAAGGCTGGCACTCGTTTGGAAATTCAAACTGTTTTCTTCATGTCAGTTGGTTGGACAGTTGATGATTTTGATTCTGTATGGGTTATATGCAATGCCTTCATTCTTCAATAGCCATCAATTGGTTCTTATAATTGGAGGATTTAGAATGTGAGAAAAGTGTTAACTTCACTTATCACCCTGGGTTACAATGCTAACGGCTGTCTATATTCATGCAATGTCTCTGTATTCCTTGGTTGTGTTGCTTTGCATGTTGAATTCCTCTCTTAAATGGTGGACTTGAATGCAACTGCGTTTGAGAATTGTAGCATGAACTTAGTGGCTTTGCCGTGTTGATATTTTGGAGAGAGCTATGAATATTTAAGGTGTAGTGACAGTGATGTGTACCAGAAACATAATTGAAGTTTTGAGATTTTGTGGCTGTTTTGAATTTTGTGGGTACTCAGTATGGATTTTTTACGTCGGGATTTTATGATGATTTTTTTTTTTTTAATATATCTGTTAATCTATTCAAAGCATTTTGAACCTTGGAAAACTAGGTTTTCGAGGTTTCTCCCCAACCCATCGATGAGACATCAGATTACTACTTAAAATTGAATCCATCTGCTGCCTTTCTACAGAAATTACTACCTTTCGGATTTTTTACTTGGGTTTAAAGACTTGAAATTGTAATTGCCCCCTCTGTTCTTGACTTGAATTGCGATTCTTTCTAAATTTCTAACTATCGATGCTTTGCAACTCACAAATTGCAGTACAGGTTGCCTCCTTTGGATGCTGATAATTCTCTTTCTTGGCTGTGATAGATGAGGCGGAGTCTTTGTAATCTGTAAAGGTAAGAAATGGGTTTGCCATGTTTTCATCATACTGCAACAATCCCTTTGGCCAAACAATATCTGAATCATATCATTACCACTAAATTTTTTGCCTTTATATTTGGTTGTTTCTTTTGTTCTTTTTTTTACATGTGAAAAGATTGTTCACAATTTTTTTCCTGTGTGTATTGACAGCTTCTATGGAACGTCCCGTGCGGTCTATTCACATTCTTTGTTCCACTGATGTTGTGGAGCGCGTACCTTGGTCTATGTTCGATAGCAAGTGGTACGGTTCTAACAAGTGGAGCACAAAGATACCTATAGACGTGACTTTTCTCACGTTCCAGACGATTGGGGAAGCCAGAAATACGGGTAAGTTTTTTACTGCTCTTGACTATCTATGGATTACAAGGTTACTCGCATATGAGCATAGAAGTGGAGTACATTAAGTAGTGGTTGAGCGTCTCCCATCCCTTTGTATTCAAGAAATGTTGGACCGAGTAGTTGGTGAAACATGTATGTGGACTCTTAACAAAGATAAAATAATGTACTTTGAGACGAAGAGTTCTTTTCAACAAGTTTTCAAGCAAGTCTTCTGAGAGTTCTTGTTTACAATATTTATTTCTATCATGTTTTTTAACTGTTTTGTAACCAGTAAAAGTGATTGTTGGGAGAGGCATCTCGAAAGTCATTCAATATCTCCATGAAGGGGAAATTTCACGGAAACCTTCTTGAAGGGGAAATATCTCCATGGATTTCAACTGAATTAGAAATTAAAGTTAGATTTGTGAATTTTAATCCCAATTTGGTTGAGAATTTCTATATGATCTACCTCTGTTAATTGTCTTGTCTTTTTAATTCAGGTACTTTTGTCATTGATTAATTTTTCTTTAGGTTTGGAGATGAATTTAAAAAAGATGTTGCCAATCTGATGCAGCTGGTGGGGTTAGTTGTGGACAAGCACTCAGACGGCTTTATGATCAAATGCAAACATCCTAAAGTGTCTCCTCCGCTAGCAAGCTTCTACAACCTGTGTGCAAACCAAGACATCTACCGTAGGTTGTAGAAGCTTGCTAGCGAAGGAGGCAATTTAGGATGTTTGTCTTTGATCATAAAGCCCTCCGAGTGTTTTTCCACAGCTAACTCCACCAGTCGCATCAGATCGGCAATGTCCTTTTTAAATCCATCTTCAAAACCTAAAGAAAAATGAATCAATGGCTAAGGTGCCCAAATTAAAAAGACAAAACATATTAACAGAGGTAGATCACATAGAAATTCGCACCCAAATTGGGATTGAAGTTGACAAGCATAACTTTAAAAACTAATTTAGTTGAAATCCATACGCCTTCAAAAAGGTTTCCGTGAAAATTCCCCCCTTCATGGAGATATTGAATGGCCTTCAAGATGCACCTGCCAAACAATTACTTTTATTGGTTACAAAACATGGAGAAAATAAGATTGTCATAAATGTTGTAAACAAGAACTAATAGAAGACTTGCATGAAAATTTGTTGATAATTACTCATCTCCAAGTACATTGTTTCATCCTTGTTGAGCGTCCACATACATGTTTCACCAACTCCTCAGTCCCACAATTCTTGAATACCAAAGGATAGGAGGCGCTCAAGCACTACTTGATGGACTCCACTTCTGTACCCGTATTCGAGAAACCTTGGAATCGATGGATGACCAAGAGCAGCCAGCAACTTGCCCATCTTTTTGGCTTCCCCATTCGTCTGGAATGCAAGAAAAGTCACGCCTATATGTATCTTTGTGTTCCACTTGTTAGAACCGTACCACGTGCTATGAAACATAAACCAAGATACACGCTCCACAACATTAGTGTAACAAAGAATGGGAATAGACCTTACGGACCACTCCATAGAGGCTGTTAGTACACACATAAAAAAAATTGTGAACAATCATTTCACAGAATGACCCACGCCCGAGGCGTCCGCCACAACAAATTCCCTAGCAACAAGGACACTAGTTGTAACGATCAAGCAAGTCTTCCTCCGATTGAGTGATAAGCACCCGATAATGCCATTAAGGGTGCGCTAAATCTCTAGATTAGTTCGAGTTAATTCTTTAATTCGTCGTTTTTAATTACTTTCGCTCGTAGGGTTTGTTTACCGTATCTTGTAGGTAAACCGCTAAATAAGGGAGTTTTAAAGCCTAAAGCAAGCCGAAGGCGTCCAAAGCTCAAAGGTGACAAAGCAATGAAGCCATCAGAGTCAAAGAATCAAACTTTGAAGACCCGACGGGTGGCCAAGGACGTTGGAAGCCAAGCCGGAGGTTGGAAGCCAAAAAGCCCAAGCATTTGAAGGTGGTATCGATACTCAGAAACCCCGTATCGATACCATTTTAAAACAGAAAGATTGGAATCTGGAATTATGATCCGGTATCGATACTTCATTTTCTGTATCGTTTCCGAGTGTCTACGTGGCAGATTTTTTTTAGGGCGTATTTTGAGATAGTTTGTGGACAAATGTGGGCTTGTATAAATACCCCATTATGTCATCATATCAGGGGGGATAATTTTTATCGCACTTTTTAGATCTAGAGAGTACATTCCTTGCTTGTTGCTTACTCTTATTAGTGTTCTTCATTGTTCTTGTTTAAAACCTTCATCTCCTTAATAATTTGTTGTTCTTTTGTTATTTCAGTCTTTATTAAAGTTGTAGACAAGCTTCCGATCTATCATAATCTCTAGTTTATTTCAAGTGTTGTTATTTCAATTATGCTTAGTAGATTTTTGTTCGTTCTTATCTCTCTAGATATGTATGAGTAGTTTTTCAAGATTAGATCATGGAGTAATTAGCACCTTATGGCTTGAGTAAAAATTACATTTTTCAGCAATAAAGTTTTAATCTTTGGTTTGAAAATTGATGTGGGGTTCGGGTTTATTTGTCAAATTGCTAAGGTGTACGTTAACCTCTTTGATCATGTGTAAGTAAGAGTATCGTCTACTTATCACACATAATGCTTGGAGCTCTGTCGCACGAGATGTTTGCCAAATGAATTCTAGAGCTAGCTTGGTAATTGAACCATTTTATCTTCCGATTTAGGAACCTTAATTGGATATCTTAAACCGCGTAATTAGGTGAAAATGTGATCTAACTCGAGTAGTGGGTGTTAGTTTTTCCTAAACCTAACCTGCTTTTTATCTTAGTTTATTTCTGTTGTAATTCAGCCTTTTTATTTTTCAGCGCTCAAAGTAAAACAAAGTTGGCTGCCTAAAGGTAAAGGTGTAAAATGGGCCGGGTCGGCACGGGCATGGCACGTTTGAAGGTGGCACGGCACGGCACGGGCACAGATTAATCCTGGCTTGGCACGAGAACGGCACGGTTTTAGTAGGCACGCAGCACGGCACGGATACGGAAGTAAGTGGGAACGACACGGGCATGGCACGGAAGTTGGCCTAGCACGGCACGGCACGACACGATCTTAGACGGGCACGGCACGGAAATGGGATGGGGCACGAGTCACGACACGGCACGACACAGTTCTAGCTAGACACGGCACAGCACAACACGGGCATGCGGCACGGTACGGGCACGGAAGTGAGGGGGAACGACACGAGCACAGCACGAAAGTTGGGTTGGCACGGTACGGCACGACACGGTCTTAGACGGGGCACGACACGACACGGTTCTAACCAGGCACGGCACGACACGACACGAGGCATGGAAAAACCAAAAAAAATATGTTATTAAATAAATAAGGGATTTCAAATTATAGTTTACTTTATTTCTGTGTATTTTTTGATAATCTAATACTTTATTAATCTTTTCCTTTTATTTAAGTAAAATAAACTTTTAAAATATTTTATATGATTAAGAAATTTTGAATCAAAATTCAAACATGATAGTATACCAATTACTACACCTTGCACGTAGGACACTGGATAATCATTACTCATTAGGATTGAAATATTGAATACTACGATATACAAACTTAAGAACATTAGAGGCACCGACGCACCGGGCACCGGAATGTGTGTTTTTTGGGAAGGTTTATTTTTAGACGAAAATCGGTTGTCGGTTGGTGATGTGTATATGAAAATTGATTGGCACAACATTTCACGGCACGACAGCACAATTAAGGGCCGGCACGGCAGAACCGACAAAAAAAGGCGCGGCACGACACGACCCGACAAAAAAAAGCACTGCACGACACTACCCGACAAAAAAAGGAACGGCACGACACGATAAAAAAACGCACGGCACGACACAACCCGACAAAAAGGCACGGCACGACCCGACCCGACAAAAAAGGGCACGACACGACGCTGCACGATTAATTAATCGGGCACGGCATGACACGACACGATTTTATAAAGGCACGGCCCGACACGGCCTGACAAAGCAAAATGGCCCACCACAGCACGGCACAGGCACAGTACGGCACGGCACGCCATAGCACGATGAAGTAAACGGGTACGGTACGGCACGACACGAAGCACGGTTGGCACCGAAAAAAATGGCACTGCACGGCACGACAGACACGTTTGACACCCTTACCTAAAGGCCGAAAACCCATGCTTACACCTACAAATCCAGCAAAGCCGTATAATTATTCCCTTGGGTACGATCCCGGTCTTCCGGATTATTATGCATCAATTGGACGCTTAAGCCATACGCTTGAGGCATTATTCCATTATATTGGACGGATGAAGCATTGAGATCGAAGTCGTGCTAGACAATTAGCAGTTTTATTGGCTTGGCAGTATGTATGGGGCTATGGTGGAGTTAGTCCTCGTAATGATTCTTTGAGCCTCTTCCACTATGTCGTGTTGGGGATGGTCATCAGGTGATCCATTATTGCAAAATCGAACTGCCTGCTAGAGTCCGACTCAATTTTAACATTGTTCATTCCCTTTTTGAGTTTAATCGTGAGACCTCTGTAAATTGCCCAAATCTCAGCTTCTAGCTTCTAGACGACAGTTGCTAGTGGCCTTCAGGTGATCCATCATTGCAAAATCAAACTGCCTCACTAGAGTCCAATAGTTCATTCCCTTTTCGAGGATAATTGTGAGACCTCTGTAAATTGCCCAAATCTCAACTTCTAGTTTCTAGACTACAGTTGCTAGTGGCCTTGGCATAGAATCCAAGAATCGAGCTACCAAGACTGCTCTAGTGGCCTTGCCGTAGAATCCAAGAATCCAGCTACCATTGCTATCTCTGAAGCCTCCGCCAAAGCCAGACTTGTTGTAATCATAGTAGCATCCATACGTGTTGAGTTTGATTTCACCTGGAAGAGGGAGCAACCACAGATATCATTAGCATAGGCTAGCACAATCTTGAGACACTTCGAGATCAGTTGTTTCTATATTATTTTAACTTTTTTTTTATTTCCTTGCTGACACTTGAAAATTTTCAAGTTTAGCTCGGCTTGGATTCAACTTATCATGAGCTGTGTTTCTAATATCACTACCCCCATTTTGTGGAATGGGGAAGCCTTGAAAGAGTTCACTCCTGGTAGGGGACTTAGATAAGGAGATCTCTTGTCTCCCTTTTTATTTGTTCTTTGCAGGTGATTTGCTATTGTTTGGAGTGGACAGATTCGATACTTTCCAAGCCATGATTGATGTTCTTAACAACTTTAGTACTATGTCTAATCAGAGTATTACTTTTCTAAATCCAAAATGTTCATATCTTCTAAGGTTTCGAGAAGAAGAGCTAACAAGACTTAGTACTATTATGGGTATTCAACTTACCCCGAACCTAGGAAAGTATCTTGGTATTTCTCTTCTCCATAGTAGAGTGAGTGAATCCCATTTCAATAGCACAGTTGAAAGAGTTTAGAGTAAGCTTACTGTGTGGGTTAATGACGCTTTGAACTTAGCTGGCCATACAACTATGATTCAATCAGTGACCTCCACCATTGCTAGTTACGCTAAGCAAACTTTGGAATTCCCAATTGGTGTGTGTGTGATAATTAAGCTTCATAGAATCAACAAGAGACACGGAGAATAAAAAGAAGACACATCTCATTAATTGGAACCAAGTTTATAAGAGTAAGGATAGTGGTCTTGGTCTTAGGAAAGACAGAAATCAAAATCTTGCCCTACTTGCCAAACTTGGACCTATAATGAGGAGAATCTGTGGACAAACCTGCTTAAAGAGAAGTACCTGCATAATCATTCTCTTTTCTCTTAGCCTTACAAGAAACCTGCTTCTTATGGGTGGAAAAGAATAACCAAGGCTAAATACGTTCTTCAAAAAAGGCACTAAATGGGTTATTGGTGATGGGTCCAATATTGACTTGTGGCTGGACTGGTGGTGTGGGAATGGTCCTCTTGTAGACCTTTTTCCTAGAAATAGTGGTTACTCTACTTCTAAAGCGAAAGATATATTGTTGATAGCAGTATCTGGAGTTTGTCAGTTTGTCTCCTATATCTCATATTGTTTTTTTTTTTTCCTCATATTGTTGATGCCCATACTCTGAATGTTATTGCCAGCACTTCTATACCCAGGTGGGTGGATTCTTCTAATGGGAATTTCACTACTGCTGCTGCCTATGAACTTATTCATGTTGAGGACAGAGCGAATTCTGGTGGCATTATCTCTTCATTCGAGTCTCGGGGGGAAACACTGCCAGGAAGCTACAGAATCTTTTTTCTCGACTAAAGTATTCGTGCAGCTAACGAACAATGAACAAAAACCACCAACCGTCATCACAAATACAATACTTAACTGAACTTATCACGTCACAATCTATCGGAAGCAAAGAAAATAGTGCAGAGACGTGATCCCACGGAGATACATAACTATAAGGGAATGACTTCGGTGTCCCCGGTCATTTTGGGGACAACATAACTTTTGGCATAACAAAACCACTATGAGTATAACCAAAACTCATTATCAGCATAATAGAACCATAGAAAGGAATAAACCATAGCAAGGCATAACTTATTTGTTATGCCTTGGTTGAGTTTAGTTACGCATTGGTTGGTTTTTGGGATATTCCTTGGATATACCTTGTTTGGGTTCTGTTATACTTGTAATTGATTTTAGTTATGCTCCTAATGGTAAAGTTATGCCAAAAATTACGGTGTTCCTAAAATGACCGGGGACACCATAGCATCATCCCTACTACAACATCTATTTGCTGACCTAATGAATGCAGGAGAAGTACCACAATTAACAATGTCGGGGGGAGGTGTGAGAGTTTGTTGACAATCGACATGGATGCTACATCAGCGGGACAAACTACAGCATCTGGAGCAAGAGAATCGTTCCGACAGTTTTGTGGACGTGTCAAAATTCTACCATCCAGTTTTTGAGACCTTAGACAAAACAACAATGCTACGAACTAACCCAAACCTATTGAATTTCAACCGAAAACTCAAACTTTCCGCCATTCGCTTAAAAGATAGATGCCTATAGAGCACAAAACTCCCTATATTTTTTGTGTGCTCTGAGATTAAATCCGAGAAAGACTCTCAAGATAACAATGTTTCACACTCAAGTTATGATTAGAACACTAACTTGGAACTGGATAGAACACTAACCTGGAACAGGTTGAGATTGGGAACCACATGGGGTCCCAAAATGGGGGCATTCGCTGTGTGTAGGCCTGTCAATGGGCCAGATCCGATCCGGATCCGATAAGACCCAAATCTAATCCAAATCCGATAAGATTCAAATTCTATAGTGGTAATCCGGATCCGGATCAGAAACATTCGGATTCGATCCGAAAATCCGAATCCGATTCGAAAACTTTTTTACTTCAAAATTTTTAGCAAAAAATACAATTTTTTTTTCAAAAAAAAATATTTTCCCAAAAAAAATTTAAAAATAAAAAATAAAAATAAAAATACAACTTCTTAAACATTTTTTTTTCAAAATAAAAAATTTACTGTTTCTTAAAAAAAGATTTAAAAAATTTTTAAAAATAAAGTTTGGATTCGGATTGATAACGGATTTAATCCAATCCGAATCCGATCGATCCGATCCGTATTTGAATTACCGGATTCGGATTATCGGATTTCAGATCGACGTTATCGGATTCAGATTCGGATCCGGATCGGATTCGGTCCATTGATAGGCCTAGCTGTGTGGTATATAGTTCAAAATTAGATCCATATTACTTCTCCGTCCCATGATTTGTCTCACTGACGAAATCCTGTGTCCTTCCGAATCGAATGAAGCAAATATATCTCAGAAATAATTTTTAATTTTCTTTACATTGTTCAAAAATAATCAGTAAAAAGTATATAAATCGGGGTTTTTTTTAAATTCCGAAAGGGCGTTTAGTAATAGGGCGTGATAGATAGAGGGGGTTTTCTCTAATTTACCCTAATCTTGATAGATAGTAGGTATAAATATAGCGTTGGACTCGCCGACAATTTTACTAGTACTGGTTTTGGTCCCAACCTCAGAAAAACCACCGTCTATGGCGATTGAAAGAAACCCTAAACGTGTTTACCAAAGAAAGAAAAAAAGAAACCCGCTACATCAAAAACCCGATTCAAAGCCATTGCCAGATCTCCCTCGTGAAATCATCGTCGTAATACTCTCGAGACTTCCTGTCAAGACTCTGATGCGATTTAGGTGCGTTTGCAAATCATGGCATTCCTTGATTTCTGATCCGAAGTTCGCCAAGACCCATCTCAGTTTAGCATCTTCAAACACCGATTATACCCACCGTAGACTCCTTCTACGCAGTGATGATGACCCTCGCAATTTCAAGTCATGTTCTATTTTTTCTATTATGCATGAGCAATGTGATGCTGCTGTCGGTCTTGATTTTGCTTTGGATGGAGTTCGGATTGTGGGTTCCTGCAACGGATTGGTGTGCATCGCTATTGGATTAAAAACGTTATCCATATGGAACCCGTCTACTAGGAAATTCAGGATATTGCCCGATATTGAAGTGCCATGGTGGAACAGGTGCACAGTGTACCAGCGCTCTAGGTTCCCAGTATGCGGGTTTGGTTATGACGAGTCTATTGATGATTACAAAGCGGTGTTAATTTTTCAGGCTCAAGTGGATTGGGAATATAAGAATACAGTTGTGGTGTATACGTTAAGGACTGATTCTTGGAGGACGATTGGAGATTGTCCTTATCAAGTGAATGGTTCGGGGAAATTTGTGAGTGGGGTGCTCCATTGGATTGGGCATGTCGAGATCAAGGATATTATTGTCTCTCTTGATTTGGCTAAAGAGACATATGGGGAGGTTTCACAGCCTGATTATATTCGCTTTGCTAAGCGTTATTTGTCAATGGATGTTTTAAGTGGATGCCTTTGTATGCTCTGCGACTATGATGGATTAGGTGTTGAACTATGGGTGATGAAGGAATACGGTATAAGAGAGTCTTGGACCATGTTGTTTGAGATTGATGATGATTCGCATGAATTAATCCATGGTAAGAATTTAGCACCAAAGTGCATTTCGAAGAATGGCGACGTTTTAATGGTTGTTACGGGGCGTTATGTTAAGGGGCATTTAGTTCGTTACAATCGGAAAGATGGAAAAATTTGGTATCCAAAGATTCACCAGTGTTTTCCATCTTTTAGTGCTTATCCATATATTGAGAGCCTAGTTTCACCTTACACTGATGCTGACAGTGGAGATTAGAGGCAACAATATCAAAGGTAGATTAGATGTTTTATTATCCGTTACTAGACTTTAATTCCCAACTCTACTCCAACTTAATGGATTTTTTTTTTTGTCTGTTTCAACCATTTTTTCTTCCCCTTTGAATATGCATTCAGTGTTGTGATACAGGCGATCAAGTGTTTCTTTGCTGATCATGTTTATTGATTGAAGTTCTTAGTATATATGTTAATATGCCCTTTTCGTTTTAATTATGTCTGGTAGCTTTGAAATGGAATTCATTAGTATGGAATCCTTGGACTGAAACATTTTGTCGGAGAAACTAGTTGGGAAGGAAGGCTCTACCTCCTATCTTCTTTCTCTCTCTACTGGTCAAGCCGTTTGATATGCTTCATCTCCTCCACCCGGTCACGGGGGGCTTTCCTCCTTTCCCTTTCCCTTTCCCTAACCTATCCTGATCAGTCTCTGCTCCGGATGATGTTTCAACCTCTGTCTCTATCCTTTTCTCCTCTCATCGGCTGTCTGCCGGTTTTTTACCGCTCGCGGTGACCGGTTCGGCCTAACGGCGAGATCGTCCGATGTGAGTGGTGGTGTTGAGGCTCGTGTGGCCACCCACCGTGTTTAGTCACGGTTGGGCTTAACGGCAAGCGGTGGTTTCATGGCAGGTGGTTTGGATTTGAATGAGGGTGAAGCTTGGTTGGCGGCGTGCGGCGGTGATTGGTACCATCGTGGTCGGGTTTCTCAAGCCGTTTGTGGTAACCGAAGTGACGGTGTATCAGCGGTCATTATTGGGGATTCGGCTGCCCACGAGGGCTCTTGCCGACATGGGTTGCTAGCTAATGTCTAGTTGCTAAACCAATTGGACAAGAAAGATGACTTAACCAGCTTTCAACGCTTCGAAAAACACCCAAATCCGAATTCGGAAGTATCTGTGGTGCCCCTCTGAAGTTAGGCAGCCACCCTTGAGCGCTCAAGACCTCTATCACACCCAATGGGTGAAGTGATCCTCCACTCACCCCATTTTTTCATTCAACGTTCAAACCTTGTCTAGGTCAATACTCAGCCTGAGTATTCAGAAGACCAGAATCTCATCATGCCATTTTTTCCCCAAAATATTTTTTCATTTTATTTTGATTTTATTTTCAAAAACAAAAAACTTATTTTCTTCACCCCTACAAATACCCCCTCATTTCAGCATATGAGAGGGCCACGAAATTTCTCTCAAAACTCCCTTGTTTTCTGAAAAGGCTTTCTCTCTTTCTAAATTATTTCAAAAATCCAAAACCAATCCCTAGAAGATTCAAGAAAAATCTAACAGCTTAACCATAATCAACCTCTTATTTTTCTATGATTTTTCAGTTCTTTCCAAGCAACAAAATCATCTAGAAAGCATAGTCCAAGTCAAGAAAAGGTATAAAATTTCGTTTTTCTAAGTTATTTTATGTTTTTCCTACTTCTGAGGGAGATCAGAGGCTCATACCAGTTCCCTATACTGGTTGTGAGTTCTTTTAATCTTAGTTTAACAACAAGAGCAAGAGAAACAAAATAAATATATATATATATATATATTTTGCATTGAGCTCACTCTTGAGCTCCCGGGACCATTCTTGAGCGCTCAAGAGTGCTGAGGCTCCCCAAAAATTACGTTTTGCCATTATATGTTTCATTTTAGATGATTTTGTAAATACTGGGTGTGTGCTGGTCCTTCCATAGCCCAGTTAGGTTCATTTTATACTTGCAAGAAGGCAATACTTGAATATTCAAGTCATGTTCCTGTTTGTTTGAGTTTGATGCTGAGCAAGCTTGCCTAAATATTCTGTTAATACATTTCTCCGTAATTAAATATTTTGTTTACTGTCAAAAGTGAAAAAGCTCTGTTTTGCAGGAGCAAAGTGCATGGTCTTGAGCGTTCAAGACCACTGTTGGGTGCCCAAGAGTGTTTCCAGTAGCTTTGTTTCATTTTCTGCATTTTTTCATTTTGTATCGTGTCATCATTGTATCCTGTACACATGCACATGTATACACTCTTACATGTTGTACGTGTAAATAAGTGCTAATTGATCTTTATGAAACAAAATGCTTTCAATAAAAATCCCACATACTTTGAGTAGAGACCAATTCCATGTCGAGCGAGAGGGATGCCGTAAAATCCTTCCTCTCTTGTAACCAAGCTTTCGAACCCAAAACAATCTCTGGTTTTCAATTTTAAAAATTATTTTCCAATCAAAATGGTTTCTCAGATGGCGGACCTTAAATCCGGGTGATGACTCTTCCATTTTTCAAAAACAAAACTTCATTTCGGGCCATTCGAAGCGCCCCGTCACCCGGGGTTGTGGTAGCCCACATTTACATGTTAATTATCAACTCTCTTGAAATGACATCTACTTAAAATGGAAAAAACCAAAAGGTAATAAATTAGAAAGGAAAGTGTATATAGTATCGAGACACAAGTTGAAGCACCCAGGTACATGAAACTTGACTACAATTCAACTACAATGATTATGCAAATTACAAAACTCCTCCCGAAGCCAGTTGATCACTTACCAAATAACTTTCGCATTCGCAAAATCTCTGTAGAAGCTCTATACGTAGAGCAAAATCATATCCACGGGACAAAACTAGCAAGCCAACAACTTGTCCACTTACATAACAAACAGGAGCCCAGTGACTACCCACTGAAACAACTTAATTGGATGAACCTTGCTGTGGAGAGCCTGAAACGCTGTGGATATTTCTTAAGTTTAGGATAATAATGATAAATTTTTTATCCTGATCGATTAGGATGAGCAACAAAACCCGTAGACTATACGTCAATTTGTCAAGATGGAATATAGAATACATTGTACTACCCTGCAAAATAGAATCCCCATTGCCAATGTACAGAAGTAAATGTTTCATTTCTCTTTTCGTCAATGGTTTTCACAATCGCTAAGTTCAGTCGCTTATTTCTCAAAATTACCTCAGCTCTACGGGGTTCTTCGTTGAGGTGTCAATGCACCATTATTTCGGAATCTTCCAGCACCAAATGGTTACATGTGAGAATTAAATCATCTACATTGATCACTACATCGGAACCACAAGATTCTTCCGCAACAAAATATTCCTCATATCCTCATCATTGTCAGCTAGTGTAGTAATCAATGTAGATGGTTTAATTCTCACATGTAACCATTTGGTGCCGGAAGATTCCGAAATAATGGTGCATCGGCACCTAGAGGAAGAACCCCGTTGAGCTAAGGTAATTTTGAGAAATAAGCGACTGAACTTAGCGATTGTGCAAACCATTGAGGAAAAGAGAAATGAACCATATAGTCTAACTATGGGTTTTGTTGCTCATCCTAATCAATTGGGATCAGAAATTCATCATTCTTGTCCTAAACTTAAGAAATATCCATAGCATTTGATGTAGGACAAGAATTTAGGAGATTTCAATTTTATGGAAACTTTATTGTAGGAATTATTTGTTTTAGGAATTTCCCTTTTAATGCTACTTGTTTAGGCATATTCCTATTAGTCTTTTAATTTTATTAGTCTTTGTTTCCAAGTATTGTTTTGCTTGGTTTCCATTCTAAGTAGTTACCTTATTGTTAGGACTCCTGTTAGTATAAGTAGGGGCATAAGTTATTCAATTATTAAAACTTTTAAGCTTTTGATTAATAATATTACAGAGATTTTCTCTTTCATTCTTGTGCGCAAGAATTGCTCGTTGCGACGGGCTGTTTATCTCGTTTGGATTAGTACGCTAACTAGTCTCTCGTGAATTTCGCTACATCAAGTGGTATCAGAGCAAGGCTTTACTTGGTTCGATGGCATCAAACGCAGAAGAAGACACACCCATTGACGTTGGTCGTGGGCTTACTGACCTAAGGAAGGTGGTGGAGGATCAACAAGCACATACCCACGCTCAGTTCGCTGAGATCCGTGAGATGTTGCAGGAAATGACTCTACAAATCCACCAAAGGCCAGAAAGGGTTGAGAAGGATCGCGCGTTGGGATTTGCCCATCGCCAACCTCCTAACCAGAATAGGAACCGCGTTGAGGGATTTGCCCGCAACTAACCTATTCACCAAAACGTCTCCGAAGGATATTCTTATTATCACTACGATAATAGGAATGAATTTGAAGCCGAGCTATTCGAGAACCATGATGATTATCAGTCGATAAAGCGACAAGCAAATTTTAGGTATTACGATAATTTGCCAAAATTTAGTGGTCTTGAATTTTTTAAAGATCGTTTGGATTGGATTCTAGACATCGAAGATTCCTTCGAGTATGCAAAAATTCCGCCAGAACAAATGTGGAGGTATTTGTTAGTGAAGCTTACAGGTCCAGCTCTACGATGGTGGCTAGATTTGCAATTTCTAAGAGATCGATTGGGTAAGCATCGAATTTATGCATGGTACAAAATTAAAAAATGTATGATGGAGAAAGTTTTACCAAGGAATTTATGAGCAATTGTTGGAGAAAAGATATAGGCCAAAACAGTATCATGCAGAACAAATTATTATAGAAGCCGTGGGAGAGGTCAAAATTGAAGTTGAAGATCAAGATGAAATTAACATCGATGCTTGTGTGCAAGAGGATATTGAAATTGTTTCGGATGCGGTTGTGGAGGAACAAAAGAATATTGGCTTTGTTCGGTTGCCATTTCTGTTTAGTTTTAATTTTGAAAACCAATCATTACCCTACTTCTTTTCCCAATCATTACCCTATTTTTTCAATTATTTCTTTCTCATCTCTCTCTATCTCTCTCCAATCATTACTCCTATTTTCAATCATTACTCTATTTCTCTCTCTACCCACTACCAAAACTAAACTAAACTAAACTCCCAACCAAACACAACCATTGCATTGGAGGTTTGTGCGTTTGGGCTTGATGAATCACCCACAATGGAGTTGACTGCAGCACTATAAGAAAATATGGCCGTTGCTGAAATCCAATTTTCTGAGAAAGGAGTGGCAACCAATTCTATAATAAATCAAAGTCTAGAGAACCAGCAACTTCAGCATAAGGTTCTAGTTGTCGATTTTCTTGGAGTGCAACAATTTGATTGGGTTCCCAACATGCATCTAGTGAATTTTGTCAACAAGTTAAAGCATGCTGAGAAACAATCTTTGTAAATACACTTTTTTTTGAAGTTTTATTTCAAGTTAATAAAGGAGTTGAAGTATTCTAAGTATCTGTTTCTTTGGCATGGAAGATGGCAGATTCCCAACGAGAACTCGAGGTCGAGTTCTTTTGAAGAAAAGGAGACTGATGTAGGACAAGAATTTAGGAGATTTCAATTTTATGGAAACTTTATTGTAGGAATTATTTGTTTTAGGAATTTCCCTTTTAATGCCACTTGTTTAGGCATATTCCTATTAGTCTTTTAATTTTATTAGTCTTTGTTTCCAAGTATTGTTTTGCTTGGTTTCCATTCTAGGTAGTTACCTTATTGTTAGGACTCCTATTAGTATAAGTAGGGGCATAAGTTATTCAATTATTAAAACTTTTAAGCTTTTGATTAATAATATTGCAGAGATTTTCTCTTTCATTCTTGTGCGCAAGAATTGCTCGTTGCGACGGGTTGTTTATCTCGTTTGGATTAGTACGCTAACTAGTCTCTCGTGAATTCCGCTACGTCAGCATTTCAGGCTCTCCACAGCGAGGTTCATCCAATTAAGTTGTTTCAGTGGGTAGTCACGGGGCTCCTGTTTGTGATGTAAGTGGACAAGTTGTTGGCTTGCTAGTTTTGTCCCGTGGGTATGATTTTGTTCTATGTACAGAGCTTCTACAGAGATTTTGCGAAAGTTATTTGGTAAGTGATAAACTGGCTCCGAGATGAGTTTTGTAATTTGCGTAATCAATGTAGTTGAATTGTAGTCAAGTTTCATGTAACTAGGTGCTTCAACTTGTGTCTCGATACTATATGAAACATCACTTTTGTAATGAATCGCTAGCTTTCATTTTCTTTCGGCAATTGGTCGTATTTTTTTTATTCTTTCATCATGAAGAACCACTTCTCATCAATATGTATATAGTTGTACATAGATTTAAGAAGTGGCTCAGTTCCAATACTACTCAGGCTCAAGCATTGATAAACAAAATCGAAGCCTTGCTCTCTTTGCTTCATTTGATAAAAAAAGTTTTTATTGCATTTGAATGTGGTCTCATCATACCTTCTTTGATTTGCCTATGGACAGTAGATTTTGCAACTTTCAACTGATTTGATAAGGAGCAAATATTTGTTCGGCGAGAAAAAGGTACTTCCGTGACTTTGTTCGGCTCTATTTGAACTCTTTTGCGACCAACTCGTGCAGCTTTTTTTGGAAGATACATCAATTAAACTTCCATCTAGGAACATCAATCAAGCCTCCATTGACAATAGCAGCCTTCCCTTGCCGTCATATTCGGGGAAATTGTTTTGACATGAACAGAGAGAATAAGGAAGCAACCTCACGTATGGAGCCCTTTTTTAACTTCCCATGGGAACTTTTTACCAAAAGATTTTAGAAAATTGCACTCCATGGTAGATTTGTTAAGTTCCTTTTTTATTTGAAACAGACAGAAGAACTTTCCGTAGGAACAAATAATTTCCCTCCATCTCTAGTACTTCCATTATTCTAGACAAGAGGTTGGAGCACACGCGTTGCGTGTGCAAGCTCTAATGTTATCATTTGTTGTTTGACCCAATTTTAACAAAAATTTGACTTGCACATATATCACATGTGCTCCGGCCTCTAGTGTTAATTAATGTCCGTCTTCCACTGCCATCGCCTCCGCCTAATACCTATGTAGTCTTTTATCAAATTTTGCAAACGAGTCATTAATTAATATCGTACTAAAATTCATTACACAAACACAAACTAGAATTTCCTAACAGATCAAGAAGCACATGTGATACTCCTAAGGAATATGTACATTGATTTTAAAAAATGGAGCCAAAGGGAGATAAGTGGCGGCGGTCGCCACCACAATGATTTTAAAAAATGTTGTGGTACTCCATTCTTTTGTGCAAGAATGGAGCCAAGGGGGGATAAGTGGTGGCGGTCGCCACCACAATGATTTTAAAAAATGTTGTGATTATATATAAAAATTAAAAAAAAAACTATCTTCGATTTATATAGGCCCGTCACCACTAGATTCTTTTCATTACTTTTTTCACGTAGAAAGTCATTAGTTCTCTAAGTTTTGTTTTTAATAAAGGAGGCCAAAAAAATTAGTTTAAGGCCATATTTGACTGGCCAGGTGACAAATTATGAAACATGAGGTCTAAAATGCGAATAAACAAACTTGAAATTTTGTATTTTATGCAAACTTATTTGTATGAAACTTCAAACTTTGGGGTTATTCGGCTAAATAAGTCGAGTGGCTTATTTTTTTGTCCTTATTCAAATTTTTTCGCATTTGTTAGTTTTTCGTCAATTTTTTGGGGATTATTGCTTCTTCACGACAAGAGGAATATAAAAGGTAAAAATTACGATCAAAAACCAATTTTTTTTAAAAAAGACGAAAATATAAGCAAGGGCTTATTTAGCCGAATAACCCCTTTGTCTTTTATGCAAACTTTATTTGTATGAAGATGTTAGATACCATGTTGTGCACAATATTGTGCACATACTAACCGTCCGTCTTAACAATCAACGGTCCGGATTGTCAGTTGAGATTACACACAACATTGTGCAATCCAAACCGTTGACTTCCGAGATAGACGTTCCGAACGTGCACAACACCATCTCCCAATACCAACACAAAAGGGAATAGATGTTTATTACTTCTCTTTCTCGGTCTCATGTTCATGAATTGAAGGATAAGAGGTTATAATAATAATAATAATAAATAAATAAATAAATAAAAAGATGTACAATTATAAGGAAACATCTACGACGGAGGTTTATCTCGATTCAATCAAAGAGTATGCTCAGAAAACAAAGGCAGCTGGTAGCCGGCCCCATGGGAGATGAAGAACTGATTCTTCTTACCTTACGTGGTTAGAGCAAAAGGTTTTACAGGTTTCAAAATTGTAAATTAATAAACATGAGAGAGAGAGAGAGAGGTATACACGTAATTAACTTCCCCGATTAGAGAGAGAAAGAGAGAGAGAGGGGTATACACGTAATTAACTTCCCCGATTCGTATCTTAGATACTGCATAACTTACTAATCTTACACATGCTCGTAAAATTCGCATCCTACACGAAGATAAACATGTCTCAAAAGAACAAAGTAGTTAATGCATGATCACCAACAAAAAGGGTAATGCAAAGGATAAATTATGCAAAGCTCCTACTTGTACTCTGACCCCCACAGTATCAAGAACTCTCATGGTTTAAAGCAATCAAATTGCTACCTCCACTTCATCGGTCAACTTACTCCTCAAACTTAATTTTCCTCCACATATTCATTGTCACCTTCGGCTTAGGAGGTGCTCCACCAACTTCCTCCTCTACTTCATCATCCTTTATCCGAACGGGCATTCCATCCCAACATCATGAACCTCCCATAACTGTTAGGAAGTGGCTTATTTCCCTAAAACCTCAATCAAAAAAAAATTCTATTCCTTACTCAACAAGTACAATAAAAGAATAACTACCAATAACCATAAAAGCAGAAACACATTTAAAGAGACTGGTAAGTCTCAATCTCAAGAAACCCCAACCAAACGCTCTCTGACTGGGAAAGTTCTATTAGAATTTTCAATTGGAACAATGAACCCAAAAAAAAAAAAGTGGGGGGGGGGGGGGGGGGGGGGGGCCGACCCACCCAGCCCCTTAGCAGTTCCGGTATTGCTAAGCTTAACATTGTTAAAAGCCATCAAAATAACGACACCTCAAGTTACATCGATGGGATATAATTCGACAAGTTAAGAGGCATGAACTAATGAAAAGAAAATTTGCAACTCCAAAGGTTGTAGACCACAGCTTACATCAAGGGCGGAACCAAGAATTGGTTCTACCCCGGGCTAACCCAAAATTAGTGTTTACAATTATAGATCGTATCGGGATACATATTGCATATCTTAAAGATACGTTGTTGGAAGAGTAGAAATTTCTATTGTTCAATTGAACAAGATTTTTGGAAAAAAGAGAATACTAAAAGAGTGGGGAATTAGACACTTGAACTCAACCTTTTGTTTTGGTAGATACAAAATAGGTAGAACTCATACATATTTATTCTACCCCATGGAAGACTCTGGTATAAAGATATTTTCATACAAGATAAACTTTGAGATAATTCTAGAATTATACATGACTAATTCTCACAAAAAATTCTAGATATTTCACAAATATATTCTAGAGTTTTTAAAGCTAAATATTTTAGAATTCCTAAAAACTAGATACCATTTATATTTTCTTCAATAATATCTTCTATCTCTGGGTTTTGTCGATTGGACTTGTTTGGACATAACTTTCTTGTATCAAAAACTAAATTTGGTTTATACTTCAACAATGTTAATCATAATTAATAGACAATTAAAAAGTAGATACACCTAATACCACCTACAAATTATGGTTACATTTTAAAAAAATTAAGATGCAAAATTTCAAGTTTCTCATTTAGAACCTAGTTTTCTATACCCTTTGTTAGGGAAAGAATAGTCAAGCAAAATACAATCAAAGTATGATTCTTTCTTCTATATAAGCCATACATTGAGGCTGGATGTCCATCAAATGGTTTGAAAGATTCCATAATTATCTCAAACGGTTTAGATTAATGCATTCGGGGTTCCACTTCTTGAAATAAAGTTCAACTTTTTCTGTATAAAAAATCAGATGATACGTACCGAATTAGGATACGTGTATAAATCGTAGGATATGCGGTCGTGTAGTATAATTTCTATACAAAAAGGATAGAGGGTGGAATACATACCATTCTCCGAATGAGACAATGCAAATCATAGGATACGTGTTATGTATTGTAGGTTTTTAGCAATTATTGGCAAAATAGTGTATATAATATGCATACGGATACAGGCAATCTCTAATAAATAAGGTTTATAATACAATCCATGCACCGCACGTATGGCTAATATCATCATACCATTGACCTTGCATATTGTGAACTAGTGTTTGCCCATGCCTGAATGTACAGCTCGAACGCTCAATTAAAGTTCTACCGTATAGGAGTTTTACTTCCATAGAATCAATGTGGATTGTATCGATTACCATATATATCAACTAAAGTTCTGCTTCCATAACAAATAAAATCAGTCCAAAATCAATCCTTTTAGATAAGTAAGTGTTTGAAAAATTGATCTTAGCCGTTGGTAGTGGATGACCTAGATTTATAGAAACTCTTAACACTTGCTAACCATAGGATTTAGAAATGAAGGTCTAGATTTATAACTATGCATATAAGATTCAAAAACTGAACTCTGTTATTATATAGATGTTCAGATTGTAACGAGTGTGAACATTGGATATCTATTTCTTAGGAGTTAATATAGTGGTGTCTTTAAATACATAATATGAAAAAGTCGCTCCCATAAAAATTCTTGGACATCAACAAATCTCAAAAAATGCTTCAGACTTTTTTTTGTTATTACATTATAATTTAAACCTAAAAAAATAAGATTGTAAGAACTAAAAATTTAAGCACACCAGCTAGTGATCAATGAGAGATTTAAGAATTTTAATAGTAGCATATTTATGTTGTTGGAGACCAAGATAATGTTCCAGCTTCATTAAGAGTGATTGACTCTAAGTTCTTTTTTGATGCCAAAAGAAAAAAAAAAATTGAAGAATGAAAGCCCAATTTTTTGGTTTAGCATAAACCCTAAATGTCAGTCCTTCGCCCGATTTGAAAGATGGTAGCTTAATGAACCCATTTTAATCGACATCTTGACCAATGGGTAGTTTGAAGTCACTTTTTAGGGTTTTTCCTGTGGCATCCGAATCAAAAGATTGAGCACCTAATTCCTTGAGTCAATTTAACTGAGTTTTCAGCTCTGAACAATCAACAAGAACCCCTGCCCTTGACGGTAGTAGAAAGGGAGAGTACAAGAGAGAACATAGGAAAGAGGGAGAGAAAATAGGCGGCTGGAATGGGTTGGGCTAAAAAAAATGAATTAAGCAAAACTTGTACATATAGTTTTTTTTTTTTTTCTCAAAATGACCTAGGCTATAGCCTACCTTAGCCTTCAAGTACTTCCGCCCTTGGCTTACATTATTCATCCACTTCCGAAAGGGAAATGATTGACTCCAGTAGTAAGGATCTAAGAAGCGCGGCGTGTCCATGTCAGATATTTGTCGGACACCAACACTCTTCGGACACTCTCAGACACATGTCCCTCCTGTCCACAATAAACAATGAAAATTTCAATTCGGACACGTGTCCGACACTCTTTCTACAATGTGTCCATCACTTCTTTGGCGTCTATAACTAAGAAATAAATTTGTGGCCAACACTTCTTAGACAATTGCTAACATGTGACTAGAAAATATATCGAACTATGACATTGTTAAGGATTACTTGAGGATTCTTGAATGTGCCCATTTCTTTTTAAGATTTTCTCGCGCATGTCCCATGTCAACGAAATTCTACATAACTTTCTGTATATTATGATCTATTATGTAATTTGAAACGTGCACTGATGTTTATGTATATAAACAAAGATCTAATTAGATACATAATTGAACGTATCCTCAATGTGTCTGTGTCCTAACATTTTAGAGAAATAACATATCTGCATGTCCTTGTCATGTCGTATCCGTGTTTCGTGTCCGTATCTATGTTAGGTAAGGATCTTAGAATGAGCTACAAACTTTGGAACTGTAATAAAAGCAGTTCTTGTACAAAGTGTACAAAATCGTAAGATTCCAATAGAAGATTGGCTCCTCCCTTTCTTTAAATTCATTAGACACAGTGGCACCTCATGCTTTTGTCACCTCCCAAAAAAACTTAGTTGCTACCACCATTGAAGCTACTGTTCCCCTCCCATCACAAATAGATTAAAACTGCAATTGCTCCCAATTAATAACAACCCAACCAGAGGCAGAGCCAAAAATTATGTTTTGGGTGGGTGCCGAAACTTGAATTTTTTTAATTCATCCAGTGAGGAGAGATTTTAAAATTGCAGGGGTGCCGATAGAACAGATTCTGCAAAGATTTGTACTTTTAGGTATACAAGTACTACGTGTTACCTTAAGCTCCACCCCTGAACCCAACCCTCAGCTTTGTCATACGTTTCGATTTAGGGACGTTCAAAGAATTGGTTTTGAAAAAACGAGTCAAGGAACCTCCATACTCAAATGTGTTCGCGGCTGAATCTGGAATTCCTTGAAATCTAATGATATCTAGTATTATCCACAAAGTCTTCGAGAACAAAACCATAGTCATAGTCTTGTAGAAGGGCAAACTTTGAACTTAATAGCCAAAGCAAAGTGAAGTTATTACTCTTGATGCATACTATCACTAAATATGAATCTTCCATTTGTTAAGGGAAAAGAAAATGAGAGAGATCTTAAATTATTTTTGAACGTGTTGTTTTAAAAGAGAACCAATGATTCACAGGAGAGTAGAAGTGGAGATAGAATCAGCAGATATGGTCAAGTTAATAACCAAGGATGGACCATGCCACTCAGGCACTCAGAAGCCTAAAGCTTTGATAGAAGACTACAAACCGAAGCTGCAAAGAACCAAAAGCTCCATCACCAACATACTCAGACAAGTTTATGGATGTGCCAGCATCTTATCTAAACTTGGATCAAAAGACTTTGTAGAAATCAAAGTTTTGCAAGAGCCACCTGAAGAAGTTACACCTATGTTTGAAGCTGGCAACTACTCAAATCAAAAACCCAATGGTGGATGAAGAAAAACACATTGCAGAAATGCATTGTGTTTCTTCCCCATATAAAAAATCCTTACCAGCATTAATTATTAGAGAGAAAGGGTGGCAGGGATTGAAACCCCTGTGATGAACTATTTGAACTGTGTGATTGTTTCAATTCATGATATTTATGAATTATTTTGTACATTGTGGAGTTGTTGTTTTCTTCTTTTAAAGGGGCTGTAATAGTGAGGGCACAAACCAGCAAAAGGTTCTAATGTGAGGTTGGCTAGGGGTTATTGGGTACAGCCGTACAGGTTCCACCATTTTGGTCTTGGGGTGCCTCTCATAGGAAGTGTTGTCCTATTTGCTAATGCCTAGCTATATGTTTCTTGTTCTCCTATTGTCATGAAGACCATCGTTTTTGGAAACATGAATATATTGATACTTTGGGAAGAAAATCTTCTCATTACACTTACTTTGAAGAATTCCAACGTATATAGTATTTCTCGTGAAGTTGTTCAAAGCATGCACAACAGGTGATATATTCAGTACAGAACTTGATTAAGGGCCAAAACGCCTGATCCATTACATCTGAAATAATAACAGACAAACGAAGTCTAAAGAACTTGATTACGGGCCAAAAGGCCTGATCCATTACATCTGAAACAATAACAGACAAACGAAGCCTAAACTTACTCAACTTGCTATCCAATGCGACGGTGTGGCTTGAGGCTGTAACTGGACAGCCAGTGACCTACACCAAATGAGGTTTGAACTTCAAAATCGGGTGTCTTAACACTACGTCCCAAACCAAAAACGAAAAAGAAAAAGAAAAAGAAAAAAAAGGCCCATGCTTCCACCCTTCTATGTCATAATACTTTACAAATGAAAATTTCAAACACAATACAATACCTTCACTTTCACTCCAACTTCCAATCCTGTAATAGTTGTGTAAAGTGGTCACAGTACTATGCGTATGAATAAATTTACTATAACATATGAAGAATACCCCTCTCTGGTATATGTTTCTGCAGGAAAATAACTTAATAGATTGTCCTCACAAAATTAAAATGCATAAACTAAATGATCGCTCCGCCCACCCATCTGTTCTTATCATCCATCATCAAGCATAATTTCAGAAGGTATCGTTGAAATCCTACAACAAGAAAGCATGACGAAGCCAAGCAACTTAATGCATATAAGAGCCTTACACATAGTTTCAAAATAGACTAACAACGCTAAATATGTTTGCAAGGTAAGCATCTAAGTAAAAAAGTGTAGGTCACATTCCACACCCTTTCGAGTGTCCGACACAGGAAATTCATACATTTCAAAGAGTCCTTGAAACAAAGGAGATGATATTTTTAAGTGCTTGTATACTAACAAACAGAAGTAATTTTGGTTTAGTTGACGCGATGCATTCTTGTTGCAGGTTGCTATTGTCTCTTTTCCATTCAGCCTAACAGTGGGGTATGCATTAAAATCAATGTAACAGGAACTGTTACATATATCCCCCTACAGCCTTGTATATCATGATATAATTGGTCAACAGCCATGAGTTTGGTGTCCAATAGTAAATATTCAGTCGACAAGGATTCACATGGAGAAAACAAAAGTGAGAGCGGGAGGAGAACAACTTAAGAAGCTTGGCTCAACCAGCTGAAATTGTTTTATTTCCTGGTGGAAGTGTACCACATTGACAACTCACAACTGATGCGGATATTGCTTTACAATTAAAAACTTTTAGGGAGTCACCAATTTTAAGCCAACACGCCTTAAACCGGACCAAAATATTTCTGCTCCCATGTACAGGCACTCGATTTTCCTGGTTTTTATTTCGGGAGCTGTATCAAGAAAAGAAAGGAGGGTTTGACAATAGCACCAGCTGCATAAATTTTTTACATGCATATATAGACTTTACAGTCTGAAAGAATAATACTTACGGTTGTTGGAGCCCAAGCGATTGTTGGCCGGATTTCCTCTTACACTTATTAGACTTCCACTACTTCATTACATTATTGATGATCTCTTTCAGACTTGCTTTTCTTCCCTCCTTTGGATTCCATATTTCAAGAACTGGATACATTCCACTTGGATTCCAACAATCAGTTGGCTACAGCCTTGTGGACCTCATCACCACAATCATTTCTCAACTCTTTCAACATATCACCCTCTTCATCAATGATTATAATCCACACTCCAAACCTCAACATACGACGCAAGGAATTTGGAAACTAAAAAGCACAAACTGCGGCATTTTACATTCCACAGTGTATTAGATGTCAGTGAAATATGGGCATGTTAAAACAAAGTGAAGATAAATAAAACATCAAACCTTGTATAGGCTAGGAGGCTATCAAATATTTCGAATTTCCTGCATTCAAAGCTTAAAAAGTTGCAAGGAGCAGCCGAGCATCAGGTTGATTAATCAGATGCCACGGAGAGAGGCGGAGTAGTTTATAGCTGCTCTTGCAATGCATTTACCCCTTGGTTGCTCAAGCATAAGTTACTAATAGCTAGAAATGAGCAAGCTATTTCCAAGTCCCAATGGAAAATGTGATATGACGGAAATTCAGGTACCATCCATCATACTTAGGAATACAGACTTCTACCATCCATCATACTTATGAATACATACTTTTGGGTAATTGAGAAAGAACAGGAAAATTTTCTCAAGTCCGAGCCGGCGAGCAAGGACGTATAATTTCAGGAAAAAAAATCAGGATATTCCCCCATCTTTCTTTGGTAAGTCAAAATCAGGACACAATTCTATATTGAATGTTTCATACACTTCACCACTTGATTCATCAAGGCTTTACTCTCCGTTTTTCCTTCTGCATTGTTCTACCAGTATTACTTACGTTGAAGGAAAACTGGAAGTTGAAAGGTATATCCAAGGAATCATTCTAATCTGAAAGCAACCTTTTGCATTCTAAGATCCCGTAATCTCTGCCAAAAACCAGTGCTCGCAACCTATGAGTCACATAATGCACGGGCGCTTGCGTGAGCAGAAGCACGAGAAGGAAAGAGTCTTCCAAAAACATTGCAATCTACAACAAAAAGCGAGAGCGCAAGCATAAAGCAAGGATTGAGAGCGAGTGCAAAGGGTCCTACAAAGGAATATGTCAATAACAAAAGCTTAATTACGTTCCTGAATTGCAATGGAGCAGAAATTTCCTGACGCGTGAGTGATAGAAAAATCTCGTTTTGTAGCCTCCCCATATTCAAAATGGGGTTTGATCCAGCATGGCCAAAACTATTTTAATAAAGATAATTTCACTGCTATCGTCTCCGATTATGTACCGATCAACATTCGATTAGAACGATCTTCCACAAAGTTTATCTTTCTGAAAAGATCTACAATTTGAACCGTTTCGATCAGGAAACAAAATCGGAATGAGTTCACAATTTACCAATTACAAGTCTGGCAGTCCTATGTTCTCCATGTCCTTAAAGACCTCTTTTGCCTCTCTTATTACATGTCCTAGTGGCTGCTGGCTAGCGGAGCATTCCCCGAAACTAAAGCACTCCAAGAAATTACGTCTGGTTCAGACATTGCATCGAACAGTGTACGGGCATCCTTTAATTCACTGCATTTGACATACATACTAACCAAGGACGACTAAACAAAGGGATCTGAATTGAGCCCGGAGTCCGACCCAATGCCATGAACCTGCCGTCCACTGCCTTGACCGCCGTGGGGAGGATAAAGCCATCGGGGGAAGCCAAGGCCTTGAATTCGCATTTGTGAAAATCATCTGAGAACTTGTATGAAATTATGGAATTCCTAGCAAGCATGGATCAAGGGAGTGAATCGAGGAGGAAAATCTTTAAACACAAAATTAAACTATCCAGTATTCATACATGTTTTGTTAATCCAAAAAAAAAAAGTATTTATACATGTTCTGAAGAAAGCGTGCTCCGTGAACGCGAGTTTTGTGTTGGCGAAACCTCTGTGTCGTGCCGAAATCGTGTTCGTGATACACGGTTTTAGGAAGAATTAAAAAAAAGTCGGTAAATACATAACGCGGGTGTATGAAACACGAGTTTGGTATTGGGAAGACTTCTCATCTTCCACCTGCGAAGTGTCAAGAAGTAGGCTTCTCACCCCTTTTTGGCAATTTTCAAACTTATTTAGGACCTAATCTAATGATCCAATTCGTCCACATTGTAGAAATTGTCGATTACAATTCTTCAATAAAGTATCAAGTTGATCGAGTTCCGAATGTGTTTAATCGAAGAAGATATATCTCAAAAAAAAATTTTAAAAATTGAGCTGAGCACACTTGATCACAACCCTTATAGAAGGTGATTTTGATTACAATCGGGTAGGAGGTTTCACCTTTGTTTTTGGCAATTTTCAATCTTGCTTTGGAATCAATTTGATGATCCAATTCGTCCGCATTGTATAACTTGTCAATTAGAATAATTTCGTCAGATATCAAGTTGATCGAGAACCTACTGCTATTTAATCGAAGAAGATATATCTCAAAAGAAAATGAAAAAAAGAAAGCTAAGCACACTTGATTACCACCTCAAAAAGCTGGTTTTTCTCGTACGCTTTTTGGTCGCTGTTCGTTATAACAGTTGCAAATCCATCGTCTCTCTCTCTCACCCTTCTCTCTCTACAGACCCGACTCGCGTCTGAAGCCAAGAATGTGAGGTATACGTACCATATTCTTAAACTAAAGCTTTGCAGGTTTTTGATTTTGTATGGATTTAACAGTGTTAGAAATTGATGCAAGTTTTATGCCTGCCACCTGTTTGACGTTTTGGCTTCTGAAGGAACCCATTTTTCGCCCTATGGTTATTCCCTCAAGAATAGCAATACCTGACAACAGACAAATGAATTGATCGCTACGAACTTCTTCTAAGTGCTCTACAAGTTTCTTGATTCCTTCTTGCACCACTGGCCATAGCCTCTTCAAACTTGAGGAACTTGCAGGTAGTTTCACTAGTGGCCATGTTTGGATGCTCAGAAAACTAGGAAATGAGTACAAGAAAGTTTTTTTGAGAGGTAACTTTTGCTATGCAGAATAGTCTTCTATGGTTGGGTGATGGGTATGTTCTGAAGTTTTCTTGGTCTTTTTTGTTAGAATTATGGAATAAATACTTTTCCCGTGGAGTTAGGTTGGAACTCGATTGAACAAATGGCAAAACTAACTGGAAGTCCTTAAAGAAAATGAGAATATCATGAAGAAGAAGAAGAAGAAGAAGAAGAATCATCATCATCATCATAACAAAACAAAAAAAAAGAAGAAGAAGAAGAATAGAAAACAAAAACTTATAATAAAAAAAAAGAAGAAGAAGAAGAATAGAAAACAAAAACGCTGCACATTGGAAGAATGACACAAGTTGCCAAGGCTACAAATTTGACTCTCTTTTTAGGGGTTAAGAACGGCAAATTTGACCGAAGTTGTCAAGAACAGCAAAGTCGAAAGCCACCCGCTATTGATTTCTCTTCATCAGAAGAGAAGATCAGTAGTACTGTTACTCCACTTTTCATTCAAAATCACCCACTATGATTCAGCGTGATTATTTAAAGTAGCTTTTTTACGGTGTCCTGATATGTTTGCCTTCAATGGTTTCATCATGTTGAGTTTGCGTTTTAGAGTGGTGATCGATGGTGTTTAAGGTGGGAAAAATGCAAGGCACTCTATCGGATGCTGAATTTTTAAAATTCAAATTATTGATGGAGTTCTGCCAGTACATTCTAGGCGAATAGGGTGCTCGTTTATAGCCGTATTTCCTTCCAACAGCCAATCTATTGGTTAGCTATCAATAGCGAGTATTTGTAGCAGTTATGATTCACGTGTGCATGTGTGGCACGGGAGAGTGTTATATGAGAGAAGCCATAATGTTACCTATTTGTAGCCTTGACAACTTGTGTCATTCCTCCAATGTGCAGCGTTTCTATTTTTTATTCTTCTTCATAAATTTGACTCTTTCAGTCTTTTTCTACTGGTTGTTGAAAGAATGATAGGACGGGCAGAGAAATCATTTCAGCAGTATACCTTGGAAGCATTTAGCATTGTTTGACATTTTTTCCTCCTCTTCCTTAGCTGGAATAAGTTCAGGGAAAGATGCTCAATTCACATAATCTTGATCTTTTCCTTCCTGCTGGTGGAAAGCATGGAAGAAATTATTGAAGATTCCTAGAAGTCATCTACAATTGAAGGACTTAGCATTGTTACGGTCAAAGATAACGCATTATGTTTCTTTTTCCCCTACTTTCTTTTGTGAAACAGAAAGGACCCGAATTGAGAATGGTTGCATTTGAAATTGAGTCGTATTGGTTCATAGCCACTGCCATGGCCTCCCTTCGTGAAAATTTAACAAATTTCTCAAATGTCTCAAAGTTTGGACTGGCAATGAAGCCAACTAGAATCGAAGTACTGAGCCTTTTGGTAATACTGTTAACTAGACAGCTTTCCAGATTCCTCCTAATGAAAGAGCTTATTAGCTTAGGGTTTCTGAATCCCTACCATATGTTAGATCAAAAGATTTGAGACGACGAAGAGGAATGGCAAACGTCCATGTCTTGTTCAACAAAAACTTGGATTATGATAGAATTAAACAGCAAAAAAAGCCTTCCCATCTTCTTTTTTCTTTTGTCACTTTTCTGCTCCCAAATCGGCAAAATATCAGCTTTAGATTTTTCCTTCACTAAAGCTATTTTTTTTCCTCACAGATTTTGGCACGACTAGGTAGCTCTGTAGCATCATGTTGTTCAAATGCTACACAATCTATAGGTGATAGAGTTGGGCAGACAGGGATATGTTGGAATCCATTGCTCTTGGTAAACTAATAGTGACACAATTATGGCTTGATAGTTGTGGCCAATCAATGACAAGAATTACAACCTGAGGGATGCCAAAAAGGAAATGGGAATTGGCTTCAGCATGCCAGTTTCATTGGCCCATGCTAGACAACATCCCCTTCTAGAGGCATTGCTTACAAGTTACATCTATGTTTGTATGGAATTCCTGTACCAACACTTAAGAGTTTCTGCTTCCAAAAGGGTCGTAGAGTCATTGTTACTTTTGAAGTAATAAAAGTAAGAATGAATCATTTCTATCAATTTTGTGATTGTGTCAATCGTAATGCTAATTTTTCTGTAGTTATTTGCTCGTATGTCGTTTACATGGCACCAATCATGTGAAGGATCGGCTTCTGTAACGCCTTCAAATGGATGAAGATCGTGATTTGGAAACTCAGTCATTTGAAACTTAATCTGGTAACCATATTCGATTTTCATATCTCTCTCTCTCTCTCTCTCTCTCTCTCTCTCTCTCTCTCTCTCTCTCTCTCTCTCTCTCTCTCTCTCTCTCATCTGGATTGAATTGGAAGACGCCAATGAGGATCAAAGTAGGATGCTAATTTGGTCAAGTTAGATTTTGATACCGAATGAATTTGCATGACTTCTAGAAACATTCCAAAAGTTTTGGTTTATGGAATGATGTTACACTGTCAAAAAGGAACTCTGAATGAAGTGTTCAACTATTCTACCTGTGGATTTGTTACTATTACGGTTGTACCCCATGTGTTTTCATACTTGCTAACTCTATGGATGAGTTACATTTTATGAAGTTTTGAATTTTTTCTGATATTCTCAGGTAGTCGGTCGAGTACAGGAAGCTGGAGTGGTGAATGAAATGGTCCCAGAAGATGTCTTAATTCTTTCTTGTAAACAGGACTATGAACTTCGTGCACCATTCCTTCAATAATGGTAGGCCCATATTCTTCCTCCTTATATCCTTTATTTCACACAATCATGGCCGTTTAAATCATGATAGCAATCAATGATTCAATATGCATGGATACATTTGAATGCCGGAGCAGCAGTTTCACAATCCTGTTTATCAAGAAACTAGAGTTTGAGAGGTTTTTTTTTTTTTTTTTCAATTTTTGTATACGTTAGCGGGGAGTTAGTAGGTTAGTCCACAATGGGTTTCAAAGGCTATCCATAAACCTGAATCCCAAATTCCCATGACGGGGCTCGAACCCCAGCCTCCCACATGGGGAGGGCCAAGAGATGCCAGCTAGACTCTAGCCCATTGGCCTAGAGTTTGAGAGGTCAGCAAAGCGATACAAACATTGTTTTGTTACTTTCTTTCCTCCTTTAGCAATAAACCTTATAGTGCTAGAAAACGATAGGATATCAGCATATAAGAATAGGAGAGACGGGGTCTTTCATTGTTATGCCTCTATGCATGCACCATTTGGATATGACATTCAAGTCTGTTAAGTTCTGCTCAATCGTTAGTCACGATGCCGATCTGAAGTAACTAAGACAAATGAAACTACAGTAGACTGCCAACCAAATAATTCCTAGCCGAAGTGCAGCCTTAAGAGCAAATCCATTAATCTGATCCCATAGGCCATAAAGAGTTTTAATGCTGGTCTCATCCTAGTCTCCTGATAACATTTTCATTCATATGATGTTGGACTTTACTATGAACTTGAGTTCGGCTTTGAGCTTTCCCAGTTGATTGATTATATTTCTACAACTAGTACAGAATCCAGATCTCTTGCAAGCGCTGGCTCCGAGATAACTTGCATGTTCGCTGCTAGCGATCCTTCAAAAACCATCTCAACAGTAACTACTCTCGTGTAGGCCTGAAGAAAGGTGGCGAGTCCGGTGACTGGTCTTTTACTGTTGCTGTGTCAATAGCTTTTGTTTTTTCTGTGTCGTTTTCTTGTTTCCTGAAGTTGGGATCGATGCATTAAAAGGGAAGAAGAGGACTCTCCGTCCTCTCCATTAATCAATGTGGATCGTTACATCGCATAAGCCTTTTGTTTACAAGTTTGTTGAATAGTCCAAATCCTCCACTCTCTGTCTCTTTGCCCTCCATGGCCCCCATTACGTGATGCTCAATAGCAAAAACATGGTCCAGAAAAAAGGAGGCTTGAATTCATTGTAGTTGTGGTATTTCTTTGCCTTAGTTTGAGTGATTTGGTTGGAAAGGAAATGGAAGAATTTTTCAGGAAACATTTCTTATTTGTTAAGGACCCTTGAGTTACAGATTTCCAAAATTTTGTTGAGGTGTATCTGATTTTGTACCTTTCCTGACCCTTTTTGTGCTTCTATTGCCACACACACCTTCTGATCAGGTAATGCGAACGGCTCGCGCTTCTCTTTGAACCGGACAGAGCAGGCATCAGAACGTACTATCACGATGATTGAAACCATTATTTTGTCGGTCTAGGTTCCGATTGAGCTAATTTTGTTTGCGAATGTTTTACCCATCCGAACGTATCCATTGAAATGTTCGGATCATCAAAATGAGACCGATGGTGAGCTTTATGGGAGAGTGTGACCTTTTCTGAGTTTGACTATTATTGTCTTCTTTCTGTTATCAATTTCTGAAAAAGGAAAAGCTGATTCCTATTCCACAATTGATGAAGACAAAACCATGGCAACAAGTCCCATTGGACCACCGCCCGAATGGTCCACAGATTTCGTCTCATCGATTCCCTTTCACCGCACAAATAATGAGACCTCTTATTTCTCTTCTTTTTTTAATAACCGATCAACTAGTGCACACCTCGACTAGTTTTGGAACCCTAAAGTTTACGATCGGACAACCCCTTTAATGACTCCAGGGTTTAAAATGTTTGACCTCGGTAAAATCGGAACATGCGATCTCATGAAGGACAATCGCTCAAGCCCGCTTTGCCAAACCCCTTGGAGCTGTTGGGGTTCGGGGATCACCACAACAGCGTGAGTCCATGACCTCCACATAAAGAGTTGAGAGTACTTTGCATTTCGTCAGGTTCAAACTCAAGACCTCCTAATGCTGGTCTAAATTCTAACCATCTGGGCAAGCCTGCAGCGGTTAAAGGATTGTACAAAATCAAGTGTTGGCTTTTGGATTTTTTTTTTTTGACAATAAAGAACTTCATATATATATATATATATATATATATATATATATATATATATATATATATATATTTGGATATTTTTGTGCTTATAAATATGGCTTTTGGATTTAGGTGGTTGTAAATTGACCATTGAAATTATCACCTCCAAGTATAGAACTTGAACTTTTTCATTTAGGCATAAAACCATTTTAACAGGATCGTACTCGATTTTGCCTTCTATGGTTGCCAAGTCAAAGATCGTGGTGGGAATGACCACGCAATTTGTCATCCACTACTTTGATTTATTAGAATCACCCAGAGAGGAAAGGAAAAGCGGTGCAGTCATCTTGACAATCGACGACTCAGATCTTAACCGATCAATGGATAGTATAGATTTGTATGCGATTTGTATGCCCTTAGATTCGATCCGAGTCATCCGTGCCGAGATGAACGGCCGGATCGGCTGCTCGGCAGCATCCCGGGTCCGGGAAAACTATACTCACACACTTGCACGGCTTAAATGCAAACGTTGACATGTTCCATAGATTTATTTTTAAATAGGATTACAAAGTGCTAAAGAACACCCTATAAAAATACCAAATGAACTACTACTACTACACACGATTTTGAAAAAAGAAGAGAAAAAACTACTACTGCACTAACATGAACTCCGTTAAAGTTCTTATTTGTAAGTACTTATTTTCTGTTTTTGGACCTCTCACCTATTGTTTTTTCAATCAAATTCCGTTAATGTAAAAGAGCCTTTGTATACTGATATAGGTAATGTGTTTTAGTAGAAAGTGGCTATACGCACTAACATTGTTTTTGGAACTTGAGAAAAACGAGATAAAAGAATAGTAGGAAAAAATAGAAGAAATATTATATTGTGCACAATTTTATTTTATTTCTAATTTTCTCTGATCTTTCTCTCCAAACTAAATAACTAGAGAGGAAAATTTTAAATTTTCCCTTCCTCATCTTCTCCACAAGTTCCAAACAAATGATTAGTTTCGGAATAAACCAAAATTTTTTTTTTAAAAAGAAGGGAATAAGAAAGCAATTCCGCTGAACTAAATCGGATATTCTCATTTTCTTCTGTTAATAGGAAATTGTGGATGGGACCACTAACTGAATTAATTTTCGAAAATGATACTCACACAATAATTCAAATATTACCCCTCACATACATATGGGCTCCACACACTCTACTATGCGTGGACCCCACATGTATATGAGAGGCGGTTTAAATTATTGTGTTTAGATAGTTGTGTGAGTATCATTATTGATTCTTATTCAAGGAAAACAGAGCTGTGATTCCCTGTGGCCGTCGTTCTCCCCGACATTCTCAGTACACGTGTGAAATACCCAAAAAAACCCATCTTCTTCATTTTCCCCATACCTTCCTTCAGAACCAGAAAGTCTGTTTACATAGACTTTTCATACATATATATCATGCACAAATTATTATGTGGGGTTCACTATGGATTTCACATAAATGATTCAAACCGTTTATTAAATGTGAAATATTTTTTCAAGGGCCACCGCAAAATATAAGCTTAATCCGATATATATAAATGCTTGATCCAATTATTTAACTCTTCACTATTCTGAAATCCGAATAAAAGTTAAATAATTGAATCGAATATCTATAAGTATTAGAATGAGTTAATTTTTCATGTGCATCTTTAAATAAACATTTGACATTTAATGAATAACTCAGATTATTTGTGTGGAGCCCGAAACGAGCTCCACGTTGAAATCTGTGCACGATCTGTGCACGGAAATCTCCACCTCCGTGCGCTCTCTCGCTCTCGCTCTCGCTCTCGCTCTCGCGCCAGCTCTCTCTCTCTCTCTCTCTCCGTATTGAACCCTAAAGGTGGACTCTATTCCTCTCTCTCTCTCTACATCTCACCGACGTATGTGCATATACATATAGCTGCCCCACTTTGTTCAAACTCTGTCGTGGCTGTTTCTTTCATCAACCATTCTTTTCTACGTAACCCCTCCCGTCATAACCAGAAACTCAGAAAAGGGTTAGAAAAATCATTGAAGAATAAGAAAGTTGATCTTCACGTTCACAGAGGTACTCTAAACAACCCATTTCCATTTAATTTTTCTGGGTTAAGGTTTTGCCGTTAATTCCCATATATATATATATATATATATTCCCACTTAACTTGATTCTTTGCTTGGTTTGATCGATTCAAATTGGTCGGTTGTGCTTTGTTTAAGCCTGTGAAGGTTGAATATTCCATGCTTCTATGTTGGTTTTGTGGGTTTAGAGTTTTTCAACATCAGATCCCTATTGATTACTTCTGTCATTTACGATCCATTTTGATTTAACTTGGTCTATTTCTGCATTTGATTGGTTAGAATCTGTGGGAAATGGAAATATTTTTTGGTGGAGTGGAAGCCTCTCCGGTCTCTCAAATGGTCCTGTCTGGCCCATTTGTGGGCCCTTTTTCAGGCCCACTTCGAAGGTCTTAGCTGTTTATCTTTTAGACCTCATCGAGAACAATTCATGTTCATCGGATATGTTTCGATACGTTTTCTGAACAGGGTTCCGATTCAGTATTTCAGGCGTTATTCTTTTCTATTTTTCCCTACATAAATTTTGTTTTGAAACATATCAAGTTATCAACCGATGTACGATAAGCATAAGTATTGGCGGGGCTGATTTTCTTGAGGAGGTCTAAAAAATGAATGGTTCCAATCACTGAAGTAAGTCTGGGAAAGGGTCCACATATGGGCCGGACAGGACCATCTTGTCCCTAAGAGTTACTGGGGAGGATCCAATTCCTTTTTATCTATGGGAGAAAATGAATCATTTTGGTCAATTATTTAGTACTGAGCTATTGAAGGCAGAATATTCTAAACTTCCATATGTGTTTTAGGAAGTAAGAGTTTTCAGGAACATCAGAACCCCATGTATTACCTTTTGCTTTCCTACGTTTGCTCAGCAGCCACGTGAAAATTAGTTATGTGGATGTTATATTGGTTCTTGCTAATTTTTTTTCGCTTGTTTGGTTTTAGTTTAGTTATCATGGCGAGGAAGATGCTAATTGATGGGGAGCTGGAAAAATCTAACCACGAGGAATCACACTACGACTTCGATTTGTTTGTGATAGGGGCCGGAAGTGGTGGTGTTCGTGCATCCAGATTCTCAGCTCAATTCGGAGCCAAGGTAAATTTCATGTATATATTTATCATAGGTCCTCTTTGAATCCAACTCTCAACTACCTGTGTAATTTTCATCTGCGTTTGTTAAATAGCCTAGGGTGTGTAAGCCTTAGTCTTGTATTTTTTTTTTATTAAACCTTGTTCATGATAAAGAAGAAAAAGGGTAATCTATTTGTGTCCATCCTACCAACACAAGGGGGCCCTGTCTGTCTTCGTATCTAGTCTAACTTGGTTCTAGGAAATGTATCTGTAGAAGAGTTTATTTATTTTGTTTCTGCACCAATGAAGAGGTTCTGCCTATGGATAACAAACAAAGGACATATAAATGCAAAAGAAAACTATTATGCCGCTATATTTTTGCATGTGGTTGTGATGACTTGTTGAGTTAGAAAAACTTCAAGAAAACAAATTGTCATGTGGTCGGACGGTCGGTGCAAGTAGCCATATATAGTTTGAAAGAGAAATCAATGCTGGTATAACTAGTTAAAGCCACTGGCTATAATTTCTTGCATTTGCATGCTGTTGTTTTTATCTGTTGTTGATAGAAGTGGACAAAGCCTTGGTCTGATTTTTATGTTGTTAGTTGATCAGTCATGGAAAATTTCACGGGGAGTGTATCATGCTTTATGTTGAAGAACAACAATTAAAATATGACGTCATTAGCTTTCGTAAGATCTTACTTGACCGATAGCTTCCCCCATGAATTCTTCATAGGAGACAGTTCCCCCGAGTGTTCTAACATTGATTATAGCTTTTCTCAACGTTTTTTGCAGTTTGGTTACATTGTTGCTTAATCCATGTTTCTGTGCGCTGTTTTGGGGGTGCTTTTTACCCTTTTTTTTTAAGTATGTATTTACTAAATAGCAAAATCGTGTGCAAGGTTGGAATTTGCGAGCTTCCATTTCATCCAATCAGCTCAGAAGTTATTGGAGGAGTTGGCGGAACGTAAGTTTCACAAGACAATACCTGGATTAGTCTATTCACTAATGCCCTTTCCCGTTTTAACTTTGGCATATCGCTTTACCATTGTAATTATTACATATGAATGCATTTCTGTAGTTTCTGCTTTCAATTTTTCCAATTAATGAATTTGGTGACTTTAGGTGGTAAGAGCCACCATCCAAGTATGGTGACCACTAGGGTGTCTGTTATACAGGTGGTGGTTTGGTACTTAAATTGACCACCATCCAGAGTATGCAGTGTAGATGCTAGATTAGTATAATTTTTTATTTATTTAAAAAAAATTGAAACTGAAACTGCTTACTACCTTTGATGTCTTTCATGTGTTACAGGTGCGTCATTCGAGGTTGTGTCCCGAAGAAGATTTTGGTTTATGGGGCGTCTTTTGGGCCAGAACTTGAGGTGAGTTCATGGTATCTAGTTTATACGTGGATGAAATGATACAAGTTGGTGATGATTGTAGTTGACAGTGCTGGCTCTTTGGTCAGCATTTCCTCTTTGAAGCCCTTTTATATTCTAAACCTATTCTGTTTTCCCAAACACTGAAGTTCATCTCATGTGAGATATACAACTTCTGGGTTCGACTGGTATGACAGTTCGTTTAGTAGTGATCTGGATTTAATTACTATGCAGAATCTTGGGTTTCAGTAATGTGACATGGGTTTAGTCTGTGCCTGGTTTCCCCTTCCCACTACCCCTGATTGTGTAATTGATGGTGCATTGGTCTAACTCGAAAATTTGCTAATTTGGAGATACTGCCACCTGATACTCCTAGCAAGTGTGATGGTGACGTTCTATGTTAAATGGTGCCCGGAATTAGGTTGGATGTATTTAGGTTGGAACCTTTCCTACCAGGCTCAGAGTGGATGTTATAGGTTTTGATTGTTGTAGTCTTGTTCCCTGTTTTTCTTATATGCTTCTACGTCCTTGAAAGTTACCTCATTAAGGATGCACTGTCCACTGAAATGGTTATGCTTCCCAAGTTATTCCAGTTGACTGTTTTTGTTTTGGTTCAGAATAATGTGATTTTGTACAAGAATGTAGCAAACAAAATTTTCGCTATGTGGTTATCTGATGAGGTTTGATGCAACGATTATTTTGGTTTTGTAGGATGCCAGAAATTATGGGTGGGAATTGAATGAAAAAATTGATTTCAATTGGAAAAAGCTCTTGCAGAAGAAGGTCAGTGTTGGATTTTGTATTTTGCTTTTATACATGATGTACTATTATGCTGTGTTTGGTTTGTGTTTTGAAAAGTTTTTTGAAAAATAGTAGGGGTAATAAGTGAAGAGAGATAGAGAGAGAAATGTTGGAAGTAGGGGGAATCTAGGAGGAATTTTTTGAAAAATTCTTTTTGAATTGTAAAGAGAACAAGGCATTAGTCTTTCAACTTTATTTTCTGTGAATGTTGCAGACAGAAGAAATAATCAGATTAAATGGGATCTACAAGCGCCTACTCTCAAATGCTGGGGTTAAATTGTATGAGGGAGAGGGAAAGATAGTTGGTCCTAATGAAGTCGAGGTGACACAACTGGATGGAACCAAAATATGCTATTCAGCAAAACACATACTCATTGCAACCGGCGGTAGGGCTCAACGACCAGCTATTCCAGGGCAGGTAATTTTCCAATTTTATCTTGAAGGTTCCATAGTCAGTACTATGTTATTTTCCTATTCTGTTCTAATTAGTGTTGTTACTATGTTTTCTTGTTGCATTGTAGGAGTTAGCTATAACCTCTGATGAAGCCTTGAGCTTGGATGAGTTACCTAAGCGTGTAGTCATACTTGGGGGAGGGTTTGTCTCTATCTTTACCATCCTGTTGTGTTAATTTCTCTTAGCATGCTTATGTCTGTTAGATGACTTGGTTTTTCTCTTGTTTAGGTACATCGCTGTTGAGTTCGCTTCAATATGGCGCGGGATGGGTTGTACAGTGGATTTATGTTTCAGAAAGGAACTTCCATTGAGGTTATACTTTAAGTTAGCAATTTCGGTTTCCTGTTGGCATTTGTTTTAGTTGTTCCAAAATTATTGTTCGGTGAATAACAAATTTTTTTTTTTTGCTGGACCCGTATTCTGAAATTTGGGACTAATGCGCACAGATAGAAACCTACGAATTCCCAAAAGGAGAGGGGGAGAAAAGTGCTAGGTTATAATTCATGGGTGTACCCAATATGCTATCCTTGAAAATTTTCTTTTATAAAGTTGATTAGATTTGGGGCAGTTCTGTCTTTGGCACCCGTGCTTGTGGTGAACATGTAAATTTCTTCTTTGCTTCTTGGATTTTATGGTGACAAAGGACAATCACCCTTTGAGGATAGAGATGACACCACACTTCTTTGCTGGAATAGAAGAAACTATACTTTTCGTTATGGACATAGGTGAATTATTTATTGTTGTAGATCTAGTCGAAGAAGCTTAAACATGTAGCTGCCTTGTTATTGCCTAAAAGCTTGGATGGCTTGATCTGTCCATGCTTTTCTATTACTCCCTTCGTCCCAATTTGAGGAATCCAACTTTGTAAGGAGACACAATCATTACACTTTTAAAGCTTCAACTTTCTAGAATTTGCACATCAAATTTAGACTTGGACTCTTTAAGAATTGTATAAAATTTTGTTTCATGAATCTGTCCAAATAGACAAACATTTTGATTTTTAGGACCCTAAAAGTCAAAAAGTGGACAAACAAATTCGGATTACCATAATGTTAAGACGATCCTATGAAGCTACCTTGGATCTCCTTCATGCATCCTTTAACTTACCTCCAGGCTACACTTTTTTTAAATATGTACCTGAAGTTGTAAAGTTTGAAAAGCCTGTGTACTTATGGCAATTTTTTGACCACAACATTTGACATCGTCAACTAAGATTTGGAACTACTGAACTTTAACTACAAGCTCGTTTGTATTGCACATAGAATGTGTCAGTGAGAAATAAAACCACATCAAGATCAAACTCTGAAGAATGAAGCTATAGCATCTGAACAACTGGAATAGTTGCCAAGCTTTGTTGAACTGATGTTGGGTTAACATAGAAGACTATTACGGCCAGTGACAGAGCCAGGATTTTGGCCCTAGGGGGCCGACTTAATAGACAGATTTTTATATACACTTGAACTCATTTTTATATCATAAAGTTTTTGATTTCCAATATAATACATTTGTACGTTAAAACTATTCTAGCTTAAAAGAGAAAGTATATGAATCATTTTGTTTCCTTTATTTAGGCCACTACAATACTCACACGAAATTAAGAAATGAGAATATAAAATAATCTATTTTTACTAAATCAAACTAAGATTATTAAGATTATAAAAAGCTATTATTAATAATATTCATAATAGTCTAAAATTAAATCTACTTTTCAAGAATATTTTAAAATCGCCCTTGATTACGGCTTTTTTAATCATGGTCGAGCGTCAACCATTTTAGCCAGTTCAAAAAAAAGATTTAACGTAGTCTGTTTACAATTACTTTGGATACTTTTTGTGGTCGGAAATCCCTATTGACATAATCACTTTAGTAATGGGATAGATGTAGAAGCCTACTTGGGTCATCAGTGCTTCCAGTGACTCATAGTACTTCCAGTACATTTTATATGCTTCCTGCCTAACTTGAAATGAACTTTTTATTTTTTTTATTTTTATTTTTATTAATTAATTATTTATTTATTTATTTTTTTTTTGGGGGGGGGGGGGGGGGGGGGGGGGTGGGGTGTTTGTGGCTTCACCCCAACTGTTTTCCTCATTGTTTCTGTTTTCTGTCATAGAAAGTCTTTACGGATTACACATCGGGTTATATATGAATTTGTTGCGACATAAGTTACTTTTATGTTGAATCCAAGTATATCACACCAATGCAGTAGCTTATTATTTCCAGAGAACAGCTTTAGCTATGAATTCTTGGTCAATACCACTTTCAGTGAATTATGCCATTGTGTCCTTAAGGTTGTGCTCTCCAAATAATTGATGCAGAGGTTTTGATGATGAAATGAGAGCTGTGGTTGCAAGGAATCTGGAAGGCAGGGGAATTAATTTGCACCCCAGGACAAGTTTGATAGAGGTATTTTCAATTTTTTTTAGGAGTTTTGTTATTTGCATGGTGATTAATTTCCTTATTTTTCTTTCTGACAACCTGGCTCTGATAAGAGTTTTATTGGTTAGTTGGTCAAAACGGAAGACGGGATAAAAGTTGTCACAGATCATGGTGAAGAAATAATGGCTGATGTTGTACTCTTTGCCACGGGTAATTCCGAAACTTCGCTCTTGTTACAAGCATTGAAGAATTATTACTTATTGTTGATTTACATGTTAAGTCGTCAACCTACGAAGGACAAGACACATTGACTAAAATTGATTTTGAGTCTTGGTCAGAATCATGTTCTGTATCAATTTATGAATTTGCTGGTCACTTGTTGCAAAGTGCACATTTTCTTTTATGGTGCAATTTGGCGATCAAGCTTTTTAGATAGTGAAGTTTTCTTTTTTATTACAGGTCGTGTTCCTAACACAAAGAGGTTGAATCTGGAAACTGTAGGTGTTGAGCTTGACAAGACAGGAGCCATAAAGGTCCCAACTTTTTCTTTTTGGTTTTTTCATGTTGTCGATTTCAACAGTTTGAAGAGGGAACTGAACTGGCTTAAAAGCTATTCGAATCAGAGATGTTTAGCTGGAGTTTGTACATAGGTTATTTGAGGCTTCATTTCCTATCACTAATTGACAGTGGTGCAGAACGCGGAAATGTTTTCCTCTCTAGTGTCTTATTTTAGTGTTGTATATTTTTAATCCTATAGCTTGACCCTTAAGCTTCCATTATTTGTGGGTGGAGGGTCGTTACCAGCTGTTAAGTTGGCTATGATAGTCGGTCTTTATGCTCCTTTGTCCTCTTGTCTCCTCTCTATTATTCTATTATATATGCTCTCTGCATGTGTTGTTTTTTTTCCCCCAAACAGAACGCTGTGTGCAATTCATGTAGGTCACTATAGTCATTCAAATGGTTTTGCTTTGAAGGCAGTCGCTGCCATTCATAGTGTGCAAAGGCGATTGTTACATGATTCTAGTCTTTCTCATGTAACTAGGTGGTTTGTTTTGGGCTCGCCTGTAGTATTTGCAAACTTCTTATTCTCCTTCCATTTGTTCGCAACACAATGAACAAATGTTTTGCTTGTGAAAAGATGGCTTGTTCCATTCAATTATTCAAATTTTAATGTCTTTGAGGTGTCCCATCCTTCTCATTGTCTTTTTCAGGTTGATGAGTATTCTCGCACAAACATACCAAGCATATGGGCCATTGGTGATGTTACAAATAGAATGAATCTTACTCCTGTGGCTTTAATGGAGGGAACCCTTTTTGCAGTGCGTGCTCATTTGGACCTTCAGTGGTTATGAATTTTGAGTTTTCATTCCTTTTCTTACGAACTCAACAATGCGATATCTCTTGTTATGTACTTAAGTAATTTCATTTTTCTCAACATGTCCACTCCTTTGTGTTGCCTGCAGAAAACTACTTTTGGTGGGCAGCCTTGCAAACCAGACTATAGCAATATACCTTGTGCCGTGTTCTGGTACAGTTTCTGCCCTTCGAGTACTTGTCTAACATACCTCAACCATGAGAATATCTGTCTATAGAGTGACGGTTCTATAGTTTTAAAATTGTTCTTGGTGCTATTCTGGTATTTGTATCTATATTCAGAGCTTGTGGAAGATCTAACATATTACCTTGGCTTGAGTTGACGAGTTACTATAGAGTTCTCGTGTTACGTATTTCTTTTTTTTGTCAATGTTGGATTGCTATGCACTGGCTACTTGAGATTTTCCGTTCTAAAACCCTTCGTCTCTCACAGATTTTTTTTTAAAACCCGATTCCTAAAAAAAAATTCGCCCTTGTAAATCTATCAGACAACCTGTTGTTTTGTTGGTACTATATGTCTCTATCTTCTGGGTTTCACTTTGTTTGTATCACCCTCAATCTTTTTGCGACCGACAATTTTGTACCGTACCAAAATGTAACGTTGAAACCATTTATCAGTATCTTGTCAGAATTGTTTCTCATGCATGCCGAAGGTTTTTTTTCCCAATTATATCATTTAATAGTTTTATGCACCAACTTTGTTTGTCATTTTCTTTGGAATCTCTTTATACTAGTATTTTTAATTTGTGTCTTCTGTTTTTTTTTTTTTTTCAGTAAATAATTTGTGTCTTCTGTTACTTCGCAGCATACCACCTCTTTCTGTAGTCGGACTCAGTGAAGAACAGGCTATAGAGCAAGCAAAGGGTGATGTTTTGGTTTTCACGTCAACATTCAACCCTATGAAGAACACTGTCTCAGGGTATATGATTTGATTATATAGTTATAGAAGCTTAAAGGGGAAGAGATTACCTTCTTGCTGTAATCTCATGATTTGTGAGACTAGGGTTTCCTGCTAGTTTTGCACTTTTTAAAGTCTTTGGGAACTTACATTCAGTCCTCTGCACGAGGTCAACATTCTCCTTTCCGTACACTTGATAAAATAAAAGATGAGATGAAAAGTCCAATACTTAAATACTGTTGTTTTAGGCTAACTGTCTAGTCATACTGGGCTATCTGAAGGTAAATCAGAAATGCCTATCTTTCAGAACCCTAACATCTATCATATTTTCTAGTTGTGAAAACTATTGCAGCTGGATTTCCTGATTTAACATGCCATGATTGAGAAACACGTGGAAAGTAGAATAGAAGTGCATCTTTGTTTTGGAGTTTGTATTCTTATCTATATGTAGGAATGTAGTATCCCGGTTGGATAATTGTGTGAATACAAATCACAATTGCCAGTTTTCTATCGATTAATAACCTCTTCTTTTTTATATATTTTCTCTTGCCATTTGTAGGGGCCTGTATCAAATGTTATAATGATAGCCCAGAGCTGGTTCGCAACTGCAGATTTTGATGTTTTTTCCAGTTTGTCCACTATATTAGGGCATTGAATACATGCCATTTGTTAACCATTGGATATTAGGCCCACTAAATTGGTGGTTCATGTTTATTATGCATTTGAATTGAACAATTGAGTTCCATATATGTTACAAAATTGTTGCTTCTCTCAACTGGCATCATTCTTGACTAATATGTGACATGTAATTTGTTTCGCTCTTATTACGTTGTGAAGAATGCTTATCTCTAAAACTTCATTTCTCACTTGACATTTCTGTCTGTAGACGGCAAGAAAAGACCATTATGAAGCTTGTTGTTGATGCGGAGACAGATAAAGTTCTTGGAGCATCCATGTGTGGGCCGGATGCGCCTGAGATTATGCAGGTATCGGTTGTCTTTGTCCAATATTTCATGAAGTTCTTGAGCAGTAGCTACATATAGGTTTGAATCCCTCATTTCTTAATTCACATGGAACTTGAGGCCTACTATTTTTGTGTTTTATTAAGATCATCAACAGATAGTGACATTTAGGGAAGGCTTGAGCATTGAAATACCGAAATTCTCAAAGTTCCATAATGAGTTAATTCTTTAGTCCTATATTGCCATGCAAAATAAAAGAGCTCCCATGGTGCCCTTCCACTGATGGGCGGAACCAGAGTAATGAACTTGGGCTTTCACCTTTGTGTTTCGATTAGAATGATTGAATCTTCCACACAAATTGTCTTGCATTGCCTATGTCTGGATCTATGCTACCAGAAAATGCCAATACCCTTGTGATTGCGGATTGGAACACAGTTTTCAAAACAGGGCACATTGATATTCGAAAGTGTTGGATTCAGTGTTCCAAAGTGTTCCCTAACTTTTTCATTGTTTGTTTCTTTATCTTTTACCTCATGCGTAAAAAAGTTAAATTGTGACTGCCTAAAACTCGAAGAGAGTAGTTCTTTGGAAGATGAGTAAAAAATGTTTTCATAGCGCCAAGAAATGTGCTTTAAGTGGACATTTTCAAAATTTTACCATGTTTCGTAAGTGTATATCCCCTGTTGTGGCAGATCCCATGGTTCTCAAGTAGGTGGTATTCTCAAATACTGCCTATAGCACTTCTTATGAATGTCCTATTTTTCTGGATTACTTTGTGGTTTAGTTGATAACAGCATATGCAGCACCTGATACTGTTTGGGATATCCTTCTCAGGGCATTGCTATTGCGCTCAAGTGCGGAGCAACTAAGGCACAATTTGATAGCACGGTAAGCTGGACTTCACTCCTCAGAACTTGTTGGGAAAGAAATGACATACTGCTCATTCTGACTAGTTTCTCTTCCTACTTAATTTTCTTTCGAACTGGCATCTGAGCTTCTGTTTGTTGACGTGTGGAGTTACTTGAAGGAATATTCATACGGGTAGCCTATAAATTGGTTCCCCTAACTATCAGAGCACTGATTTTCTTTAAAGCTTAGTTGGAGTCTTTTGTCTCTCCTCGTACTCCCTCTGTCCCCACTCCACATTGTTTGTCATTTTCTGGCAGTCATGCCTTTATCAGGTCAACATATACTGTTTTTTGGTGGGAAAAGATTTCAAGATCTTTTCTAGCGATTAAAAGATCTCATTTAGGTTTTGTAGACAAAGTTTTCATAATCATCTAATAAAAAAAGTTAGAAAACATAGACGATTTTGTGTGATGTCCATGATATTGGAAATGCACAAATAAATGAGGACGGATGTGTATGTTCTTTCATACACAAATTAACTGAGAACTCATGTTCCTATAACCATTTCCATCCCCCAGTTGTGTCAAACTACCGAAATAAGATGGGCTAGAATTTCTCTCTAAATTCTTGGGATTTTTTCGCTGGGGATTTCCCAAGGCTACATGGAATGCTTGAAAGGCATCAAATTTAATCTTACCATGTTAGCCCCATGTTGGCATGTGTTCAATCAGTCTTGAGTTTTCCCGACCTGATCAGTCATTTGACTCATTTTAATAATGCAAAATTTTTTATTTTTTATTTTTTATTTTTACTTTTATTATTATTTTTTTTTTTTTTTTTTTTTTTTTGGGGGGGGGGGGGGGGGGACATGTTTGGAAGCGCTAGTTTTTACGAAAATATCGAATTAGAGCTCCCTGTTGGCACCCTCTTGCCCTTTTTGGTAGAAGTTTACACTCAAATGCACGGGCGATTGCCTATATGGTCAGCATAATGAAAGGGGTGGAGAACATATAACCATATAAGAGCGTAATAGAACAACTCTGTATTCTGTCACACAACTACAATGTATGTGTGTCTCTATGTATGAATATATAAACAAAACCAAACCGAGCCTTCAAAGTCCCAATTAATTAGGGTTGGCTTATGAACCCATTTTCTTCATTGAGCTCTGTCAAGGGATAAATCATAGTGCCAAAAAAAGAAAAAAAAAAAAGAAAAGGGATTAATGTAGCCCGCCCAAGTGATTAGGATGCAAAGACTTAGTTTCGATTATGAACACGTGTTCCTATATATATGTGTGTTCTAAATCCTATATATGTGTGTGTTCTAAATCCTATATATATGTGTGTTCTGAAGCACTTTCATTTGTTAAATGATTTGGTTGGTGGTTTTTGTCCTTTCAATATCCTTTTCTTTCGACCTAAAGATTGAAATTTCCGAGTCCTTTCTTGAGCTCATATTGACTGTTAGCCTTATCTGGATATTGCCTTTCTTACCCTTGCCACTTGTTTCAACATCCACCAAACGGTTCGGGGAAGGTGCTGTGTCTGGGAGTACAACAATGTGTTGTGAGTGCAAATTGGGTCCACCCCAGGCTCGATGATTTGCACTCGCAGCATAGGATGAGGCACAACACCCACTCCGAATCCTTCATTAAGAATCCAATGCCATTATTCCCCCAAACTGAATGAATACGATTTGTTATTAGTATCATAATTTTTTGGTTCGGTGACAGGTGGGCATACACCCTTCTGCAGCGGAGGAATTTGTGACTATGCGCTCAGTGACGAGGCGCCTCACTAAACCGAAGACTAATCTCTGAATACACATACAGCTTTGAGAATAGTATACAGCTTTGAGAATAGTACTTAGGCTCTGATATAAGAGGCTCTCTTATGTTATTTGTTTCATATTATCTATACACCCAGGAAAGTAGAGACGAGGATCAAAGAAGATTATTTCGTTGAGATTTTGTCGAAATATATATTGTCTCATAAATGGAAGTATTTGTTTACACTTGAAATACGTATAATGGATCAGGATCCACTCATATGAAGATCCTTATTGCGATTTTTATGTATGTTGCCAGCTTCAGTTCCATTTTTGTGATGTGCGGGCAGTGTATTTTTTAGGTCCTGCTGCATGTACCATTGAACGGTGGGTGATGTTCTAAAAGTATGTGAATTTTATCGAAGTGTATGCATAGATGTTGCTCTTTCTGTGGTGTACTACTGAAATTTATTCGAGTTGATAGCACTTCAATTTGGCATTGAGTAAACAATAGTGGGATGAAAGGTTTTTTTTCGAGAAAGCAGAAACTTCATTACCAAAATATAGCAAGAGTACAACCACCAGCCCTCCCTTTTCAGGGTGGCTTTCGCCAACCTATGAGCAACTTGAACCGAGACCCTACAGACTTTCACAATCGAAATAAAGTCAAACTTGTTACATAAGCTCCAAATATCTGAAATAATAAAGCTTAACCAAACATCCGGTTAATTGTCTTCATGCAAAAACTTAATAAGCAGCAAACAATCCGTTAGGATGGTAGCATTCACAATCCCCAGAGCATAACATCAGCGAACAGCGTGGCTTCTGCAAAATTTGCACTGGGCATCGAGTGCTTCCCTGAACCCTGCATAAGCTTATCCGCTTGAGAATTTTCAGCCACCCACGCAAAAGCTCCATGCAATCCTTCTTTCTGCCAAGCTCCATCTATTCGAACGTAAACTCTGCCCCAATTATCTGCAAAACCTTCAGAATGACCAAAACGGAAAGAGTACCCTCCCGAGCCACACCCCTGCTACTAGCCTCAACAGCAAGAACAAAATTGGAAGCATCATGGTTATTGGTTAGAACCCAACTTTTGGCTTTGCAACACCTGAGCAAACAAAGCCTTGCAAGAAAACAGCACATTGGATGGGAAACACCATTATCAAAATGGATTCTATTTCTGTGAATCCATAAAGCCCACATAATGCAAAATGATTCAAAAACAATTTCCTTTGAAGGAGCCTTGCTAATCCACTCTACCAGCCATTCAGTAAACCCCATGGGATTACCCACATCAAAATCCAGACCCAACGTTGATCCTTTCCATATATGTTTAGAAAATGAGCATTCAAACACAAAGTGCTCAATGGCTTCATCTGCTTGTCCACACAAGCCTGTCCTTAGACAAACAAGAAGGAATTGTGATGGCTAAAATATTTCTAACCACTTCAGGAGGAAACAGAAAGGAAAGAAGGGGAATCCGCCATGATCTAGACTCCCAATTGACCAGGTCTGAAACTTTAGAACTGCTAAACCATCTATTAGCAGAAACAGAACTGTAGGGGTTAGAAACGAATGGAATCCACTCATCACAAAAAGGATCAATACAAGAACCATCACCCAGCTCCCATTTCAAACCTTTCTTCAATAAATCCCTTCCCCAAAGGATACTTCTCCATCCCCACGAACAACGAGCATTACTCTTTAACATTTAAAAAATTCTCCTTACTGACAATATTTGGATAGCAGAACTTTAGAAAAAACAGGCTCTGGATAGTGCAATATTCTCCAGGCCATCCTAGCCAACAAAGCTTGATTAAAGAGCTAGGTCTCTGAATCCCAAACCTCCCTGGCTCTTAGGTAGGCACAAAGAAGACCATTTGATCCAATGTAAACATTTCTCTGTTTTTCCCTTCCAAACAAAATTACGAACAATGCCATGAATTTGAATGATCAAGTAGGACGGAGCCCAAAAGGCAGAGAGGAAATAGATAGGGATAGAACAGAGAGAATGTTTAGTCAAAACACTTCTACGGTTCTACCAGGTAAGGCTAATGTTGGTGTTTTCCAACCCTGCATTTTATTAAACATCTTTTGAAGCACTGAATTAAAAACACCTCCTTTTCGAACGGAGAAATCTAGACGGGCTCCCAAATACACCCCGGGCTTAGCAACCACTTTAATTCCCAAGATTTGCGACAAGGGATTAATATCAGATTAGGTCATATAAGGGCTAACATAAATCTCAGATTTCCTAAGATTAATTTTCTGACCAGCTTGGTCACAGTAAGCATCCAAAAACCACTTCAAACACCAGACTTCTTAAACATCAAAATGGGGAAAAACAAAACAATCATCTGCAAACAGGAGATGTGAGATGGGGGGAGAGCATGGACTAACAGCAATCCCTCTACCGATACCAGCCTTAGAATGACAAGAACATGATCTCATACTGATCAAAAATAATTTCTCAAACTTCATAATTTATTTAACCTTCCAAGATTAGCACACTGCAAATTGGTCAAAGTTTACTTATTATTATTTTTTCAAACAGAGCTGATCGCATAAAGTAGTCTGCAAGTGCAATGGCCCAATAAGCAATGATTATTTGTTCAGTAGCTTTTGGAAGACCTGAGTAAATCGAGATGTTTTGCAAAATTGGTCGCCATACAAATAAAGGCATTTTCGTGGCAAAGCTGGAAGAGACGAAAGTATCAGACATAAAATAGATCTGACTTGGAAGTTTCATTCTAGGACCTTGGACTTCGCTTTGACTACTTTTTATAAGACACAGATCTTTTTGAAAACGTGATTCTTAGTGCATCGTCTTCTTCTTCAAAGCAATCGGGGCTAACGCAATGTGTGTGCTACTCAAATTTCTGTAAACATACTATAGCACATAATGCAAGTATGCAACCAAACCCAATATTGAATTTTTATGTTTCTAGATATTGAAACTTCATTACATAACGATTATAGAACTAATGCATATTGCCCTCATTCGAATAACAGGGAAAAATGGAGGCCAAGATTTTCAGATACCAATTCAAACACCCTCAATCCTAAACCATCATAGTCGAAGATGAGTATTACGGAAGGAAGACAACTCATACAATAAAGTGAAACAAAAAGTTGTAGAAATTAAAAGAATGCTCTTAGTAAATTTGCACTGTCTTCACTGTCTCAAGCAAAAAACAAAAAAAAAACTCATTTCTTCATTATAACTTTGATCATAAATCCCATTAAAAACAATATCAATTCGTAGACTAATTCCCTTTCGCCTCATCCCAAAGCTTGGGGCTTCTCCTCAAAAAACATGACCAAATTTTTTCTACAAACCAAAAGGAGAGAAAAAAAATAGTTCGAAACACCGACACAAAAAAAAAAAAAAAAAAACTTGTTTTGTATGATAAGTATAATTGTAGACGCATACCCAAAATGCAACTCTGAGATACGGTATAGGTGAAAAACTATCATCTCATACATACAATATTGTGATGCCTTCGGGGAAAACTCCAAGCAGATGAGTCATTGCAGCACAATCATCACACAGAAGGCTTAAACCCGGTCCTATTGCCGCAACAATAGCCTCGCACTAGGATAATTAAAGTGTATTAAAACAACCGTTACATATGTAGGACAAAAGGAGGGGAGCGAAAAAAAAAAAAAAAAAAGCACAACTAAAGAGGTAAAAATCATGTCTTACAGTTTTCCCATGGTGCTTTATAACATTCTTGTGGAAATAGTAGATCCCACCACTCTCATGGTACACTCTGGGTGTCCCTCCATACTCGTATACCTTGTGCGGAGGCTCGTTTGCTAATAAAACATCCACCCTTTTTTGTTTGACTAATAATGTTATGATTTTTAACATGGTTGAGATGAAAAGAGTGGATGCTCTACCCGCAAACGATCCTCTACACAAGCCATATGAGTATGGAGGGACTCCCAGGGTGTACCATGATAGTGGTGGAATATACTGTTTCCACAAGAAGGTTATAAAACACTATGGGAAACTGTAAGATTTGATTTTTACCCCTTTAGTTGTGCTTTTTCCTTTTTCGCTCTCCTCTTTTTGTCTTACATATCTAACAGTTGTTTTAATACAATTCAATTATCCTAGTGCGAGGCTATCATTGTGGCAATAGGACCGGGTTTAAACCTTTTGTGTGATGATTGTGCTGCAATGACTCATATGCTTGAAGTCTTCCCTGAAGGCATCACAATGATATACGAGAAGATGGTTTTTCACCTATACTATATTTCAAAGTTGCACTTTGGGTAAGTGCCTACAACTATATTTATCATACAAAACAAGTTCCTTTTTCTTCTTTGTATCGGTACTTCAAACTATTTTTTCTTTCCCCTTTTGGTTTGTAGAAAAAATTTGATCACGTTCTTGAAGGAGGAGCCCCAAGCTCTGGGATGAGGCGGAGGGAGATTAGTCTACGAATTGATAAAGTTTATGATGGGATTGATGATTCAACTTACAATGAAGAAAGAGTTTTTTTTTTTTTTGGTTGAGACAGAGGAGACAACGCAAATTTACTAAGAACATTCTATTAATTTTCTACAATTTAGTTTCGAGGAAAAGCATTTATGCCACAAACCATACCTATTTCAACTGCTCTAGTGCAATATCCTATTTGATTGCATTATTAAATTTTTTCCTAACACGACCTTTATTCTATAAGCCTTTATTCTATAAGCCGTGCCTCGAAATCAGCAGTATATCCATACTAGCTTAGGAGGAGATCGAAAGGGGTAATGTGGACAGATAATCCCAGACAAATAATATTTGTACATCCCTGCATTGCTGGGAACTAAACTAAGCACAAATGACCTGAACCAGCACCAGATGACCTGATAAATGAGTTTCTTTGACAAAATTACCCCTCTTTTTTTATTATGTTCAAATGGGTTATCCAAACAAGTCTAACATATACCCCTTCTGTCATCTAAGGGAGTACCTTTTTTCACCGAGGCTAATATACACAACGACTACCTCCTTGACCCGGTCTCCATTACCACCAAAAAACCCCTCACAACCAGCAACACCTCTAAAACCCTCCATCACCACTACACCGAGAACCTATAGCCTCCATTATTTCCAGCGGCCGCAACCCGCTTCCATAAAACAAATCTATCGATACACAAAATTAAGAAGTACGATTCACAAGAATGTGGAAATTGATACAATTACTTCTTTGAGAACTTTGAACGAACACCTAAAATGCACAAAATGACCTTAAACCCAAAACCCATAAATAAATCTAGATCTCTAACACTCAAAACACTCCAATATTACCTCGCATCAATAGATCAAATTAAGTGCCTTCACTGTAAGAAACTCAAACCTCAAACTATTATGTTCTCTAAGGGTTACAATTTTTCCCTCACCTGTATCGGTTATACCGCAACCCAGTTTTGAGAGAGAGCGAGAGAGAGAGAGAGAGAGAGAGAGAGAGAGAGAGAGCGCTTACATTGTAGAGAGGAGAATGGCGCGAGGTGGTTGACGATGTGTGTTATGGGTGAAGGATAAAAAGGAAAACAGAAATGTTAACAGCGTAAGTACATTTGATCTTTACAGCTCGTTTGGATGGATGGAATTCGAGAGAGAAGAAAAGAAATCGAGGGAAAATGAATTCTCTCCCTTGTTTGGATAGCCAAAAGGGTGAGAAATGGGGAGAGAATGAAGGGGAGGAGGGTGAGATGATCATGAACCCCTAAAAACCCCATTTTGCTTCTCATCAATGTTGGCGAGATTCCGTGAGAGCTGCAGGAGGACGCCGTCGCCCTCGCCGCGGTTGAGGAACCGCTTGAAGAGGAGGCAGTCGGTGCTTTCGTCGGCGGCGCGATCGTGATGGAGGGATATAAAGCTAGGGTTTCACGGGAAGCCGGTAGCTTAATGAACAGTAATCGTTGTGGTTTGAATCAGAGAATCACCCACCCTTGCCCATTTTCCAACCCAAATTTGGGTCAAAAGCTCTATTTGGATGTGTCTTCAATAATGCTTTTATCCATTCTTTTTATCCAATTCTAGAGCATTTTAGACTTTTCTTCCAAAATCTGAATAAAAAATCAAAAAGACAACATTGGTAATTGCGGTATTAAGGAGTGAAAAGAAGTGTTAAGAAAAATGGGCATGGGTGCAACTGGCACATTGGAGAGATTGTAACATTCCACGTCACATAGTTATGAAAGTCTTAAGTAGTATATAAGGTAAGGCCGATTAGCTACTATTAACATGAGGGTTAATCTTTTGAGCCGCATGGGTTAAGGATAAATAGGTCAACTAGTCACAAGTCATCACACCCTTACTTCACAACTATTGTTCAAATTCTCCAATTTCCGCAAATTCACACTAACACCGTTAGTTTTTGCTAGTAAATGATTAAAATGCCGTTAATATTAGATAAATTAAATAATCAAGTTTTCTTCTTGTTCTATTAATGACAAAAAACAAACGGCGTAAGTGAGGTTTTAATGAAACGAGAGAATATGAACACTAGTTTATAAGAGTGTCCACAATGGCATAATCAAAAGTGATAGGTTTTTAAAGTTAACAATATTTGTGCAAAATTTGGCTCACAATGCTATAATCAAATTTAACAACCTCCTTAGAAATAATCAAATTTTAGACTTTGAATAATCAAAACTAACAACATTTTGCCAATAACCAAATTTAATAAATATCACATGCTCAATGAAATACACACATCATTATAAAAAAAATGTTCTCTCTTTTCCATCTCCCCCCCTTCCCCTTTTTCTTTTTCTTTTTCTTTTTCAACAATGTTTTAAAAAAAATATTTCACTATTTTTTTAAAATTGTTTTTAAAAAACAGTTTTCCCCCAAAAATTGTTTTTTAACTGTTTTTAAAAAAAATTATACAAAACAAATTGTTCTTTTTTCAAAAAATTGTTTTGTACAAGAAAATATTTTTTTTCAAAATCTTTTCTTATATAAAAACTATTTTTTCAAAAACCGTAGTTACACAAAAGCTATTTTTCTTTAAACTGTTTTTTTTTAAGTTTTGAAAAAAGTTCAAAAATTATTTTCTATTTTAAATATACTAGTTTTTATTAGTCTCAAAATTATTTTGGGAAAATTATTTCCTATGTTCACAGTTTTTAGTTTTTTTGTAATTTAAAAAGGTGATGTGACAACTTTATTTATTTAATTTTGATTATGCCATTGTGGACCTCTACATTGTTAATCTTAACAATCTTTTAAATGGATAATCAAAAACTGATGTGGCAACTTTTGATTATCCATTTTTGATTATAGCATTGTGAATACTCTAAGGGAGAGAATATGAACAGTAGTTTGTATTTGTCGAAAGACTCAAAACCTCATGGAGTTCGGTGAAATTTACCCTAATTTCGAGCATTGCTCCTTTTTTCCCCTATGAAGTCAGCTAATGATGCGTTTGGTAAAAGGAGAAGACGAGGGGACTTTTACTTTTCAATTCGAGGACCTTTTCCTCATTTGACCAACACATTTAGGTGGTGTTCCACTTTTAGGAAAAGAAAGTTTTGGAAAAAAAAAGGTAATTTCAAGGTCAAAAATTATGTGTTGACGTAAATAATTTTTTTATCAATATGGATCTTGTTTGATAGATCTTATTGAGATCTTTTAAACGGTGAAAAAAATTAAAAATTTTTTTTTTTCGTTATATTTGAATTTAAAATTACCATTTTTTTGAAAAAAAATATTTTAGGAGAAAGCGAAACGGAACCTTAACATAGACATATTTATCAGTTAGGGAATCTGTATAATGTCTGGTAGAGTAGAAGCGATAAATAACATTTCAGAAACATTAGAGGAGGCTTTTGCTTTTGTCAGATACCTTAGGGAGGTGAGTGAAATTTACCCAATTGCGAAGTTATGTTGTGATTGGTAGCGTACTATTTTTTTCTTTTAAATCCGAAACACATTTCATTAAAATGCCAAGCGGCACTTACAACGAAACCATCCGAATACAATAAAATGGAGATTACAACCAACCAAACACAGAAAAATACACAAGAAATGCGAGGACAAAGAGACATGAAGAGTCTAGATCCTAAGTGCAAGCCAAAGGCTCTCTCCCTACCGCCACTAAGGGTCAGGATACGAGGGGCTAGCAATCTATACAACAGTCGCCTCGGGATGGCGAAGAATCCAAAACAGTGACAAACACTACATAACCGATAGAAACAGATAAGAATTAGCAAAATGAAAAATGCAACACCATGGACGAAACCACTAAGCACGCCGGCTTGCTTCGGCCGAACCCCGCACGTCACTGGATATTTAGGCACAAACGGGATCACGAACCAAAACGAAAGAGATGACATCTCCGGCAAGCCTCCGCTGACACGTGAGGCTCCGAGCATGGAGATCGAGGTAGAAATCCTCCTAGGCTAAGGGCTTGTTTGATAACCTAAATTCAGCACTTAAAACTAGGGGTGAGCAAAATATCCGTCAAACCGTGAATCCAGTCCAAACCAATCCAAACCGAAAGATTTGGTTCGGTTTTTTAGTAGTATGGTTTGGTCATGGTTTAAAAAAATTAGAAACCGCATTATATGGTTTGGTTTGTGGATTCATGTTCATGGTTATAGTTCCAAACCGATCCAAACCTTATAATATATATATATATATAAAATACGTATAGTTATATATATTTTAATTATGATTCACCAAATAAATATGGGAGCCTATTTACCTAATTTATTGATCCTATTATATCCACCAATATTTAGTTTTCCAATTCCAATTCCTATAATTCCTCTACTACCTTTACCAAGACTAATTACCCTAACTTTCTATATAAGAAAACCTATCCCTATACTATATAAACCTAATGTACTAACGTAGCATCCATCTTTTTGCCCTTTTATTTGGTTAAACTATCTTAAAATGTTTAATAAGTGGTATTCTTAATTTGGTTCATTTTAGTGACTTACCGGTATTTCGTTTTATTTGTTTGAGGCAATTATTGGTATTCTACTCTTAGATTAGTTGGTTGATGTTAGTTTGTTTTAAGAATTTGAATGAAATTGATTTTAATATAAGTATTTTTTTAAATTTATCTTCGTAATTTTAAGTACTTCAAATATTTTTTTGGAGATGATAGCTTAGTTTAAAGCAAACCGTGGTTGAAACCGAAACCGAACCGTAGTCTAACGGATTGGATTGGTTTGGTTTTATGCGTTTTGTGGGTTGGATTGGTTCTCGAAATTTATAATCCGTAGGTATTGGTTTGGTTCTTGGTTTACTATAAAACCGAACCAAACCGGACCATGCTCACCCCTACTTAAAACTGAATCAATTAAGTAATAAGTGATTCAGTAGGTTTGATAACAATATTATACATTACTTAACAAATTAAGTGCTACTTAAAATTTAGGCTAAAAAGTTGAAAAAAATTAAGTAGCTTTGAGTTACTTAATTCTGACTGAATTCTTATATACTTGCATTTAAACACTATACCACCACCACAACCACTCCCACCACCACCACCACTTCGCCACCATCACCATCGCCACCATCACCACCACCACCACCACCACTTCACCACCATCACCACCACCACCACCATTCCACCATCACTCCCACCACCACTCCACCACCATCACTCCCCTATCACCCCATCACCATCACCACCATTACCACACTGCCAACACTACTACCATACCATCACTGCCGCCACCACTACAATGCCACCATTGCACAACAATCATTCCACTAACATCACTCATTGTCACAATTACACCATCACTCCATCACCGCCACCACCATTACAACACCACCACTCGCTGTCACAGTTACATCACCATCACTCCACCACCACCATTACACCACTCTCGCAAGCACTCCAACGCCACCACCGCCGCCACCACTCCATCACCACCAACACACCACCACCACCACCCATGATTATAAGTACATTGTGACCACTAGTAAATTAAGAGAGAATCAGAATTAAAATTAAATTATTATTTTTTTAATTCAGTACTTAATATGTTTACCAAATAGCTTTTCAACTTAAAATTTCAGCATTCAGCTTTCAGTACTTAATTTTTCAGCATTCAGTTTCAGTTTTCAGTTTTATTAAACAGGCCCTAAAACTCTGATCAAACCACGACTTCACGACAATGACTATAAACCCTCTTCGGCCTCTTCAAATCCCCAGGGTTAAACCCATGGCTGAAAACTTGTAGAACCCAAGCTCTAGGGCCAAGCCCCGGCCTTTATACCACCTGCTCCAAAGCTAAGCCCCACAAGAATTACTCACCCACCACCTTTACTCACCAGATCTAGGGGGACCCCCGACTGGTAACGAGCCGAAGAAAGAAAATAGAACAAATGGCAAAAAACCAAACCCCTTCACCTCCTCCTCAGTTATTAACCCCAAACCCAAACCACCTCACACCCTCGCGACACCACGATCGCCGCCAACCGATCTGGAAGGCTCGGAGGGAGCCGAGCTAAAGGAGGAACTCTAGCTTATGGCCCAGTCCTCCAAGTGGATCGCACAACACAAAAAATCCCCAAATCAGAGGGTGAAAACAATAGCTAAGAAGGACGGGAAGAAAGGGTGGAGAGAAAGGAGAGCTAGAGAAGAGTGATGAGAGGAGAAAAGACCAAGGATCCCCCCCGACGAAACCGTAATCAGAGGTGGCTGAGGTTTCTAGAGAGAGAGAGGGAAGGATAGGGACATTGGTAGCGTACTATGACCTAGCTAGTTACAAAAGAATCGTACATGGAATTTTTGCTACAAAAATAGAAACTTCATTCTCCGTAATAAGTGTGCAATGATAATACTTCTTTAAGTAACATCATAGAGAAGGGGCTCTAGAATTTTAGTTCAGCGATAACAAAATGCGCAGAAAAAAAATTGTATACAAAACGATTTTAGGTATATTTTCGTTTACTTTTTTTTACAAATGATTCAGTTGAGAGAATATTTAAGAGAAACTAAACAATATGTAACAAAAATTACAAAATAGTGTCTTAGCCCGAGTGGTTCGCTTGAACCCCCTAATCATATAATAGAGCCGTCCCTGACGTCATATCACACGAAGTTCCACTCCTATTTTGTTCTGTTTTCATAATTAACATTTCATCTCATCTGAGTTTTCACACACACTCGTGATCTCCAAATACAGATGTCTTTTGTGAGAATTGTTCAAACTTCAAACTTTTATTACTGTGAACAACCACAATCTGAGCTACAACCTAGATTGGGCTGTTTTGGGAGCCAATTATATCTTAGTTTATGGATTGCGAGTATTATTTTTTTTGTTATAGTGATATTCTACAGAGGTTTTTGGAAAATAGTAGTTGCAGTGAAGAAGTGTTTTGTTAGCGAAAGCTTATCCATATGTGATTTTAAGATTTTGTAATTGGCTTCCGAACATCTCCATCATTAAAATATGCACTCTTCACATATATAATGCAATAATAGTGCAGGAATTGATTTTGACATTCTCCAAATTGATAATCGTACGTCTCCATGTGGTGCCAAAATCAATTGATAAGAAATAATTTTGGCACTCCCAAAATTGATAATCACGTCTTACACCTCCAAATATTTCTACGTACCTTATATCATAAATGACGTCATGCTGCAGAGACAAGTTGTGCTTGCCAATAAAGAAAAAAAGGCACACATATATGTGTGAGGATTGACATCCATTATTTTATGATAAAGTTTTAGTCATGCTTTTCAAAAGCTGGTCTGAAAAAGGCAAAAACTTACTGGAGCATTTGAGAAGATGTCCCTGAAGTTATAGTAGGCCCTGCATTCCATTCCATCTTTGCATGGACATGTCCTTATGAAAGAAACTCCCCCTATCAATGCAAATAACAATGTGTCATGGGTACTGTCAACCTTTATGTAAAGTCATATCCCACCTAGAAAACCTTTTTCTAATTATGTTTTGAACTATGAGTAATCTTGTCCCTAGCTAGCTAATTCACACGCTTCAGGGTATTGTACGCGTTCTACATCAGCTTAAGGTCCGGTTTCAGAAAGGCCTATTAAAAAATAAGTATTTATTTATAATTTTTAAGTTTAAAAACAATAGATTTATTGAAATCAAGAAATATGTAATATGGATATTATTTGATAATTCTCATATTGAGATCTATCAAACCTTGCAAAAAAAAAAAATTTGAAATTATTTTCGTAAGCCCATTATTTTGAAGTTTGAAAATAGGTGCTTATTTTTTAAGTACTTATTTGGGTTTCTAGAACTGAGCCTAACTAATATACGATTCAAGCTATTCCAGCATATACAATATAGCCCAGCCCAAGGAATACCCAAAACCCTAATCATAACTACTGTATATTTCAAATTCATGCCTTTCCCCCGCCACTACAAGAAAATAAGGACTTCCCGGCGTTTAAAAAATGCCAGAAAAGGCCCGATAAACGCCGGCATAACCTATGGCGACGCTTACAAAAAACGCTGAGGACGTGGCCGTCGGCTAAAGTTCCCGGCGCTTTTTAAATTGCCGGCTTCTGGCTTCTAACGGTAACTGAAGAGCTTCTAACGGCAACTGACAGAAACACGTGTGACGCAAGTATGACGTAATTTCGTGGTGTTTTTTGTTGCAAACGCCGGATAAGATAGCACTCCCTATTACTTTTTCCGAATATTTTATTCTTATTTTTACTGCTTCCGAATATTTTATTCTTATTCTTACTATTCCACCTACCCATGAGAATCCGTTAAAGCATAGAAACTGAGTCTCATAAAAACAGCAACCGGAACTAAATTGCTATAAATTCATTATAAATCAACATTATCTCGTACTAAAAAACCCAAAGAACTAGCATCCAAATCAACATTACATATCACTCTCAACTCATCACTGCTTTCACCAGCAAAAAAAAAAAAATGAAGCTAAAACCCTATGTTCACAGTGGCAGCCAAACTGAGAATAAGAGCTCAACGGCCAAGCACCATACTGACATATCACCTGCACTGGCACAATAAAAACACCAAAACATAGTCAGAGTTGTAACAAATATTAGTCTTTCTCACAAAATATAGACATAATCACATAAAGAAGGGAAAAAACCGCCATGATTTCAGATGGTTTAATAGAAAAAAAAAAATCACTTGACAAACAAACCTGGAGTCACTAGGATTTCCAAATCCATTTCCATTTTTATCAAACCATAAATAGGGCATAGGAAATCCTTTACAGAACTTTGAATATTCAATCAATTGACAACAAGAGGAAAAATTCAAACCTCTGAAGTCTGATTGACAAGGGATTTGATGTTCTCTAATCCAAAGAGGCACAAATTTTCACTTGACTGATACAAATCCTACATAAACAAACTAGGCACAAATCTAGAACAATCAATAACACCTGTTAACAATTATAAATTGAGGGCGACATAATCAACCAATACATTTAAAAGCAATGTTGGAGTGGCTGACCTTATAATAGTTCGATGATTAATGTAACTTACGTACTTAATTAAAGGACCTAAAACATGGCATAGAAGTTAAGGCGTCTAAGTCAAGTAAAACTTCAACATCACAAATCCATATTCATGAACGGAGATTAAAGAGCGTCCAATCACATTTCTACTCACAATGACGTCTTCTTCATTCCAAGCCAATTTTCAAAACGGCCGCCTCCTATCTGAGAAGCTTGATATACCAACTAATATCAATTTAAATAAAAATAAAAAAAAACAGAAAGTGGAATCATACCCCTAAAGTATTCCAGACCAGACTGATTGCTCAAGAATTCTTCTTCTATACCAATGAGTCTGCTTTCATTACTCTTAATTAATAGTCCATATGAAGCACCCTAACCACAAATAACAAAAGCACATAAATTGACACTAACAGGACTACTTCGGAAGTAACATACTATTTATTGATCACTAACAGAACTACGAAGGAAAACTAACATATCCCACTGAATAGCCAATGCGTTGTTGCACATGATTAACCCTAGCAAAAAGCTGAATAAAGATATTTAGAATCTACAAATCAAAATGTTCAATCAGAGTAAACGATGCATACCATTTCAGAAAATTAGCCACAATCAGTGTAAACAATGCTTCAAAAACCCATCATTTAACCAAAACACGATAATACCCATAAAGTAAAAAACAATGACATTCATATATGCATGAGCTGAACCAAACATCAACGAATAAGTACGCAAGTAAACTGTACCTTTAGAACCGGGTGGTCCCAGACATAGCACAGCGCCACAGCCTGAAAGTCACTACAAGCACATTACAAAAACAGAGAGTTGATTTAGGGATCATTCATACGATAGAACACGAAACATGAGAAATATAACATGAGGCAATAGCTCAGAATATCACCGAAAAATGATGTTTGACAGTTTGAGCCTAGGTACAATGGTGTTTACAATCAGTCAAGTGGGAGACCTACATAACCAAGTTATCAACACCAGGCTCGTGTAACACTTAGTGAAAACCATAACTACCTTTGAGTTCAAATTTGAGCTTCTAATAGTATGACTTCCTTCAGAATACGCAATTATACTCAACTTAAATACTCCTAAATACCCTAAAACTCAGAAATAACAGAAATTACTAAATTATTCCTAAAACTCAGGGTACACGCAGTGATTGATCGATTATGAGCATGTAAACCTACAAATATCCACAATATGTATACGTATAAGTTATAACACTTTTAAGGGAAGAATATCTCCAATTAGAATTAGAAAGGTCAACACTTTTAAGGGAAAAACGACTGAAAAACAGAATGATCGAAGAAGCGATTGACAAATAGAAAGGGAGAAATCTATATAGAAACATATATATATACATACAGAGAGAGAGAGAGAGAGAGAGAGAGATACTTGTATAGAGAGGTCTAGGGCTTCACGAAACTCCGCTGATTCGTTTCTTCAAGTCTACAGATGTCAGGTTTTCCGATTCGCACTTCGAAATCTAACTCCCAATCGGCGTCGAGGAGATCTGCAGGGCGATCGTATATATCTCCGACAAGAGGAGAGAGAGAGAGAGAGAGAGAGAGAGAGAGAGAGATGCATCCCATGGAGGATCGAGAAGAGTGAATCGAGATCTGTAGAGTGAATCGAGATCTGTGATGCGAAGAGGTGTTTTCCTCCTCCGTTTTCTTGAACCCTAACGTGGGGAATACCAGTGGCAACACGTTTCGTTATATGCCGTTGACGTCCGTCAGCTCACAAAGCATTTTGGCTAGGGAACGGTGCCGTTAGGAAACGGCGATTTCAAAAGCGCCTTTGTAAGCCAGCTAAAAAGGCATTCCAAAAAATGCCGTTTTTATAAGCGCCGGTGCACCCGCTTTTTCCTGTAGTGCGCCTTCCACCCGCCGCCACAACATCAGCCTAACCACCACCCCATCGCCGAGCCGTCCGATCCAGACAACATCCGAGCACCAAATGTTACCACCACTGGACACGAACCAACGGAGGGAAGCCCAAAAACTCAAACGCAATCACTCAACCTTAACCGTTAGGTGAAAACTAGATCCCTCAATAGCAGATACCGGCGGAAGGCCGCCGGCCAAGCTCCCAAACCGATCTGATCTGCCTCGTCGTTAGGCAAAAGCTTTACCTCACTTGACTGATCATAATCACAATGTTGGTCTTATTTCTGTTAGACTTTATCCGACATCAATTATCTAAGTCATCCAAGCTATGTTAATAAAATCTAGAAGATACTCCACATATTACCAATTGATTTTAGGTTGGAATCCTCCAGGAAATCTAACATAGTATAAGAGCTGTCTTGGGTGGCCTCACCTCACGTGGTCGAGTCTTTGACGCCGGCATCAAATTTCTTGGTCTCCTCAATTCATACCTCTATGTGCATCTGGGCTGCACGTGAGTTTAGAGAAAATGCCAAAAATTCAAAGTTTTTTTAAGGCATATAATAACGTAAGTTAACACAGAAAGCAGCACATATTATTAATCAAACCTCCAGTTTGCGTCTACTTGGGGCAATTATGGCAGGAGATAATGAATTTGTTTTCTCTACGGATGTCTTTCTTATAAACATGGTTTTCTACTTTTCTCAAATCAAAAGCAAGAGATTCATGCATGGTTAATTTCCCTTCTAATTAATCTAGACCAGAACAACCTGGGAATGGGATTAGATCGATAATATTTGTCGGATTAGATCGATAATGTTTGTCATCTAAAAAGGTGAGACAGTTTTTTCTTAATTTGGGGCTGCCCTAATTAAGTGACTGGTTCAGTTGCACATTTGCTCTCTCCCTCTCTCTCTCTCTCTCTCTAAAAAGGTGAGACAGTTTTTTCTCAATTTGGGGCTGTCCTAATTGACTGGTTCAGTTGCACATTTGCGCTCTCTCTCTCTAAGTTAATACTAGCAACTTTCGAGTAATTTTTTTTTCTTCGGCAAAAGAAATTTTATTAATCTCTAAAAAGTACAAAGATTAAAAAGACAAGAACAACCGAAATGAAAGATTAATAACCTAAGGCTACCCGAGACCCAAGCATTAACAAGAGACCAACAAAAATCCTAATTGAGCCAAGCCCAAAGCCAAAACCAAAACCCTAAAAACAGCCCCCACCACCCGGACCGCCACCCCACTGGAAAACCCATCAATAACACCACCGGAATCTGAAGAACCAAATTAAAATGGATACAAATATTAAAATGGATACAAATATTTAGATCTGGTTAAAAGAAAGTTGACCTAGAAATCAGGTTATAAAAAAAAAATGTCAAGTAACTCATTTGTATATATCAGATACTCCATCTCATCGCAGATGATATGTAACGACCCGTAATTTTTACAATTTATAATATCATTAAAAAGTATTATTTGTAATAATAAAATTATCTTAATTATAATTACCTAGTAGATAAATACAAATTAAATTAAATTAGCCTATATTATCCTACTTTTAATTCTTTTAATTGCATGCATGTAATCCTATCATCCCTCCCTCTCCTACTCAGTCTCTAACTCCTCTCGGAGCACGAAAACCGTCCATAATTCGTCCATTCCGAAACCCGATAGAATACAACCTCTTTAAAATCCAATTTCAATCGAAACTCTTCAAATTCTCCTATATATACCCTAGTACGTCGACCCTAGGGCACACCACGAAATTTGCCACGCCCCACCAGTCCAGAAAAGAGAGAAAAACAGGAGAGATCGAAGCTCCAATCTATGGAGTTCTAGAGAGAGAAAGAAAGAGAGAGAAAAGTGGGTTTCATAGCTACGCCCAATCGAAATCCAATCCGACCATTCCCGACCCCTCCTACAACTCCTAACATCGCCAAGCATCGCCCAATTCGATCCCAAGGTCCCCCGATCAAGAAACCCGAAGTCATCTTCTCCAAAATCCAAGTTTCGAATTAAAATCAATTCGATCCGATTCAAGGTATTATAATCCATTCCAACCTTTCCTATAAGTATATTAAGTGTTATTATGCTTAACCCCATGCCCCGAATGAACCCATGCATCGAAACCATGACGAAAAGACGAAAAAACGAAATCTGGACCATACCTTGCGGCCGCAACCTTCGGGCCGCAAGAACCAGGTCTGACTTTGCGGTCCTCTGCTTAGCCGCAAGGTTGACTCAGTCAAACCTTGCGGCAGGTTCTGTTTTGGTTCGAAATCGTTTTGCGACCTTCTAAACTTGATTTTCGACCCCCGAACTATTTTTTCTAGACTTTTCACACCTCAAAGATCATAACTTGTTAAGGACATATTTTTTTTATTTAATTATCTATTTATTTAATTATTTATTAGTTATCGTTCAAAATTTACAAATGAAAATTGATTACGACCTTTCAACCAAGACTTTAACACTCAAACTAATTTTTTATAAACTCCTTGCATCTCAAAGATGGTAACTTATTAAATTAAATATTTATTTTATTTAATTCACTATTTATTATTATTTTTAAAGTAATTTCAATCAAAATTACTTTACGACCTTATAAACCTTTTTATTAATGCCCGAATAATTTTATTTAGACTCCGTACATTCCAAAGACAAAACTATATTATTCTCAACATATTTTTAATAGTAAATTATTTATTATCTATTTACTTCACTATCGGCCACTTTATTTAACGTCTTTACTTAAATTAATTCCGCGACCCTCGGAACCCAACTTTTTGACACTCAACTGGTGACATAGGACCTTTAGGACTCTTATTAGGGTTATATTAATTATTCCAATATTTTTCATCTAATTAATGTATTTAATTAATCTATTTACTTAGAAATAATCAATGAGAGTCTAGAAAATATTTTATTAAATTTTTATAAAAGTTCTAATTCATTATTGACATTGTGGCCATACGAGAATAAGGGCAACGACCCATTCATAAAAAGTTATGTGATTGCATTGTTAGTTATTTGCTTTAATTATTATTTGATTTAATTGTACATTGCACCGATACCTGATTTGAATGCTAGATTGGACCCTGGAGACATGAGGTGGTATGCGAATAGATTTCATCTAGACGATGCTAAGTTGATGGAAAAATGGTAAAGTGTTGAAGTTGTGAGATTGTGGATTTTGATTTGGCTATGATAAGGGTGACCTGCGGGGCCCAGTGATGATATTTTGGTGACCCTAATGTATGGTACGCCATGGGAAGTTCCAAAGGGTAATCGTGCCTTGCCAGGCCAGCAAGGGGGATTGTCCCATGACACGATCATAGTTAGTGGCTTAGGGATGGTGACGACCCTAATGTATGGTACGCCATGGAACGTTCCAAAGGGTAATCGTGCCCCCTGTTATGGTCCTAAATGAATTCATACGAGGTACATAACTTAGGTGAATTCATTTAGAACCCCGTGTGTAGGACAAACAAGGGGGGGATTTTCCATGACACGATCATAGTTAGTGGTATGGGAGGAAAGGATCTCGTGGCTGAGATCTTAGATCTTACATAGGGTTAATGGATAGTAATAAATTGATTAATGTATGAAATCTATGTTTGACTCTTCGATTCAATATTGTCTTGTATCTGCTAACTGTAAAGTAAGAGGGGTGGTTGGGTTGGATTATTCTACTGGGTGATTTATCACTCACGGATACGTTCATATCCTGGCAAATCGTTTGCTTCGGCGATCAATTTGCCAGAGGGCGCAGGATTCAATGGAGGGGATTTCATGAAGGTGCAGTTCGACGCGGAAAGAATATCAGGAATGGAGATCAAGTATGCTTGGGATTCGTGTCATGCCTAGAGTCAGCTCTGAAGTTAATATATTTAAATCAGTAAATTTTCTTGAGATTATTATAGCTAAACATTTATTTTGGAAAATCATATTTATTTAGCAAAATTTTCCTAAAGAATTATTTTATTTTACTTCCGAAAAGTCAGGGCGTTACATGATATCTAAATGTTGTGCAAATATACGATAGCCATAGCATTATTAGAGACAATGGCGTGGTTAAGTTTTGAACTTAAAAGTGAAAACGAACGATCCCATCAAAGTATATTTTAACTTGTTTTTACGAACCATCTTCACTGGAAGGCACGCAATTGATCATAGTGTGGAGCCCATGGTAGGGCCCATAATTCATGTCAAAGTCATCGATCTCCTTACGAGAATGCCATCGCCACATGATCATTATTCTAAAAAGTACTTTCAAGCTGAAATTGAATTGCGTGTCCGTTAATTATAAATCAAATGATTTGAGTTAGTTCCAAGGGTAGTTGAGTAATATTACATATATATTACGACCTAGCGGGATCACCATGGCCCATGGCCGGCCATTGCTTCAGAAAAAAACACTTCATCGGTTCAGCCGCCCGTCAAATGGAGAAAGAAAAAATAAGCAACAGACAAAGGGCGATTAAATTGTCGTAGCTTTCGTATGAATCGGGTTAACGTAAACTGCGTGCATGATTTGCCATGCACAAATTTGTTTGGATCGATTTTGTCAACAAAATTTCTTTGTCAATCAAATTAACTAGCTTACGTCGCTAGCTAGCCTTCAACCACCGAAATTGTGGAGCCGTGAAATGCGCTTGCGATTTCCCTCTCAGATCTGTTTTTCTTTTTCAAAATAATAATTTGTTTTATCCAGAGACGGAGCTATATAGGAGGCTTATGGGGGTCACGCCCCCACATAGTTTCGGAATTTTTTTTTTTTTAAAGATTGGTTTTTTTTGTTTGAATCAACTATATTGGGGGTGTTATTTAGGCATCTAAAAATACATTAGACTATGTTCGTTTTGAGTCTCAAAATCCAACCCCTCTCTATGAACGGTCTCCAATTAGTTTTCTCTTCAATTATTACTTTTGTTTCTTTATCTCTATCTCCCTTCATTCATTACCTCAAAAAATAACTTCCTCGAAACCCAAACCAAATAAACTATCAGATTCCTGGTTCCATCCCTGGTTTTATCCGAAGAAATTTCTTTGATTTTGAAGCATAAATACACATTTAGAAACTCCTTACACTGTATAAATACATATAATTTGACTTCTTTTACACGACCAAAATAGACACTCCATTTCGTGGTGCAACATTTGCAACTCGTAAACTGAACCACAAAAATTCACAGCTAAATTTGGACTCATATGTTGGTTTGACATTGAATATTTGGCTAAATTTGAGTTGCCCATTATATATGTGGAACCATTGACAGTCATACTGACTCCCGCAACCCCCGGAGTTCTTCTCTCTGCTAGGTTTCTGGAGGTGGCGCTAGCGGCCGTCGGTCGGTGATCGGTGGGGTGGGGCTTGGGTTTGAGTGTTTGGGATTTTTGGGATCGGGCGCCGCTCACCCCAGTTTTGGCTTTGGCCCATTAGGTATTTTTTTGGGGCTTTAAGCTTTGGCCCATTAGATGTTTGTGCTTGACCCACTAAGTGTTTCATCCAATTTTGTTATTAATTGGATGCTCGATGTACCATTATGAAGATTTAATAAAATGTCACTTTTGCGATAAAAAAAATATTCATAATTTGACAAACTAACTTGGACCATTGGCATTCGTATTTCGTGCACTAGCATTCATAATTTGATTCACATACGCGTATTAAACTTTAACCATTGAAACTCACAAATGGAAGAATGCTATAATTTCTAGACACTCTTCTCTCTTTTTTGTCAAGCGCGGGGAGAAATTACACTACTCTATATGCGAGATTTGAACCCAAGAAAAATTCTTTTAGTTAGAGATAAAGTATCTCTAGCAGGCCTAGGGAATCTCATATCTTTCACTCTCTGTCAGGAGAAAAAATAGGGTGCCGGTAGGGTACCACTCACGTGGTATATATTCTGTCGGTGATCTGGATCGTCCAAACATGTTTTGGATGGTCCGGATTTTAGAGAGAGAAAAAGAGAAAAGAGAGTGGTGGGGTGATGGGAGAGAGAGGGAATAAATAAAGGCCGTTGGATAACTGGTTGGACGGTCCAAATTGCCGACGGGTAAAGCCACGTGGTACCAGCTCGGCACGCAAAAGCTTCTCGTCTGTCAGCTGCCTCGCTTACTCATTTGGAACCTTTTCTGTGTCTAATAGTCACGCTGCTGTGCTGGTCGTTTTTTTCTAAACGTTCTTATCTTCCTTTCCAAATATTTGAGGGTTACTTTTGTTGGCACATCTTTCTTTCAACTTTTTCATGCAGACTAGAAAGCATATTAAGCCCCCAAATGCTTCAGCGGCGGACGTAGAATTTCATAAAGATAACAGACTAGAAATATTTTTTAAAAAAAATTGCTTGGAAGATCATGATAAAAAGTAGTTTAATTTTAAATTAAAATTATCAAGATTTCTAAAAGGCCAAAACATACAACTATATTCTATGTAGCAAAAATATACTACATTAGAAAAATGAGCCTACTCAAAAACTTGAAGGTTTCGCGGCCCCTGCTCATATCCTCTTCTATCCGCAACTGTATTTTAGTAGTCTCCTTAAAACACCATACGCTTAATCACCGTTTTTTTTTTCCTCAATAAAATTATCAAAAGGTGCAAAAATCCTTATCCTAGTACACCCCAAATTTCTCAATAATCCACCCAACTAAAGTGTTCTAGTATCTTTTGACCATGGACAAACGAATCGTAAAAGGGTTCCCATTGTTTGATTGTGAGATGACGAACAATGGGCATTGGTGTGTCTGGCAGCTGGAAGAAGTGGAACCGAGGAAAAAAGGATTGGAGAGAGAGGTGGTCTCTGAGTTGCGATGTGGATGGATGGATGGACTGACGACTAGGGCTGCAAACGAAGCTCGTGAGCACCTCAAGACTCAACTCGGTTCAGCTCCACCCGTTTAGTAATCGAGCCAAGGTCAAGCTTGAGTTTTAGCCTCATGAAGTAAACGAGCCCAGCTCAACATTCTAAAGTTTGGCTTGGCTCGTTTAGTAAATGAACTGATCAGCTCGGCTCATTACGATCGCTCAAGTTTTCGGCTTGTTTGCACTATAAACTTGGTTCGACTTGACTCGTTTACACCCTTACGAGTAGTGAGGACTGGGGAGAACGGTGGCAAAAGGGGAGGGGAGATTGCAGAGAGACAGGAGGCTATTAGCCTATTACGATTTGGTAAAGATGGTGGTGGTTGGTGGCAGGGGTGGGGCGCTTAGGGATATCAATAATGCACCAAACACACAAATATTTATACACACGCACTCACAATAGGAATGAGTCTCACACACACTGGAGGTGCATGTACTTTAGTGTGTAGCAGGTTCATAACTTTTGGAGGTCAGAAGCGAATTTCTTGAATGAGGCTCACTCTATATTTTCATACAAAAGTTGGTTGACAAATAGTTTCATAAAAAAAACCATCACCAAAAATTTACCATTACAAAATTTGAATTGGGTATGTTTTGTGTGGGGAAGGCTTAGATTATATTAGGGGTCCTAAGAATTTGAAGGCCGCATTTTTAACTCTTTTTTTTAGAGGCCCAAAGCTTAGGCTTCTTTGGCTTCTCCCACAAGCCAGCTCTGTGTGTGGTTATACTTAATTATTGTAGGGATATAGTCAGGATGGTGAAGTGGGTTAGTTTTGGAGTAATTATTAAAGCCACATTCCAGAAATCTTCTTAAAAAATAAACAGCTTATTCACATTTTCAAACTCAAAAATAATGTAAATAAAAAATAATTTTTCAATTTTTTTTGCATCATATAAAAGATCTCATCGAGATCTTTCAAACAAAATCCATATTGCATATTTTTAAATTTCAATAAGCTCATAATTTTTAAACTTGAAATTGCCTTCTTAAAAAATAAGAATTTTTTTTTTTGTTCTGGAATAGAGCCTAATTGCTATTAGAGTACTGTTATATGATGCTCCAATGACTTTCACTACCACATATTCACACGGAATCCAGAACTTAATGCAACTGATCCGGCCATCCATTTCGGCAACGAACAGCTCGGATTTTAATCCAACGAATGAATGACTCAGATTTGTAGAAGCTCAGATTAAATTTGAGCCGTTTGTATCAAAATGAACGATCAAATCGACTACACTATACACTGCAGAGAGGGCGGGATGCCTTACAGCACCCCCAAATCCGGTGCGAAATAGGAGCTCTCCAAATTCCAAAATGAGAAATCCTCGGACTGGAATTACCTTTATGACCTTAACGTACCATGCATTTGGTGGGGACCAATGTACCCAATCATGCAGACAGGACTTGGATTTTTTTCAAAATCAGTGATGCAGAATACGTAGGGAAGCAAATGCTAAGCTTTTTGTGATATTATTTCCTCATGATAAAAGGAGAAAGCAGACATTTAACATCACCTGTAATTTTCCCAAGGATTTTCCAAGTCAAAGAAGGGAGATTTCTTCAGCAAAAGGCCAAGCAGGAAAAAGCCACCCACCCTTAATTTTCCCACCCCTTTCCTTTCTACACTCGCTTTATCTTTACAGATTCTCTCTCTTCCTTTTTGCAAAATGACCAGATTACCCCTAGTTGGTTTTTCTTAATTAAGCAGGTTTTTTTTCTTAATAAGTATTTTGAAAATTTTGGTTCCCACCTACACGAAATTTGAATCTGATATATATCTTTTTCGCATGCATTTGGTGTGAATCTTGATTCATCCCTAAGAAAAATGATGAAGTACTTGAATAGTCCTTGAAAAATGAAAGGAGAGTGAAACTCAGGTCGGAACTCGACATAAAATTAAGTGCGCCAAAACTTCTCTTTGATTGTCAAGTTGGCCATATCCTCCGTTGATGGAATTCGAAAGCTGCGAGTTTAGTCTAGCTCCGAGGTGTGCCTCGTCCAACTTTCAGTTGGATGAATTGTTATGTTGTATTTCTTTTGTTGAGTAGCGCGCAAAGCACATTGTGCTTCTATGCTCCCCTCGATGTACTCCTTTCGAATTTTATAAAATTTTCATTTGCCCAGGAAAAAAAAAAATGGGTTGGCCATATCATCTGCAACTTAGGAGTGGTCACAATTGTCACTTTTAGACTGTATTGCTCTAAATAGAACATAACATAAACTAATATTATTATAATGAATAAATTGTTTATCATGCTAGACGCGTAGGATGTTATACTTTTCAAATGTGATCTAAAAGTTATGTAATTTTAAAGAATATTTCTCCAGTCATGAAAAACTTGGTACATTGATTTTTAATTTGATGGCTCTTGTTCCATGCATGGCTTTTCGTATGTTTCATGACAAATTGGAGAGGAAAGAAAAAGGATTTTTTTTTTTTTCTTCTGAAAGGGTGGAGGAAGGAGGCAACCGGGCAAACCAGTCACCCCCTGGACTTGATCATGGGGACTCCAACTCATGGCGAGACTCCCGAAGGAGACCTAAACCCATAGGTGAGCATAATTTACCCGAAAGGAAAGAGCATTTTGTTTACAGCAAGACTACATACGCCCACTGCTCAACATTTTACCGACTGTCTGGGGGAGGAGAGGTGAATGTTGAGTGCGCGGTGGGCGTATACTTTCTGTTGGAATGGGAGAAGCTGTAGTGCACCCGCCACACTACAAATCCTAACTCGGTGCGGACGGTTTGGATTTAATCCAATCGAACTCCGATAAAACTTAGCCATCTATTGTTCGGATGAAAATCCGAGCTGTCTATTACCGAGATGGATGGCCAAATTGGCCGTACTACACGTGTAATGCGGAGGTTGCACTACAGCACCCCGGGTCGCTGTCTGTTTTGTTTAAGAAGTTTCAAACAAGAATTGTGAACAAACAGGTCAAGAGTCAACAATTCAATTCATCAAATACTAGGGCATCCATGTAATTCAACACCTCCTTTTACTAGCTATATATAAAACTATACTTCCATAGCTACAAATGTGGTTTTGAATTTTTAGAGCTCTCCTTTTGATTTCCATCGAATACTCCTCTTTAATTATCAGGTGGCTCCAACTGGTTCATGGATATTGATCTCCAGTGGACAACTGGGGGGTGTGGTTTCTTTCTTCCAATATTACCATGGCTAGATCAGTTTTTGAAAGCTCCACAAAAAAACCAACAAAAACACTCTTGCTGCTTGTTGGGATAGTACTTCTCTTGATTACCCCTCTCTTCGCTCGCCCTCTCGATTCCTCAAGGACGACGACGACGACTCCTCGCGTTCCTTTCTCCTCCTCCCCTCTCCGCCGAGCCCTTTCAGAATCGCCCGCAACCCAGCACGCCACGAGAGCGGTGGATTCGGTGCCACAAAGTACGAATTCTTTTTCTACCACCACCGCCACCACCGTAAACGCCACCAGCAGTACTACCGCCACTAAAAAGCGCCAATTCGAGGCGAATGCTCATGAAGTCCCCAGTGGTCCGAATCCCGAGTCCAACAGGTGAGCAGATATTGCCCTTGTCATCGGCATAACGAATGCTACAAATCAAAGTACTGTTACAATCATATCTCCACCACCTCCTCCTCCTCCTCCTCCGGATGTATAGTGAAAAATAAGTTACTGGTTTCATATTTTCCATGCTTCCAATCATATGCTACCTCCATGGACAATAATATTATTAGGGTATTGGTTTATTGGTGTTGCAAATCATTGTGTATGGTATTTCCACGTTTATAGGAGTGCGTCTGTGTTTCTGCTTTACAAATATGATATTTTTTGGGCATTTCTACTAATATCAAGCATTACTCCTATTTTGGCACTTTTTATTTCCGGAGTTTTAGCCCCGATTAGCAAAGGACCTGAGAAACTCTCTATTTATGAATCGGGTATAGAACCCATGGGCAACGCTTGTTTACAATTTCAAACTCGTTATTACATGTTTGCTTCAGTTTTTGTGTTTTTGTACGATTTTTCTTTATCCATGGGCAATGAGTTTCGATTGTTTCTTCGTCTTACATATAACTCCTTCAATGCTTCTGCTATGACCTATGAATATCTCAACAAAAAAAAAAACAACGAAAAATCTCAAACATTGCAAAGGATAAGATAAACTAGAGTTGAGAATTAATTGATCAATCCTATCTGCATATCTAATTTTTAAACCTAATAATAAACGATTTTTTTAACCTCAGCCCACTAGGCAATTTATAATTCACACTTAATAGTTTGTACTATAACAAAAAATTAGAGTTTCGATGCACTTTCTACAGATATCAATACATTTTTTCGGATATGATCTCCATACCTCCTTCGAATGTTATTGCACTTTTTGCACGTTAACTATTGTTCATGAGGTTAGCATTTTAATGCTAAAGTTTTTTTTTTTTTTTTGGTAGTTAGTTTAATGCTAAAGTTGCTTATTGTGAAATACCAAGGCATAAAATCGGTGAGCCACAAAATGAATGTATCATTTGTATTTAATTTACAGCTGCATGTGATGGTGACTTTCATGGCTCTTGATAGTTGATACGTCCACCGCTCAACATTTATTGTTTTTTCTGCCCTTCTTAATTTTATTGTCTAAAAGTGTCTTATACGATCCGAATTTTAATAAAAACTCTTTTCTAGAATTTTTTTTTTTAATTCAGAATAGTGATAGCGGAGAAAATGAACGGAGCGTCTTTAGGTGAAAAAAGGAGTGCGACCCACCAGGCAGTGGTGTCAGATCTCTCTTTAGCAAAATGGGCACCTTTAGTCTTGTTTTTGAAAAGTAATTGATCAGTAGGCCACATGGATTTTTGCACTTGTCTCTTGTCCAAAAATCACATTCTCCCAGCCTAAAGAAACCTTATTCCAAAAAACAAGAAACAAAATTTGTCAGGGTTAAATACCTAAACACCCTTGAAGTTTACCTCTTCGTCTTGCTCATCCCCTCTTAGAATTTTGCCTACGGAGAGACCCTTCATTAAAGTTTTTTTGTCCCACAGACCCCTTCCGTCAATGTTTCGTCTAAAACTGTTAAAATTTTGATTGAAATTCTGTTAGAAGTTATAAAATGTTCCAAAATTGCCTCTAACTCTCTCTCTCTCTCTCTCTCTCTCTCTCTCTCTCTCTCTCTCTCTCCCCCGAAATCACCACCAGCCACCACAATCACCACCACCAAACTGCAACCACCACCGAACACCATGGACGCCGACAACCACCATCGACGCCGGAGACCACCACCCATGCCGGCAACCACCATCAACTGAACCAGCTACTTTCGAACAAAAAATAGTACCTATCAAACTCAAAATCAACCAAAAACCCACAGATTGAACTCGAAAATAGATTGAACTCGAAATCACCACTACTACCACCAGCCAGCCATAGTCACCACCACCGAACACCAAGGACGTCGGCGACCACCATATTGAACTCAAATCGAGTTTCAAAACCCTAATTTGAGCCATTTCAAAGGGTGTTTGACTTGATTCAAACCTATACGAGCCCTAACCCTTATCTGTAACCTTCGATTCAACCTTTCGCAAACCCTTATCGCACCTGTCCCACTCAATTGAGACCAGATTCAGTGAGATTCGAACTAGATGCTGCTATTTTCGAAGGCTTTTGACAGGATTCACACTTGGGTCTGTCGATTCGAATGTCAAAGGACTCGATTAGAACCCTAAATTGTGTATCTCCATCAACACTCCCAATGATTTTGCAGAGAGAGAAGTGTTTGGAATGAGTTGGTGTTCGGTGGTGGTGTTTGGCCGCGGTGAATGGCGTGATGGTGGTGGTGGTGAGGAGGAGGAGAAAAAGAAGGTGGTGGAATGAACTGGTGAATGGACAGAAATGATGGTGGTGTTTGGAATGAGTTGGTGTTTGGTGGTGGAATGAACTGGTGTGGCGTGATGGTGGTGGAATAACTGGTGAGCCGATGGTGGTCTGGTGTGATATATATATATATATATGTAAGGGTAAAATGGACTTTTCATTCATTCCATCTAACAGTTTTGGATAAAAACCTAACGGAAGGGGTTTATGGAACAAAAAAACTTTGCTCAAGGGGCTGGCCGCAGACAAAATTCTATGGGGGGTGAGCGAGACAAACATGAATAATTCGAAGAGTGTCCCGGTATTTAACCCATTTGTCATGAAACAATTATTTGATAATTATTAGACATCTGTTGGTGCTCTAACCATAATCATACAAGATAGGATTTGCTTTTCCCTCTACGTACCCGATTTGCTTTGTTTTTTTGTCATTTGAAAGCATGCAGTATCCTGTGCTCAAATTCAGACCTCACGTACATACTCTGTGCATATCACTAGTGAATGGAGAAGGACATGCATGGGACTATGGGAGCCTATAGTGCAGGGTGCAATACAGGTTGTAGTGCAACATCTCGGGCGTCCATCCTGGCAATTGATGGCTCAGATCTTGTCTCGACAATGGACGGCTAGGACTTGCAGGAATCGAGATGAAATCTGGACCATTAATTGCCGAGGGAAGAGCTCGGATGCCGCACACCACACCCTGTAGTGCACTACAGGATTTCCAACTTCCTGGAGGGAGTACTATCCTTAGAGAATTTCGACCTAATTATATAGTCTTGCCATCCATAATCTGTCAACTGATTAGTTATTTGGTTCTTTCTGAAATTCCTAAATCAAACGCTTGCCGGGAAGTGTTAACTCTACTGTTCATGACTTTCGTCTTCTGTTTTTATTTTGCTAGTTACTTGATCTTAAGTTGTATGCTGAATGATCAATATCACATGAATCTACAAAACTATCGAATTCTTCATGCTCTCATTTTGATCGGTTTTACAATGTTCGGTAGTATTCAACATTCAAGTGAATCCCCTAGAGTTATATTGGTGAATCAAACGCAATGTTGCTGATCACAATATTGATTCGAAGGGGAGCCCGGGAAGGAGAGTAAACAATTTGAGCAAGTATATATATATCAAGTTTAAACTCTTCGCGTCTTCTTCGGGTTTAAAAAGAACGAAGGCCAGGGTGAAGGTTGACGATGAAAGAGTCAGAGCTAGGCGTTGTGTTTTATAGATAGTGTGAGGGTTTAATCAAACATTTGATCCCCATGTCGATCATCGGTGAAAAATCGAAGATGATCACAAGAAATGTGGATTTAGGGGACTTTTAAAACTATTCCGCTAGGATCATCAACCAATTAAGCATCACCAATTCACAAGCATTATTCTTTAACGTTTACCCATTATTTGGGTGAAAAGCTTCATTTGGTTAGGCCATCTCCAAAGCTTCGGACTCCGCCTCCAAAATTCTTGCCCCAACTAGTTTTTTTTTTATCGGCAAAATAAAGATTTTAGTAATCATTGAAACAAGTTACAACGATTAGACAGAACCAAAGAGTGGTGGCCTCATAACGAGGAAAAACTGGCAATCCAACAAAGTTAGATTCCCAGCCCTCGACATTCATTTAGCCTCTAAAGACCCGGAAAAGGAAAACCAACCAAAGGTTGGATATTGCCCCAGCTAGTTATCATGTTTAAATGGGGGACGATGTTCGATCTACATGACCAGTTGTCTATATATACAATGTTCGGTAGTATTCAACATTGAAGTGAATCCCAAGAGTTATATCGGTGAATCAAATGCAATGTCGCTAATCACATTGATTGGAAGGGGAGTCCCCCCACCACCCCCCACTCCCCTTTTTTATCCAAATCGAGTGTTTGTTACCCCCCTTTTTTTTATCCAAATCGAGTGTTTGTTACTCCTTCCGTCCCAATTTGTTGTTCTCTTTGACAAAAAAGTATGACATTGTAGAAAGAATTTACCAGCTAGGTCAATCACTTGTACTCTTATCTTTCCGCAATAGACAACGCTATCGGAGTGGTTTTATTTTTGCCCGGTACGACGACACAGGAAAGAGAGAGGGGGGCAAGCCATTGTGGATCATCTTTGTGCATCTCCCCCTTGCACTGTAATTAGCCTGTAAAGACTGATTTTCCTGATTCATAAATTTTCTACACGGACATAGAGTATCGAACTCCCATTTGGACAAATTTGATGGAGGGCTCAATAAGAACAGTGGCATAGCCAGCAAATTGTATTGGCGGGGGCATAATCCACCACATGCGACTTTTTAGTGAAAACAAATTATCTATAATTTTTTTTATAAGAATCTGAAGATGATGTGTAGTTCTAACATCATCTTCAACCCAAAGTAGAAGAGTTTTTGATAGATAAGATGATAAATAGAGAAATAAGGAAGAAGGTAAAAAGGAGGTTGGCTTGACTTATATTTTGTAATGAGATCATGATTGTAATTCTGTAAACAAGTGGCACTTTAGACGGAAAAATTCGGTGAATGGAAGCTTGTTACAACCACAAAATGCCAACACCAATCGATCCATATCACATATTTATGTGTTACTCATACATTTTAGTCTTGATCCCGCATGAACATGTAGCGAAGAATGGTGTTGATACACCAAGTGACAAAATCCCAAGAGCACTTAATAATTTTTTCTTGTTTCAAAGTGGTGTACTAAAATAGTAACTAATTAAAAATTACAAATGTAAAAGTAAATAATTTTTAAAAAAAAAAAAAAAAGAAAAAACCAATGTGTTGTGCTGTTGTCACCAGAAGGAGAAGCCGTTCCAGTTTTTGGGAAAAGGAAGTTTTAGAAAAAAAAAAGGTAATTTTAAGCTCCAAAATCATGTATTTACATAAATAATTTTCTTATCAATATGGATCTTGTTTGATAGATCTCATTGAGATCTTTTAAACGATGCAAAAAAATTAAAAAATTATTTTTCATTTTCGTTATATTTGAGTTTGAAATTACCTTCTTTTTGAAAAAGAAGATTAAAAAGATTTTTGGAGAAAGCGGAACGGGGCCTCCACAATACCCAAAACAACTCAGTTGGCATTTCCTACCACAAACAGTGTGACCAAGTACGAAGCTTTTATAGCAGGCCAACCAGCAACTCTTTCAGCTCGATCGATGCAAGGCTTTTGATAAACCAAATAAATCGAGAAATAAATAATTCAGCACACCTTACCATTCTTCTGCGGTTGACAAGTGTTTTTACTCGGATTTTGGGTTTGGATAAAAACCAAAAGTTATCAATTCCGTTTTCAATACTGGAACAGTACGTACCGGTACCGGTCAATACCTCGATATTGTTTCAGATTCAAAGTAATAAATATTTCATATATTTTTAATATATTTATGCGAAGATTGTCGAAATTTTATATCCATTTCAAAATCAATTAGCAATGAGTGAAGAGGGTTCCAAATGTTATTAAATGATCACGCATTCCACTCTCAAGCAATATGAGACTCTATTTCTTTAACATCCCCCTCATGTGCAGTCATGGAGTGTGGATTGTGAATTTTTAAAATATGGAGTGGAATGGACCCGCTTTGATATCATTTGGAAACTTTATATCCATGTCAAAGTCAATTGGCAATGAGTGAAGAGATCTCAAATGTTATTAAGTGATCACTCATCTCATTCCACCGTCAAGTGTGGAACTCCATTTCTGATACCATTTGAAAACTTTATATCCATCTCAAGACCAATTGACAATGAGTGGAGAGATCCCAAATGTTATTAAGTGATCATTCATTCCACCCAAAACTATATTTCCTTAACAAAGATAATTAACCTTTCGTTAATCAGTTCTCATGTTAAGCAAGTCAATTGTTTTTGAGTCCCAAAAAAATTGGGATTAATGAATAAACGTGAAGATGAGATGAAAGAATTTGGGAAAAGTAAATTGCATTGAAATTGACGTCATGTTAGTACGCAACACTCGCTATACAGCTGCATCACTTTCACTCTCTCCCCGTTGGTTTTTTTTTTTTTGGCGACCGAAATGTCTCTCCCCATATTCAAGTCACAGTCTGCAACACAAAAGCCACAACTTACAAAAATCCAAAATCTCGATCTCTCTCCCCATATTCTATCGCAAACTTCAAAAACTCAGCCATATATCAAGCCCACGGATTCTGCTGAAGATAGATTTGGCTAAGGGGATGGCATCGCCAACTCAGGACATTGATCTTGTCGCGATCTTATCGCAAATGCTTTCGGCGGGCGATGACGACGGAAAGTTTGTGATTAAGGCGGATATTGCCAACAAAATATTGGGATTGTTAGTTGGCAGCCATGGCACCATGTCGTCTGTTCGTACTTCCATTGTCAAGTACCTTGCTAAGCTTTTTGAAGTCTACAAGGAGTTTACCAAGGTAATATAATGGAGCAGGCTTCCTGAAGTCTACAAGGAGTTTACCAAGGTAGTATAATGGAGCAGTACTTGAACGCATGGAAGATCACTTTGGTGCCCAATGGATTTCGGACCGTGATGAACGTACTCCAGCATAACCCCATTTCTCTCTCTTCTCTTCTCTTTCATAATTGGCTTTGGAGCAATCTTTTTGAGAAGTATTTGTTGTACTTGTACCAGATGAGATCCGGAAAATAGTTGGAATGGCCAAAATATCCGTATCAGAGCATTATTTTGGGCGGAACAGAACGCAATGCTTAGTATTCTGTTTTTGCTCCAATACGATATATACCGGCCTATACTGTACAATATTAACAACTTAGATAAAAAGGGTAAGAATGGGAGATATTCTCATGCTACACTTTTAGTTTCCTCCTATATTTCACTGTAGTTTCATCCTTCTCTCACTTTACTAACTTCCAACAATATCAAAATTCAATTCTAACGGACTCCCAGATGAGCAACTTGTTTCCCTCTTTATTTCATGTAAAAGTTGTACTTTCTATTTTCTTATAGATGGTAAATTCATTTCAATAGTGTGTCCTGAACATGCATTGACTATGAGCCCAAATAGCATGCAATAAATGTTTAGGTAGTAAGAAGAAATGAATAATCCATTTTTAACCTACCCAACTTTTTTTTTTAAAAAAACAGTTATTCTTCAATTCACACAATACAGGCATTGAGCTGGGCTTTTGGATTCTTAATACTCCAAGAATGGCAATACATCTCTAAAAGGTCAATCTAAATAGAGCAAAACAAAACACAGCTCCATGCACACTAAAATCACATATCCTGCATTGCAAGCTTGTAAATCCAAAACATCATCTAAGTACCCAAAATCAGTAGGCATAAAACGTTCGGTACAAGATGGATACAACTTAAATAAAGGAGGTCCATACAGTACAACTCAAGCCAAGATAGTTATAGTGGAACACAATACCGATGAAACTGGACACAAACACAAAATACCCATGGCAAATAGGAAAGTGGTAAGCAATTTATTCTGTAAGCACGCAGACAGAGAAAGAGGCATGCCTTCACTCAGGTTTCCATGAGGACAATGGAGGAGTCTCTGAATTTATCCACGTAGTTGCCATGTACATATGTCTATCACCCTTAACCGCATCACTGGAAGCATAGGATTCCAGTTCAGCCATTTCTTCAGGAGTTAGCTTTACGGATAATGCACCAATGTTCTGGTTGAAGTTCTCAATCTTGGTGGTACCAGGTATAGGACACACGTCGTTCCCTTGGTGGTGGACCCACGCCAATGCCAGCTGTGATGGTGTGCAGCCCTTCTTTTGTGCCATTTCGTGCACCCGCTCGAATATCTTCTTGTTATGCTCAACGTTTTCGGGTTTGAACCTTGGCATTTTCTACAAACAAAACATACGATTCAGGATAACAACTAATAAATAAAGGATGAAGAAGGATGAATAAGTATACTTTTCCATAACTGACTCTCATTTTTTTCTCTTCGTCCGACGTTTTTTTTTTTTTGATAAGTACTTTCTATTATAAAGCGCAAAGCCAACTACAAGCTCGAAGGGGCATTCCCCCGAAAAGAACAAGGCACCTATACATCAGAAAAAAAACAAACCTAATGCCAACTGAAAATGAGCAACAAAACTAGAAAGAAATCTATACATCAAAAATCCTATATGTAATCCTTTCCGGTAGCATATCTGTAGTTCTAGTTTCATATGGGAGTCTTGCAACCCAGAAAGTGGTTTTGAGAAGAGGAGGAGGTGATTGCCCCTCACATAGTTTGGATAAGTTTTTATTGGGAGGGAAGGTGGTCTTGCTGGTTGGTAAGGAAGAGCAAGGATGCGGGGTGAAAAAATACATTTAAGAAGCTTCACAATGTGTCAAAGAATTTCAATTAAAACGTTTCAGCAGTGTCTGCGATGCTAATGAAAGAAATACACGGTGTCGCCTAAAGTTCTACAGTTTAGTGGCTCTGCCACCTATAATTCAAACTGGAACTTTATAGCAAACAGAAGCTCCATACAACTATGTCATTGCACAAACAGTTTTGTGGTCAATGTGACCTCTAATTGTAGTTAAATATGTGGTTGTGTGAATGGTGGTTATCTTATATTCGACATACAACGTGCATCTAGAGGAGTAAAATATAGGACAAGTGGAGCAACTGCTGAAAAACAAGTTGAATAAATCCATGGAAGGAAAACAGTATATACAAGATGTTGACCCCATATTGAATGCAATCGTAGATAGAGGAAGTTGAATTTTTGCAAGGTTCAAAAGTTTGATAGATTCGTGACCAAGTGAAAATAACAACTAAATGCACAAACCTTTCGGACATCACTATCCGCCAAGTTTGCAACCAAATTGGCACCTCCCGATAAAAATCCCCGTCCCAAAGGACTGTATGGAACAATTGCAATGCCAAGTTCTCTGAATTTGACAAGAAGAGTCGCAAGAGGGATGAAATCAGACATTCAGGAATCAGAACACATATCAACTCTCAAATCAGATGAATTAGCACAAATGACACCTCACCTGCAAGTGGGAACAATGTCCGCCTCTATATCTCTTGACCATAAGGACCACTCCATCTGCACAGCTGTTATAGGATGCACTGCATGTGCCCTTCTGATTGTAGAAGCAGAGGCTTCAGACAAGCCAATGTACTTTATTTTACCCTCTTTGACCAGCTCCTTGAGTGCTCCAACCTTGCAAAAGGTTGCACAACCAGGGTTAGATAAAATTCAATGCCAAAAGGATGAAATCCTCGTAAACTTAATAAGAGAAGAAAGAGCTATGCAAAAGATAGTCACTCAACTCTAGTGTAGTCGCAAAAACAAATTGCTGCCTAACTGCACCTTTGATGGGTAGTATTACAATGAACCAGAAGTGAAAATGAAGACAATCTCTGTACGTTCATATAATGTCACCTTGGTTACCAGTTTCCTAGTGACAATCAGTATTACCATGACCATGGAAGTAGCTTTCAAAAACAAAATAGCCCAACGCCATCCTACCTAAACCCACAATCAATATGGTTAAGTCCAGCAATATGTGGGAAACACAGTATATCAGTCTTCATCCTTTCACTTACAATAGAACAAGGGTGTGCCAAGGGACGCGGTAGTGCTAGTCAAGAACTAAAATCAACCAACAGACCCATTTGCTTAATGTATGATATAGAAGCATTAAAACTCCCTTACATTTGTAACATGATCACAGGTTACCTTTGCTGTTCAAAAAAGTTATCTCAGGTTACCTTCATCTACGTAATTCTGAGCAATGTAGTAAGCACACCATGAAGAAGTATTCTGAAACCAGATGGCCAAATCCCATCCTACCCAAACCCAGAATCAAACATGATCAAGTTCACTAACCTTAGGAACAAAAGAATATCATTCTTCATCACTTTGACCTCTAAATTGAGTGAGGGCGTAGAACTGGACGTCGTATTGCAATTCAAGATCAAAGATCAACCAAAAGAAACATCTGCTTAGCGCATGATGTAAAAGAATGAGAAAGGCTCGAAATGAAGAGCAACACCACGAGAGACCACAAAGAAAATGACAACTAGTCCACTCAGTTTCAACTGGGTAGTGGGTACTAACAACTAATCAACCTTTACTAAAAACCACAAGCCCAACGTACATGACCAATCACTATACAGATGTCTGTGCATATAAACATGTGTGTGTGTGTGTGTATATATATATATATATATATATAGAGAGAGAGAGAGAGAGAGAGAGGAACAAGAGGTCAAACCGTGACTTCGATTGGGACGGTGGTGTCAATCCGATGCTGGTAATAGAGATCGATGTAATCCACCTCCAGACGTTTCAAGCTTCTCTCGCAAGCCTCCCTCACATACTCTGGCTCTCCGCGTGTTTTGGGGGCACCATCCTTGCTGCTGATCCCAAATTTTGTCGCCAACTGCACTTTTTCTCTCCACCCTCCTTTCAGAGCCTATTACATAAATCCAATTGAATCAATTCATCAATCAGAACAATTCAAGCATATCCATTGCAATCCAATTACATATGTTCTATGGAGTGAGGGCGACTATGATGCTGCAGTTGGATACCAGTAATCCTGAGTGAAAATTGAATTCTAATTATTAGGAATCAATCACACAGTTATCTAATCTCTCCTGCATGAGGTACTCCACAAGTGTTTGGGTTAAGCCAATAATCTTATCCACATGTATCATTGAAAATAATTTACTCAGTCCAACATTTTTTAGTCAATTAAGCTTGAATTTTGACATTACCCTCGCAGTTATGATCAGAATCTGTTGTTCCTAGAAACTCACGAACGCACACAAATAACCACAAACAAACAAACAAAAAAATTTGCCTGGTTCAATAATTGCCTACACCAGGTCTGGTAGAGTTCAATAAGTGGAGGAGAATTAGAAAGGTTTTGCAGCAAAACTTTTGCTCACCAAAACCTAAGACAGGGAACCCACCTAGTTTCTATTTCTCCAACTCCTCATTTCAAGCTTCACAAGCAATGCACATACACAGGCAGAGGAGAGTTCTGGTAAAATAAATTTATTCTTGACGTTTGGAGCTATAATGTGTTGAACCTAAGTCCAAGAGGATATTAAGGCAGCAACGCAAGCCACTAGAACCAAACCTACTGGGTCTCGGATGGGCACTTGCCCTTCTCCTTGCTCCTTTTGGTCTTTGTATTCACATTCAAAGATTAATAAAATTCTTTTTTGCCGTTCAAAAAAAATAGGCAGAGGAGAGTTCTACTCTTCTTCACACTTGAACCAAGTAGAAGCCATGGAAGTCAACGAGTAGGCCAAGGATCATCTTGAGCCAATGCTGCCAATCTGTGACAAATCAAGTGAAGATTTGCTCCAATCCCAATCATCTAGGCAAACCTTGGCAAATTCTTACTTAGTTTGGAAATGTTATTCTTGGATGAATAGTCCATCAACAATCACTTTCCTACACCAGTTTGTTCAGACATTGAATCATTATCAAATATCCCACTCCCTAGTTGGACGCCCAACTATTAGATTGATAATTACGCATCTTTCAATTTTGAGTGTTTTGGAGCTACTTCTATAAATTATTCAGTCAACATGCATTATCTCAAAATGAACCGAAAAATAAAAAATCCAAAAAATCACCCAGGAACTTTTTAGACCTTGATTATACTTTCACTCACAAAATCCTTTTACAAAATATATTCTGCACATGTCATCCAATTAGGGCTACAATTAGGGCTACAACAAACTGAACGTTTCGCGAGCAGCTCAAGGCTCGGCTCATTAGTAAACGAGTCGAGCTTGAGCTTGAGTTTCAAGCTCGTTTTTGTAAACGATCCGAGCTTGAGTTAGTTGTAACTCAGCTGGCTCGTAAAAGCTCGACTCCTTTGTAGAGGCTCGTTTACTAAACGAACCAAGCTTGAACACCTCAATACTAAACAAGTCGAGTTCAAACTAGACTAGTTTGCTCGAATGCTTCAAAGCTCAGCTTAGCTCGTTTGCAACCCTACCTCCCGCCACTTCGGCAGATTCTTATTATAATCTAGAAATACATAATTACAATCCAGAATCTAACAACAAAGTAAATCTCCCCCACCCCCTGGAGCATCTCCAGCTCTTACCCTTTTTCAAACTCAGCACCAAAATCAAAGTAAATCGCCTAAATCTCGCTCCAGCCCAAGACTCAAGCCCATATCAAAATTGAGTTCTACTCCATTTTTTAACCAAAAAAAGGGAGACTGGAATCCATATTTATTTTACAATAACGAAACAAACACAAAACAAATGATGAAATTCAGGGTAAATTGGGGTACATACAGAGCCGGTAGTGAAAATTAAAAGATTGAACCTTTTGCTAGACTATTATAAATGGTAGCAGAATAGGAGGGGGGCCCTTAAATTTTGGAATTTTTTTTGAGGCCTTTTGCAATGATCGGCTCGGGGGTACATACCTTGGCGAGGAGGAGCTCGTTGTCGGCGTAGACGTCGGAGGTGTCGAGAAAGGTGACGCCGGAGGAGACGGCGTGGTGGATGAGCTCGATCATGTCTTGTTCGGGCTTCGGTGGGCCGTACATGAACGACATGCCCATACACCCCAGCCCCTGTGCTGATACCTCCATTCCTTGAGAACCCAATTTCGTTCTCCTCACTGCTACTGCTGCCATTTCTCCTTCAAACTGATCTCTCTCTCTAACTCTGGACTATTATCTCTGTAGTTTCGTGTGGATTTCTAGAGTGAGAGAGCGCTTATTTTATAGGGAGTGATGATGGAGTGCAGTGATCGGAGCACGTTGCGATATGGGGCTGGCTTCGGGTCAAAGCGGGGGAATCTGCGTGAACACGTGGTATTTCTGACGTCATCGATGACGTCAGGAATTTGCTCCGGCTCATCGGGCATTTTTCGGGCCGGTCCAATTTGTTGATTGATCCTTATCCCCTCCGACTCCTGCCCAATTTCTTAAACATGCCTCACGGACCCACAGTCACAGTTCAGCTCAACTCAACTTTTACATTTTGTTTTTATTTAAATTTTTTCCCGCATTTGATGGTTTTACGCTAAACTTTTGAAATTATTGATTCGTCTCGACGAAATGAGTCAAGTAGGAAAAGTAAAATAAATTAACTTTTATCTAAATATTTTGAGAAATAACCATTTTTTAGCAACAAAAAAAATTGACTTTTTTTTTTTTTACAGAAAAGTGGTTATTTCTTAAAATATTTAGATAAAAGTAAAAGTAAAAAAATTATATTTTTCTGATTTTTCTAGACAAAGACAAATCGAAAATTTTTTTAAAAAATGAGGCGCAAAAGGAAAAAAAAATTCAAAAAAAAACAAAAAAAAAGTCCTAAAAGTCCTTAGTGGAACACCACCAAAGAATTCAACATACTTTTATATATCAATAATACCCTTTAATCCTCCTCGCCTTCTTTCCATGCCACCGAACTCGGGGAACTTGTGGTGAAGGAGCTCACCACAGGATTGTAGCCCTCCCAAAACAGCGCGTTTTGATAAATGATGCACACCCATTATATCTCACAGGGGGTGGAGCTAGTCTTGTTTCATTTATGCTTATCGTTGTGTTCAAGTGGGCATTTCGTGTGTGTGAAGTTGGAGGAATTGTAGAGAACATCTAAGTATTTATGAAAATGACTCCTAATTTAGCAGAATTGTTTATGCACACCATGACTTGTTAAAATGACACGATTGTGCGGATAGACTTGTAGAAGAAAAGCTTTCGGCACTACCTGTTTTGGTTTATTAATGCATTGTTTGGAACACTTTCTAAAAAGTATTTTTTAAAAGATTTCCCCTACTTCCTTCTCTCTCTATCTCTCTCCACTTATTACCCCTACTACTTTCTCAAAAAGTGTTCCAAACACAACATAATTGTATGAAAAAACTAAACTACAGAAAAAACTTCACCGAACAACTCTTTGTGCACATTCATGTCCACTTTTTGATATAACAATATAATGTGTGAGCAAGTTTACTCGTACACCAACTATTCTCGGTGACCGACCAACCTCACAATCCGCTAGTGGAGGCTCAATTAAAACCGAAAGAATTGAAAGACCCGTTTGGACCCATAATATGCATCAAATGCCAAATAAATTTGGATATCAATACACTTTTCTCAGATATCGATGCATCTTTTACGTATTATCCTCTGTCCTTAGGGCTGAGATTAGCATTACGCTAACTGAAAAGGGTGCAAACTATATTGCAACAGCCAAAGGGAAGTCCTTCAAGAGCAAGACAGAAGGCGTCCGTCAATTTGAATTTGGAAATACGACTTTTTAAGAGAGAATACAATTGATTCGAATTTGAAAATACAACTTTTTCAATGAAATACAATTGTTACATCCGTAAATGCTCAATTTTTCAAAAGTTACACTCTTAACTTTTGAAATAAATTACTTTAACTCATAGAATAACATAGGATGAAGTGGGAATGACATGTAGCTTTTCATCCATTAATCTTCAAAACAAATATATTTTGGGACAAGCAAAAATTGGAAGGCGGACAAACAAATTAATACAGAGATCATAAGAAAGCACTAATTTAGGGGATGAGTAGGAAACAATTAACAAAAACAGCTCTGCAGCCGAATCACAATAGTTCGAGATCAAAAGAAAAGCACTCTATACAATCACAACTGTTGGAAACAATTGACAAAAACATGTGAAAACAACACAAACCTTGACTGCTCTTGCATTACAATTCATGATATGGAAAAACGAAAGTTAATCAGAGAGATCTGATCGATGACAACTGGTTGGGACAAATCTCTTAAAATAGGCAGAAAGGAAACCAAATAAATTTCACTATTCCGGATGTATTTATCCATAAACAAGCCGGGCACTGATTGGCTGCATAAACAAGGCAATATGGAATAAGGAAAAGTACTACTATATAACAGGTAGGTGCAAGTTAATGGCCACCACCAAATCCACCACCAAAACCAGCCCCAGAACCACCCCCTACTCCACCACCTCCACCGAAACCACCACCGCCTCCCACTCCACCACCGGCACCCCCACCTGCACCAGCTCCAAACCCTCCTCCTGAACCTACACCGCCACCTAAACCACCTCCACCTCCTCCACCAAAGCCTCCGCCACCACCAGCACCCCCTCCAAAGCCTCCACCGGCACCTACACCACCACCAGCACCGCCTCCTAAGCCTCCGCCGCTTCCTCCACCTAGACCCCCTCCTCCACCGGCTCCTCCTCCAAGACCACCTCCCCCACCGACTCCACCACCAGTACCACCTCCTAAGCCTCCGCCGCTTCCTCCACCTAAACCCCCTCCTCCACCGGTTCCTCCTCCAAGACCACCTCCCCCACCGGCTCCACCACCAAGGCCACCACCAGTACCACCTCCTAAGCCTCCGCCACTTCCTCCTCCTAAACCCCCTCCTCCAAGACCACCTCCCCCACCGGCTCCTCCTCCAGCACCACCTCCTAATCCACCACCTGCGCCGCCTCCTAGTCCTCCATGATGACCTAGCCCACCACCTGCACCACCACCTAGACCTCCCCCATGTCCTAACCCACCATTTAAACCTCCACCATGACCTAAACCTCCTCCTGCACCACCTCCCAGCCCACCATTTGCGCCACCACCTCCAAGTCCACCTCCTCCGCCTAAACCTCCACCTGCACCCCCTCCAAGACCACCTTGTTTTCCAAAACCTCCACCAACACCACCCCCTAAACCACCTCCACCGCCTAAACCACCACCAGCACCACCCCCAAAACCACCACCACCACCAAGACCGCCCCCTTTGCCTAAACCTCTGCCAAGACCACCTCCTGCACCACCGCCTACACCACTGCCACCTCCTAAACCACCACCACCACCAAGGCCACCTCCTACACCACCACCTAAACCACTGCCACCTCCTAAACCACCACCACCACCTAGACCGCCTCCTCCACCAGCACCAAGGCCACCTCCTCCGCCAGCACCACCCCCTAAACCACCTCCACCTCCTGCACCACCACCTAAACCACTGCCACCTCCTAAACCACCACCACCACCTAGACCGCCTCCTCCGCCAGCACCACCCCCTAAACCACCTCCACCTCCTGCACCACCACCTAAACCACTGCCCCCTCCTAAACCACCTCCGGCACCACCCCCTAAACCACCACCTCCTCCTAAACCACCACCACCACCTAGACCACCTCCACCTCCTAAACCACCACCACCACCCAAACCACCTCCGCCACCTAAACCTCCACCAGCACCCCCTCCCAGACCACCACCACCACCTAAACCACCTCCGGCACCACCACCAAGACCACCTCCTCCTCCTAACCCACCACCTAAACCTCCACCAGCACCGCCACCTAGACCAACACCTCTGCCGAATCTATGTGGAAACCCCTTTCTAAAAATGCCATGACCTAAACCTCCTCCAAGGCCAACGGGATGGCCAAGTAAGTGTTTGTCATCTTTAACTTCATGACTAACAAGATCTGCCTCAACTCCGCATCCAACCAGTACGACTGCTAGAACAAGAAAGATAGCGGAAAAACGAACTCCACTTCTACTCATTTGTAGCTTTAACAAACCCAATCCCCACAAAACTACTGAAGAAAACTCTCTCTCTCTCTCTCTCTCTCTCTCTAACACAAAGAAACAATAGCAAGACTATAGAGCCGAGTGAGTAACTGATCAGTGCAGTGGAATGAAGATATATGCAGGCTATATATAGCGAAGGAACTGAAGGAAGCTTCCCCTAAAAGCACGAAAATGTTGGCAACAAAATAAAACTGTTTATTACAGTATCAAAAAATAATAATAACTACTGTATTAAATAAGGAGTATATTTTAGCATATGCGTAAAACTCAATGATAAGGATATAGTTGTATCATTTTTGGAATCACTAGACCCTAATGGTTGGGCTTTTTTCTACAATTAATTGTTCGTTTTAGGTACTCAAACTCCTGCACACAGTTTTCAATAAATTCTCTCTACCTATCTCTCTCCACTCATTACTTCCAAAAACCTTCCTTAAAACCCAAACCGAACAGCGTCTTGGAACGTGCTTGAACTTGCACAAAGGTTATGTTGCATAATTAGTTTCGGCTTTTTACTCCCTCCGCCCCATTTTAAATGCTCTCTACGAAGAATCATGCATTTTGACTTCAAAAGAGAGTATTTTTTTTCAAATATTTTTGCATCATTCAAAAGATCTAAAAGAGCAAAAACAAATTAAAATTTAATTCCCAAAATATTTTAATTTGCAGTCAAAGTCACACGATTGTCAGTAGGAAGCATTTAAAATGGGACGGAGGGAGTAACATTTTATCCTAGACTCCTTATTTATTTGATCTTTCATGAGTTGTAAAGCTTATTGCGGATGAAGTGCGGTCTTGTGCCTTCTCTTGGAGGAGGGTTGCAAAATCTTCTGATAATCTCAGGATATGTTTGGCTTGGGGAATTCCGGCTATGAGGTTGTTTTCAGGTTGGCTTAGTCCTCATTTTTGTTCTAGGCTTAGGATATTGTTGTTAGTTTTGCTTGTTTTGCTTCCTTTTTGAGTTGTATATATGGTTCGTACGTGTGTTTATCTCATTCAGCTTCTAGCACAGTCTTGTTATAAAAGCTAATATGTTCAGACCAAGTTTAATAAACCTGAGTCCTTCAATGTTATGTAGAACCCGCATTCAATAGACAAATTCGGACACATTGGTGTCGGGATTTTGTGCACGAAAATATCAAATATAGAAGGACCATAAAAATGTGTTAGGAAAGTCATATCGAAATTCTATTCCCAATGGTTTCGCGGTAATGATTTATGTTTTGTATATTTTAATTTGATATATACTATTGTGTTTATCTATTTGAGTCACTAAATAAATTTTGTCTTTCAGACTAATACAAAAAGTATTAAATTGTTTAGAAATTCCTGAAACATAGAGTACGATATATTGATACCATGTCATTTTAGTTTATTTTTCTAGGGAAATGATTTTGTCACTCTTTTTTTGTTAACAATACTTTCTTATAAGTGTATTTTCACACTAAAAATACACTTATAAAGAAGTGGCGTTAATAATAAAGGAAGTGACAAAAAATCAACAGCTTTTTCTACTGGCATGCATGGCAACAAAGGTTGGACCCCATAGTAAGTAATTACCCCAACTGTCTCCTTTTTTACGAGTAAATGAATGGTGGTCTTTTATTGGACAAGTAAATTAATTTTTCCAACTGCCTCCCTCCAATGACAGCACATATTTTGAAACACAATAATAAGGAAATTTGACTTTTAGGGTCACTGAATTCAAGTTTCTCCTTACAAGAACAGAAAGTCTACACCCACATGCATCTCAAATCTCAATATTCATCGCTCTCTTCACCGCTCTTAATTGTACCGATCAAAAGTGTTTTAGGCGATTTGGAATTTAAAAAACTCTCCAAGAAACTCTTCCTTTGAAAGAATTTTTGTTTTTAAATTCGAACTATTGATTATCGAGACGGACACTGAAATGTTGAGCGATGGGTCAATTTTGCTGTTACTTTAGGAAAGAATAAGGAAACAACTTTTGATCATATCTATCTGATGTGGCCTGTGGGGTTGGGCCAATTTGCCGAACAATCCGGGGTGTTTCAGTTTGGGTTCTTTTTTTAAAAGTTTTTTTTAAAAATTTTAAACTTAAATATAATGAAAATGAAAAATAATTTTATGAATTTTTTTTTTATTTTTTTGTACTGTTTAAAAGATCTCAATGAGATCTATCAAATAAGATCTATATTAGTAGGAAAATTATTTGCATAAACACATAATTTTTGAGTTTGAAATTACCTTTCTTTTCTAAAAGTTTCTTTTTTAGAAAGTGGAACACCCCTTCATTCTACAATCACACACAAACATTTATACACACACTCACAATGGGGGTGGGCTCCACGCACACTAGACATCTCCAAAGTGTGTGGGGCCACCCCTATTATGAGTGTTTGTGTATTTGTGTGTGCAGTCCGGTTCCTATAAGGGCTTCCTGACCGGAGCTTAGGTCCAGACCATCACTCAGTTGTTGGATCGTGTTTTCAAAGGTCCAGATTTTAATGAAAATTTTACTGAGAAAAGTTAATTGTAACAGGTCATAAACCTTCCGCATTTCCAGACCATTGAAAACACAATCTAACTACTGACATCAAAAGTTCGGACCTAGCACTAAACCAAGGCATCCTGACCTGATCTTCAGTGCTTCTGTGTGATTGAATACGAGTATTGTTTGCCTAAAGACAGCTCGTAAGCTATATGGTTTTTGGGGCTGCAAGACCTTTAAATGCCATTTATTATTGGCCTTTCTGACACTTACCATACGAGTACTAGTATTTAATATTGGTCCAACCAAACATGGTCCTCCCACAGTAACATCGTACTATTTTACCTATAGTACTTCTCTGCCATCTCTCTCTCTCTATCCGCTGGTCAATGGTCATACTGGGGATGCAGTGGGGGATAACTTGCTGGTAGTGCAGATTATTTGAGATTGAAGATGAATACAGAACGGATCAAAACTAAATAAAAAAATGAATACAGAAGGGAGTCGATATATAGGAGAAAGCAAACCTCCGAGTCTCAAACTTTGACCATTAAACCAACCCATTCGGGTTGCCGTAATGCTGATTATGAACATGACCATTATAGCTTAACATCCCCATGCTCCTATTACCAAGCACAGCCCTCAATGACAATTAATTCACACATACATATGACTATATGAGATTGAAGATGAATACAGAAGGGAGTCGATAGGATAATACATGAGATTATATGAATAGAGCGATACAATATTGTAGTAATAGGTTTAGTTAGAGTTTGTCAAAACGATGGGGGTAACAAGATGATCACTGATACTCCTATACATATTAATCATAGCATAATATTAGAGATAGTTTGGATTACATGGACTAGCTAAAATAAACGGCGCCCTCTTCATGGTATTAGGCTAATAGCTACCAGTGCCGACCCTTATGTTTGTGTTGTCGAAATTCGACTTCAAGTTTGGTTGCCTACTATTATTAGTAAGATAAAATGACATACATGTCAAAAAAAAAAAAACATAATCTAGGTTACATTGTGCCTTTAACTTGAATTACATCAAAAAAAAAATCCAAATCAATATAACCCCATGGGCAGTAGCCCAAAAATTATTTTAATTTGTCGCCCCATAGTACGGGTTGTCCAAGCCCGAGCTCGATCTTGTGGAGTTTACCCCGAGCTGGCTTTGATAGCTACCCATACGTTTGGTATCCATGTGCAAGATAGTTCACCCCTAGTTGAAGCGGGCCCTTATGAAGTTCTTTGGTGGAGTAATTATTTTTGTCCTTTGATAGGTTGTTCACTTGGTTGGGTGTGCCTTGTATTCTCAAGGTCTTTTTTTTTTTTTTTTAATGGAGGAACAACCCTAAATAGATCCGATTGAACAACTCAAACCTCTAGGGGAGCTAGCGCGTCCACATTAGTCGCAGCCCCCCACTTACTTCAAGGTACTCACCCTATCAGTAATCGAGCCCCAGACCTTGAGGAGTACTTCCAAAGTTTAGGCATCTGCCTGAATTACTACGGTAACCCTTAGGTGTGTGTATTCTCAAGGTAGGCTCCGTTCCAGAACAACTTCTTAAAAAATAAGTACTTATTTCACATTTTCAAACTAAAAAAAATGTAAATGAAAGATACTTTTTTAATTTTTTTTGCATCGTTCAAAAGATCTCAATGAGATCTTTCAAATAAGATTCACACTCTGTATTACATATTTTTATATTTCAATAAGCCAATTATTTTTTAATTTAAAATTGTCTTCTTTTTTTTAAAATTCATTCAGTATCTTTGCATCTGGGCCGTCCAAAACACTTTTAGACGGTCGAGATGCGCTCGGCACCCTTGCCAAGCACCCCTGCTTGGCAGGGTCTCCCGGTCCAGTCCTTATTAGCTACCATTGTAACCATTCTTTGAGTTCCAATGCCATGTTTAAGACTAGATTATTTTCAAAAGAGTCAAGTGAAATTGTGGGATACGTTATTATGTTTAAGGAACCCGTTCAGTGGTACGAAAAAGATGACAAATTATGATGGGAAAAAATCAATTGTCTTGATAACTGAACACTAAACCATTCAGGTGTACGAAAAAGACGAGATATGATGAAAAAAAAAATTCAATTATCTCGATAACAGAAAACTAAGAAAATTGCCGGAAAATTGATTGCCCATACTCCTTATAATTATTTGGTTCCGCTAATAAGTGGCCCTGGGGCAATACTTTAGGTGCAATAAATACACCAAAATTCATGAGTTGTGTTCATGGGTATTCACAAAGCATTGCTTATCACCACTATTTTCTAAACTACTCAGAAATATTTGTAATACTTTTTTTAATGATAATACTACCCTCATTTAATTTTCTTTTAAAAATGGCAAATGCAAATAAATAGACAAGTAGGGAACAAATTTCCGATCAACTCTTGATGGCAAATGCTGTGGGATTCGACCGTACAACAAAAATAAAAATTACAGTTGTATAAAACCATACAAAACTCGGATGAGATAACAAAAATAAAAATTGACCAAAACTCCAATTTCTAATATTTTGCACAAAATATATGATTCAATCCTATGTAGCTCGAAGTGGTTTTCTTCTTCTTTTGTGAACCAATGATGATGTTTTACTTCTTAGACACGTAGAAAAATTGTTTCCGATACTCTTGCACAATAATCTACACGTCTTTCCAAATAACTCAAAAAAAAATGAACATAAGAAAAAATTTATACCTTTGCAATGTCCTTCGAGAAAGGAATTTAACGAGCTTGATTTGTAACAACTTGGATGTGTATGTTTTTTTTCCCCGTTTGAAACAGGTGGCCAGAGGAACAATGCTCCACCGTATTGCTACACACACAACAGTTGTGTAAAACACAACACAACACCAATCTCTAGCCATCCATTGCTGTAATGAATGGTCAGGATTCGCTCAAAAACTTCCCCATAAAAGTTAAATTTATCCTTGGAAGAGTTTTTTTTAAATCTAGACCGTCCAAATACATCTAAACGGTCAGAATTACACACACAACCAACACAACGGTTGTGCAAGTAGCATTTGTTTCTTACGGAAATGAAGCTAAGAAACCGGCGCCAAGTTTCCATTTGAAGAGTCATATGGTCAACTAATTAGATTTCCCTCCAAAACTAGCGCCAAGTTTTCTCACCTTAACCTTAAAGATTAAAGAATAAGAAGAGTCATGGTCATTTTTGTCATTCAAAATATTGTTTGAATTTTTTTGATGGAGTGGTTTATATTCTCAATGTAGTTATTAATAGATATATGTTGGAATGAGTATCAAGAAAAATGTAATTAAAGCATTTAAAGAATCCTAAACTTGTGCTCCAAATTTATGCCCCAGGGGCACCTTGTAGCATTTGCCATAATCATTTGGTCTCAGTGAAGCAAAAACTACGTTGCTCCTGGAAGAATACCTCTCCTCATTTTAAATGCCTTGTTTTATAATTTGGAAATGTTTTTGGCCCCGTTAAATGTCTTTCTAGCTTTCTCCTCGTTTTACCCTAACAATACGAATATCATAAATATTATGTTTATTATCAAAGAGAGAAAAAGAAAAAAAAATCAATTGGGATTAATTCAGTTGACCACCCTTTTACATTTTCATATGTCAAGGGGTTAGGCTCCGTTTGTTTGGACGTAAAATTTTTTCCGCTAAAATGTTTTACCTATTTTCAAATATTTGGTTGTGTAAAAAATTAGAAAAATATTTTACATGTAAAATATTTTTCATTAATTGGATGAAAATGACTTACCTTTAAATCATCCATAAGTTATTTTTCAAAATGAACCCCATGCTTTCTACAACAATTCTCACTGCTCAGTTTCTTCGATCATAAGTCATGACTCACATTTAATTCCAATATTCTCAGATCTCTCCATCGTTTAAGCCCCCCCCCCCCCCCCCCCCCCCCCCCTACACTATTTTGTTGATTTCTAAAAATATTTTCAAGTGCCAACCAAACACCGAAAAATAAAATTTTAAAGTTTGTTTTCTGAAAAAACATTTTACATTGTAAAACATTTTACATCGAAACAAACGGAGCTTTTAATCATTGCCACGAAGAATTGATTATCTCTTCCGAGTCAGTTGTTTCATTATTATTGCTTTATGTCCTGATTCAATTACGATATTTATGTGACGAATTTGAAGCTACACTAAAAAACAGGAAGATTTCATTGCGAGGTTGGGCCACTAAAAAGGGCCTCCGGCAGGGCCATTTTGAGCCTGCGTAATGTTGTGCCATAGAAAAAGCCTTACATGGGCCCATTTGAAGTTCTGTCCCTGATCCGAGTAGTGGGCTTATATGTGCCCATTTTTAAGTCCTATCGCCACTTGTAGATAGGGCTACAAACGATCCGAGCTCGAAGATCGGTTTGACAACGGCTCGGATTGGCTCAGTTCGAGACACAAACGAACGAGCTCGAGCTGAATATTGGGCTCGTTTCGTAAATGAGCCGAGCTCGAGCTAGTCAAAACTTGGCTTGCATTGGCTCGCGAGCCCAATTTTATAGGAGGGGGAAAATTGTAGAAGTGTTGAGTAGGTCAAGGATAATAGGAGGGGGATATGATATTACTAGACACTTTTTTTTTAACATTGTCAATAAGGAAAAAACAGTTGTTTCACACTTCTCTTTGGTTTAGTTCGTGGCGGCGGTGGTGGTGGTAAATTTTATTAATTTAATGCACAACCCAACGATATGACAGTACTAGACACATATACATCCAAACACAAGTTTGAAGAAAAGATATGTCAATAGTCATTCGATGCGTGTGATCTCATAGTGCATTTTCTAGACTCACGTTGACTCTCAATGACCTACGGGTATATCTGTATCCGAATATCTGTGTCTTAAACATTTTTAATCTATGCAGGGAATTGCAATATATACACTGAAGTTGAGGATTTGAATAAAACCAAGGAGTATTATATATCTTTGTTCCGTTTGATGTATGTATTCAACATTTTTTCCAATGTCCGTCCATATCGTGTCATTGGTTTCCTAAATCCCATTAAATACGTTTATTTGCACTCAACACTATAATCGGGATTAGCCCAAATATTCAAATAACACGTACGCATTCACGTGCGGGCGCACAACACGTGCGATGTGCTGAAAAAATAAAAGTAAAATAAACTCGGGCGTGTACATTATTACATGCCCCGTCTAAGAGTAAGAGAGATTATAATAAAAATTATAAACTTGTTGGGAAAATCGTCCCAACTACTCGAAATTACCAAAAGAATCAAATTGTTGAATTTAACCTAACGAAGCTTAACTTAGCATTAATAGCGGACGATTTGTTTAAGCTTAGAGCATGCGCATTGAATTTGGAGTACTTGTTAGGCCAACTTTTCTAAGTTTTTCCCAAGTGTTTGGGAGCCAATTGTTTTTGAATTTTACATTCCCCACTTCATTTTGCAAAAAGGAATGACTTGGTACCCTTGTCTTCTCTTACGGTGTCCCCCGTTATGCCCCCATTACGCCTCTTGTTATGCCCATTTGTATGAGTTGTTATGCCATTTGAGGGGACACCGTAACAAACAAATAGTAATCTTGTCTGGAAAATACCGTAGTATTATGCCCATTTGTGTGAGTTGTTATGCCATTTTTAAAAAGTGTTGTGTCATTTTTGAAAAATGACATAACATGTTATGCCATTTGTGTTTGGGTTATGCTATTTTTGTTGGGTATCCCCCAGACAAGAGAGGGGATACCGTAGTATCTTCCTTTTGCAAAATACTCCATTTTTGGCATAACTGATTCTTGAATCGACTCCAAAAATCCCAAAAAGAGAGAAATGCACAATCAAAAATGATAAACTAGAGCGCTCACAATAAAGTTCTTAAATACTTATCTACGCAATCGCCCAACCAATTGCCTGATTCTTGGATCCGGGTTCTCTACAATCAAAGTTGTACCGTTCAATCTAAACCGTTCATCTTGATAATCAATAGTTCAGATTTGTTGAATATTGTACCGGTAAAAGTCTTTTATTACGGGTATAATAGATTAAAAATAAATTTGAACCATTAAAAATATCATGCGACGTTTGCGATCACTTGGACCACACCTCTGTAGTCCAAGACAAGCGAGATTCTTGAAAAATAAGGTGTGAGGCTATTTTACTATTTACGTGACCATAAACATGGTACGAATTGAGGATCAACAAAAACATCGTACGAATTGTCATCGAGAAGTCGAGATCCCGAACTACCAATGCAGAGGAGGTGTTTTGATAAAACAAGAAGAAGAAGAAACAGAGAAAAAGGCGTACTAATGCTTTTGTTTTGTTTTATAAGGTTTTTTTTTTTTTATCATTGTTTTAAAAGGTTTGGAAAGGCAAAACTTTGGCTTTAGTGTAACCTCCACCAGTGAGCAAGATTTTTTCTCAGGTTCAGTGGAGCTAAAAAAAAGAAGATAAATTTGAAATTAAATGTTTTTGTAATGACCCGCTACTGCCTTGTTACAATATTGTTGAATATGGCCGCCAACGCCGAGCTCCATGAACTTTCCAATTTGTCACCCATATCACGACTATTTCAGGGTGAACACATTTAACTGTGAAGTTCCTTCGAGCACTAGAGTCACCATGTCCTCAACCTGATTCCTTTCCCTGGCTATGGGCAGTTTTTTTATAGGAGTATTAGCTAAGGATCCGTTTCAGAACACCTTCTTAAAAAATAAGTATTTATTTCACATTTTCAAACTCAAAAATAATGTAAATAAATATTTTTTTACATCGTATAAAAGATCTCGATAAGATCTATCAAACAATATCCATATTGATAAGAAAATTATTTGTGTAAACTTATTTTTTTGAGCTTGAAATTGCATTTTTAAAAAATAAGTACTAATTTCCCTTTCGGGAATGACAAAATTGATATGGATCTTGTTTGATAGATCTCATTGAGATCTTTAATACGGTACAAAAAATTCAAAAAATATTTTTCATATATATTATTTTTGAGTTTAAAAATGTAAAATAAGTACTTATTTTTTAAGAAGATGTTCTTAAACTGGGCCTAAGTGTGTTATGAATTTTTCCAAAAAAGTAAGTATTAAAAGTTTAAAATCGCCGATTTTTTGATGCCGAACTGGGCATCGGCATTGGATTCCTTTTTCGCGGCGATTGGTCGTCTGATTTTGGTAATTGAATATCGTAGAGCTCGTGTCCGGCACCGACAGAACTAAATTCGAGGAATTATTCTATGCTCCTGCACCACCGCAACCTCACTTAGCGGTGTCTCAAACTTTTACGCATGTGTCGGGCTCCACACACTTTGTAATGCAGAATACAAAAATATGTGGTGAAAAAACTTTTGGATATCACGTGGTGGTGACCAAAGACATTAAATAATTTTCCCTCCAATTGATATTCTCCATGCTTACGGTATCTTTATTTGAATCGATCTTCAAATAAAAAAGAAAAGAACGGTTGTTTATTTATAGAAATTAAATTTCTTCCGCTAGCGGCGTAAAACTATGGTTTTTACATCCTTGTACATTTTCATACGAGATCGAGATGTCAGGGGCAAGGTTAATCACAGCCACAAAGAACAAGAATTGAATATCTCTCATGGGTCATGGGTCATTTGTTTAGGTAATATTTCTTCCTTTAATGGGCTATCAGTTCGGCTTAGTATGTTGAGGGCTTCATGTTCCGATTTAATTCATTTATTCATATTCTTCTACGGCTTATAGTAAAAAAAAAGAAAGGGTTAATGACGTGTTTTGATAATTAATACCACACTAAGGATATTTTTAGAATTAACATATTTTTTTAGTTTTTCATTGGCGGATATTAATTATCAAAACGCGTCATGTGCCGTCATTTTCCCCAAAAAGAAAGAATATTATTATGTTATGATGAATTGACGCTACACTAAAAAGGAAGATTTCATTGCGAGGATAATTAATTGGGCAACTAAAAAGGGCCTCCGATAGGTCCATTTTGAACCTGTCACTGACCCGAGTAATGTTGGGCCATTAAAAAAGCCTTGCATGGGCCCATTTTTAAGTCCTGTTACTTGTTTTTTGTTGTTCCACCATGAAAATTGCTGAGCCTAAATATTCAGATATAAGTGAATCTTAATTTCTCAAAAGAAAAGAAAATGAAAGTGGTTAATTTCATCTTCTATGAGTAACGACAAAACCTGATAAGCTTTTTCGGAAAATATTACTACCACGGACTACTACGTACCTTGCGTGTGTATCAATAAATATTATAGATGAATTCGTTTACCAACAAAAAAATATTATAGATGAATTTGTGAACTGAGAATATCTTTTTAAGCCAAAAATGCATTTTGAGATTACTCATGTCACCAGTTGGAGACCGGAGAGTGTGCACTCCAATGGACTTTTCTAAATTGGGAACTTTAATTCTCAATTTATTTGTAGAAGGCCCACTTCGTCCAATAATTAGTTTTCCTAATTTTTTTTAGTGTACTTGTTGAGTAATCAATTTCAAGTGTTATTTTTTTTTATTTGAATACATTTAATATTAATTCTAAATCAGAGAACCCATTTTCATTTATGACATCCATATGTGCACAATCTGTTGATCTGTACCCATAGTTTCTCCTATATGGACAGTTTCATATTGCATAATAGAACAAAATCATTTACTCTCTACCGACATGAGTGACAAAAAACATCTGCATGTAAATTGGATTGAGGGAAAGCTTTAAACTTAATAATACATGCTCACGTGTGTTTAGATTCTATGTTTGTTTTTACCTAGGACTTCCAATCCTCGTTATCCTTCGATTCTTGCACTGTGCTCACACTCTCAATTCTCGCTCTCTCGAATTTCAATAATTCGGAATGTGTTTCGAAAACGCTTCCACACTCGCACATGCGCTCTCGCTTCCATTCTCGAACACGCACGGAAATTATGTAACTTAGCTCCCGATAAGAAAAATAAACATCTTTGCTGCTATATATATGTATTCATTTTACTTTTGATCTTGTATTGGATGCTAAGTGAATATGGTTGTACTGTCTTCAAGTTATATATAAATGGGATTATATTGTTCGTTTAAAAAAAAAAAGTATAGGAGGCGGAAAATTGTAGAAGTGTTGAGTAGGTCAAGGATTCCTTTGCTAGGAGCAGACTTCAGGTTGGGGGTGCATAGTACCGTGCTGCACACTTTCAAGCCGTCGGATCGTACATTCGACGCTTCAGATCTCATCTCGGCAACCAATGATCGAAAGCCATTTATTGCCGAGATGAGATCTAAACCGTTAGATGCACGATTCGACAATTCGGAGGTGCGCAGCATGATGTTGCGCACACCTCTACACAGCATCATCCCCAATTGGCCAGGAGCATAGCAAGGTTTCATTTGAACATTTAAATGTAGAAGAAGAAAACAAATTGGAGTATTAATTTGTAACACATGTATTCGGATTTTTGTTGGGTTTCAACTATTTAACCGGTAAATAATCATCTTTATTCTCTCGTTTGATTTAGTTAACGAGATTCACCTCTTAAAAATGTGAAAAACCTTGCAGTTTTTTTTGTTTTTTGTTTTTTTGCCACGGAACCTTGTAGTTTTAACAAATGATAAAAACATAACGATATGATATTATTCGACACTATTTTCTTTAAAAAAAAAATTCAATATGAAAAAAACGGATGTTTCACACTTCTCTTTAGTTTAGTTCTTGGTGGTGGTAATGATAAACCAAACCTAGCCTGAAGTTCCAATCACTTGGGGTCGGCTACATGAATCATTTTCCTCCATTGAGCTCTGTCAAGAGCAACTTGTTCACACAAACCTACTATACTCATATCGTTGCGCACCACAACATCTAATGTCAATTTAGGTCTACCCCTCCCTGAGGCATTGCTACCCACAGCTATCATATCCGCTATCTTAACTACTGCATCTAGTCTACGATATGATAGTACTAGACAAGACACATATACAATCAAACACAAGTTCGAAGAAAAAATATGTCAATAGTCATTCGATGCATGTGATCTCATAGTGCATTTTCTAGACTGGCGTCGACTCTCAATAGCCTACGAGTATATCCGTATCAGAATATCTATGTCTTAAACATTTTTAATCTATGCAGGGAAGTGCAATATATACACTGAATTTGAGGATTTGAATAAAACCAAGGAGTATTATATATCTTTGTTCCGTTTGATGTACCTATTAAACATTTTTTCCAATGTCCGTCTATATCGTGTCATTGGTTTCCTAAATCCCATTAAATACGTTTATTTGCACTCAACACTATAATCGGGATTAGCCCAAATATTCAAATAACATGTACGCATTCACGTGCGGGCGCGCAACACGTTGGATGTGCTAAAAAAATAAAAGTAAAATAAACTCGAGCGTGTACATTATTACATGCCCCGTCTAAGAGTAAGAGAGATTATAATAAGAATTATACACTTGTTGGGAAAATCGTCCCAACTACTCGAAATTCCCAAAAGAATCAAATTGTTGAATTTTTGCAAGTCTACGAACGAAAATTGGTCAAAGAAAATGGTTAAAAACTGACGCATCAGCTAACGAAGCTTACTTAGCACCAATGTTGTTAAATCCGCTCCGTACCGGCCGGTACGGTACCGGTCCTTAAACGGAACGGAAAGAGCCGCGTTCCATTCCGGTTGAAATACCGGCCTGTTCCGGCCAATACCGGGTGTATCGGACAATACTGGTCTATTCCGGTCATTTTTCGGTGTTCCGGCCGGTACAAAATTACGTTTTTTTTTTTTTAAGATTTTGTTTATGTTTACACTTAAAATTTTTAAAAATGGTATATATATATATTAAATATATATATATAATATTAATTGCGGTAAATCCGGAACGGTACCGGAATACAGCCCGGTACCGGTACGTACCATTCCAATAGTGAAAACGGTACGCTGGCCGGTACGGTATTGACAACTTTGCTTAGCACTGATAGTGGACGATTTGCTTAAGCTTAGAGCATGCGCATTGAATTTGGAGTACTTATTAGGCCAACTTTTCAAGTTTTTCCTAAGTGTTAGGGAGCCAATTGTTTTTTGAATTTTACATTCCCCACTTCATTTTGCAAAAGGGCATGACTTGGTACCCCTTTGTCTCCTCTTCCGGTGTCCCCCTTTATGCCCCGTTTCGCCTCTTGCTATGCCTATTTATGTGAGTTGTTATGCCATTTGGGGGGACATCGTAGCAAATGAATAGTAATCTTGTCTAGGGAATTCCGTAGTGTTATGCCCATTTGTGTGAGTTGTTATGTCATTTTTGAACTTTTTTGAAAAATGACGTAATGTGTTATGCCATTTTTAAAGGGAATTGACTTCTACACTCCTCTTTTTACCACATACACTCACTTTTTGTTCTTATTCATGTGAATTTACCTTTCTACCCTTTCATAAGTTCACTTTTTTAAACATTAAGAGGCAATAGAGTAAATTCACATAAAATAAAGACAAAAAAAGGAGTGTATGTGGTAAAAAGGAGTCCGGCTCCTCTCCAAATCCATAGAAAATTGGATGATTCTCCAATTTTAATTTAAGGTGAAAGTACATAAACACCCCCTCAACTATCACTGATTCTCGTAAACACCCCCTCACATTCAAAAGCGCCCATGGAGACCCCCTCACCTATTCCCGTTACCCAAGTAACACCCTTCCGTCTCAGATTCGTTTGCTGGGAGGTCACATCTCAGTAAATTGGGCATTTTTTGGACAAAAATGCCCTTTGACAATCCACAATCCACCATTGTCACCACCACAATCTACAATACACCACCACTGACTTCACCACCTCCACCAATGTCGCCACCACCGCCAGGCACCAATCACCACCACCAAATCCCCCTCCCACACTCGGTCTCCAACAGTCACAACTATCACAAACTATAAATCAGCAATTTCAGAAATCCCCAAAATCAAAAAATCCCCAAAATCAAACCCTTACCCCAATTTCAGAAATCCCAAAATCACCAAGATGGGTTGGAACCCAGAAGAGGTTTCGGGCTTTTCGCGGCGGAATTTGCAAATTTAGTAATGTTGGTTTTGCGTTCGAGCTTAGGGCTGTCGAGGTCGTCGGAGCCAGAGGATTTCAGAACTGCTTCAGCTGTCGTGGTTCGGCAACGCAAGCTTGGAGTCGATGGGTTGCTCATCAGAAACCCATTTTGGCGCAGCTTTCGGGGCTCGGGCTCGGGCTCACGCTCGGGCTTTGACTTCGGCTGGGAGAGGATGAGGAGGTTGGAGAGGCCCATGGCGTCGAAGGGGTCGCGGAGGAGGAAGCGGGAGCGGTAGGTGAGGTCGGAGAAGGGGTGGTTGCTGAAGAGGCGAGGGAGATGAAAGGCAGCCATGGGGTCGTCGAAGAGGTCTTCGCCGGCGATCAGATCTCATCTTCGTCGGAGGTGAGCGCACCACTTGGGTGCTGCTGCTGCTACTGCTGCTCGTCTCTCTCTCTTTCTCTCTCTCTCTCTCTCTCTCTCTCTCTCTCTCTCTCTCTCCCAGATCGGTGGGTAAATAATAGAAAAGGGTATCTTGGTCATTTCCTCAATTCCGTTAACAGAGTTAGCATTTTTTTCATTTCCAGTAGTTGAGGGGGTCTCCATGGGCGCTTTTGAATGTGAGGGGGTGTTTACGAGAATCAATGATAGTTGAGGGGGTGTTTATGTACTTTCACCTTAATTTAATGGTCAGGATTACTCTAGTAACTCCAGCCCCAAAGCTCATCTGGCATTTTACAGGCACATTTCACAGGCACCCATTTACTCTCCAAATATTCCCCAATTACATAAGAGTCTATCCCGTTAAACCTACCTCTTAAGGATATTTTTTTTATATAGCTTGTGTTTCTCCATTTCGGTTATCGTATGTTTTTTTTTGAATTATCTTGTTGTAGTGAAACTCCACAATTAATGACTCTGTGTCAGTATGCTTCACATGCAAGTGCAACTTATACTAATTAGCTGCTTTATAAATTTTTTTATAACTGGATGTTTGAGCCAATTTACGCGCACCTCAACTAATTTTGGAGTCCTGAAAATAACGATTGGACAAAACCGCCAGTGGGCCCAAATGATTTCAACTTTTTTACATACAAAACAACTAGGAAAAGCATGCAACATCGTGGAAATACGCTAGTATTAGTTTTAAAAAAAAATTTATACGCTACTTATATCAACGAAAGAAACCATGTTGAAAGGGAAAAAAAATTACTGATATAACATTAGTGTGGAAGGGAAGATACTAATGTAATTGGGCGTCCGTAGAATACTACATGAGTTTTGAGGTTAGAATTACTAGGATGATCCTGACCATTGAATTAGAATTGGCGGATTTTCCAATTCTCTATGAATTAGAGAGGAGCCGGACTCGGTAAAAAGATGAGTGTTGAAGTCAATTTCCTTTTTAAAAAGTGTTATGTCATATGTGTTTGGATTATGCTATTTTTGTCGGATAACCCCCGCAGACATGAGAGGGGATACCGTAGCATTTTCCTTTTGCAAAATACTCCATTTTTGGCATAGTTGGTTCTTGAATTGGCTCCGAAAATCCCAAAAAGGGAGAAATGCACAATAGAAAATGATAAATGAGAGCACTCACAAGAAAGTTCTTAAAGTTTCTACGCAATCGTCCAACCAATTGCTTGATTCTTGGATCTGGCTTATCTACGGTCAAGGTTGTGCAATTCAATCTGAACCGGTTATCTTAAAAAAAAAAAGGCATAACCCAGGGGAGACTCTCCCATAGGCTATACCTTGGGAGAGTCTCCCTTGGTTGTGCTGCGCGCAGTGGCCCCACACACCGCACAGCGGTTAAATTCAGAGTATGCAGCTGCCAGGGATCGAACCTATGCGCAAAGCTTTGGTATGTTTAAACCTCAACTTGCAGCCCGATCCTTGACCATCTGAACCGGTTATCTTGATAATTAATGGTTCATATTTGCTGAATTTTTATCGGTAAAAGTCTATTATTACCGGTATAATAGATTGAAAACAAATCTGAACCATTAAAAATATCATGCGACGGTTGCAATCACTTAGGCCGCACGTCTGCAGTCCAAGATAGGTGAGATTCTTGAAAAACAAGGTGTGAGGCTATTTTACTATTTACGTGACCATAAACATGGTACGAATTGAGGATCAACAAAAAAAACATCGTACGAATTGTCATCGAGAAGTCGAGATCCCGAACTACCAATGCAGAGAAGGTGTTTTTTCTGTTTGATAAAAGAAGAAGAAGAAGAAAACAGAGAAAAAGGCGTACTAATTAGGGGTGTGTACGGGTCGGGTTCTACTCCAAACCCGAACCCGACATGTCGGGAAACACTATTTTTTGGACCCGAATCAAACAAGTGGTAAGAATCGTCCGCGAGCCCGATTTTTTACGTCGGGTCTGATTGGGTGCGGTCGAAAACCGAATTAGTCTATATGAATTGGTCTGGTTTGGTCAGGTCAGGTTAGTAAGAAACGCACTACCCCGAACCGAAATCTGATTTTTAACAGAAATTGAATCCATATCCGATCAAACCACATGTTCGGCCCCGCTTGAGACCCTTCGAGTTGGGTCGGGTTACGAATTTTTTACACATCCCTAGTACTAATGCTTGGTTTGTTTTGTTTTAAAAGGTTTGGAAAGGCAAAACTTTGGCTTTAGTGGGACATCCGCCAGTGAGCACTGAGATTTTTTCTCAGGATTAGTGAAGCTAAAAAAGAAGAAGATAAATTTGAAATTAAATGTTTTTGTAATGACCCGCTACTGCCTTATTACAATATTGTCCGATATGGCCGCCAAGCTCCATGAACTTTTCAATTTGTCACGTATCCCAAGACTATTTCAAGACGAGCACGTTTAACTGTGAAGTTCTATCGAGCACTAGAGTCACCACAGTCTCAACCCGATTTTTTCCCCCGGCCATGGGTAGTTTTTTTATAGGAGGCAATTTTTTTATAGGAGTATTAAGGCCCCGTTCCAGAAAGGCCCCTTAAAAAATAAATACTTATTTACAATTGTCAAGCTTAAAAATAATAGGCTTACTGAAATTTAAAAAAAAATGTAGTATGGATCTTATTTGATAGTTCTCATCGAGATCTATCAAACCCTGCTAAAAAAATTAAAAAATTATTTTCGTAAGTCTATTATTTTAAAACTTGAATATAAGTCTTTATTTTTGAAGTACTTATTTGGGTTTCTGGAACCGGGTCTAATTATGTGTCTTGAATTTTCGAAAGGAGAATGATACACCCACCGAATGAATCCCACCGCACCGCCTACTGCACGCTCTCTGGGCCCACTCCGGCCACCGGACGGCCGATCCGAACCGTCCAAAAATTCTTAAAAAAAAACCAAGTGGGCCTATGCGAGAATTAACGGCATCCGAAGTGTGTGAGTGCTCGATCTGAACTTCCATTTTTAATGGCTCGGATCATCTGATTTTTTGAAGTTTGGATCGAGCACTTACACACTTCGGATGCCGTTAATTCCCACGTAGGCCCACTCAATTTTTTTTTATAGAATTTTTGGACTGTTCGGATCGGCCGTCCGGTGGCCGGAGTGGGCCCGGCGAGCATGCGGTGGCAGTGCGGTGGGATTCCCTTCGGTGGGTTTATCATTCTCCTTTTCTAAAAAAGTAAGAATTAACGTTTAAAATCGCCGATTTTTTGGTGCTGTACTGGGCTTCGGCATTGGATTCCTTTTTCGCGGCGATTGGTCGTCTGATTTTGGTAATTGAATATCGTGGACCTCGTGTCCGGCACCGACAGAATTAAATTCGAGTAATTATTCTCTGTTCTTGCGGCACCGCATCTCTGCGTAACGGTATCCTAAACTCTTATGCACGTGTCGGCTCCACACACTTTGTAATGTAGACAACAAAAATATGTGATGAAAAAAACTTTGGATATCACATAGTGGTAACCAAAGACATTAAATAATTTTCCCTCCAATTGAAATTCTCCATGCTCACAGTATCTTTATTTGAACCAATCTCTTCAAATAAAAAAGAAAAGAACGGTTTTATTATTTAAAGAGATTAAATTTCTTCCGCTAAAGGCAGAAAATATGGTTTTTCCACCACAATCATTTTGGATCCTACGGTGCGTTAATTGTTAATCAGAACCGTTTATTTTGTAGAACTCGCAGAGTAATAGTTTCATTCAAAATATTAGTTTTAGAGGACATCAGTAGGTGTACCAAAATTTAAACTTTGGTTTATAAAATGGATTGGATGGTCATTGACAGTTTAACTTGACGCGATCGGATCGTCCATTTTATAAACCAAAATTCAACTTTTGATTGATCTATCGATATACAATCAAACTGATTTTTCTGCGTGAATACAGTACAGTAATGGGCCCTACAAAATGAACAGTTCGGATTAGAACAATAAATATATGGTGGGATCCACAATGGACTACCGTGAAAACCCACCGTTTCTACCACTTGCGAATAAAATTTAATCTCTTATTTAAAAATAAACAAAAAAAATGTAGGTATTCCCAGCACTTTAATTAGTTTCAGCCCTTTCTTAAAAAAATATATAAAAGCTATTTTATATTGTGGAGCCCGTTTGTTTTCTAAACTTAACTTATTCATAGGATAACTTTAACTTTGCTTTCTTCTTTGAAAAATCAAACAAAAAAATTTTCTCCATGTACCCTTATAGAGTTTTTTCAATAAACATTTTGCCGAAAAAAAAAAAAATCAAAGAAAGAAAAACATTCCTCTTAAAACTTTTTCCCTTTGGAACTTCCTCACCCCATCGTAATTGTGTTTGTTTGCGTCTTTTGAGATTCGAAGTAATTGTTACGCATGAGCGAGAACGAGAGTAGGAGTAATGGGCACTTGGAAGTTAATTTTCTGTAGGATTTTAGATTCTAGTTTTGAAATATAACACGAATAAGTACTTCATATTAATTTGTATGGTTGGTCAAATAATATTTGCACAATAAATTTTGCATCAAAGTAATGTTTTGGGTAAAATTATATAGAATAAATTCTAAGTTGTATTTTTTACTATGTTGTCGTTGGTTAGTAATTTCATGGAGGGAATTAATTTAACCAGAATGATAAGGTTAATTTAGTAGTATTTAGATTCATAGACAAAATAATAATGCATGCAGAATCTCTTCTTAGGGTGATTCTAAAACTGTGTCTCCTTTGTGAAGTTTCAAGGATGACTTCTTTTAAGAATGAAACTCTGAAATTTACTTCCCAACAGGCAAAATGCAGTAATACAAAAATTGAAAATGAATCGTTTCACCCTGAAAACGTCTTTTAAAAATCACCTCAAATAATTGAAAGTTGAGAAACTATAAAAATCGATCAAATTAAAAAACACCGAAGATTTTCTTTCGAGTCGGGGATAAGGCAGACCCCAAAAAGTGGCTTTCACATATTTGCGACGGCTGCTTGTCAATGAAAAAAAAAAACTTTTGAAACCCCACCAACTACGATCTCCCATTTGCTGTTGCATGGCCTTTGAAGAAGGTACAACGAGTAGTGTCGGAGCCAGAATTTTAAACCTGAAGGGGTTAGCTTAGTAGACGTATATTTTTATCGGAATGTATACTTCTTGTTATATCAAAGAGTTTTTGTTTTTCAATACATTATATTTGTTTATTGAAACGATTCTAGTATAATGCAGTTAAAGTATACCAATCATTTTGTACTATATTTTTTCTTTAGGCTACTTCAACTATTACATGCTTATTTTTTATTTATGAGAAAAATTGAGAAATGAAAATGTAAAAGAACTGTTTTTTTTATCAAGTCAAACTAAAATTATTAAGATAATAGGTAATTTTAAGATAATAGGTAATTTTACACGAATAATTATCAATAATATTAGATATACAATAAAATTTTTAAAACTCGGGAGCTCAGGCCCAGGCTCCAACATAACTCCACCACTGTCAACAAGGGCGACATGAGTATTTTGAGATGGGCCCGTCTTTACGCAAAAATCGTATTTCCTTGTAGTGAGAGCAGAGACATAGAATGAGAGCATTGAGAGCAGGAGGTGGAGGTAGTGTAACCTAGCGTTGTCCACCCATCCACCCGACCCAACCCGAAAATAGGCACAATGAACGGTTCTGATCAGTCCTTTGGGTCGGATTTTGGTAACTTTCCTCGGGTTTTACATTTAGTCGGTCGGGTGTCAGATGCACCAGATCACTTATAGGGTGACCAGAATCGACCGACTGATTTTAGTATAACACTGAAAAATAAACTTTAATATCCCCATTTCCCACTTTTCTAGTCGCAGCGCCGGCGCACACCACTCCTCCATTTCACCGGCCACTCCTCCACCAGACAAATGGCGTTCACTCAACATCATCCTTCTTCCTATTGCATAATAAGTTTGACATCAGTTTGTGGTAAGATTCACTATATTTCAACTAATAAAAAAAGTGTAATATGCACCATCTTTTAAAGAACGTAAACAATATTATTGCACTCTATTCTTGATAGGTGAGAGGTGGCGCGTGAGCAAATACAGAGTTTTTCTTTTTGAAAATAGACTATGGAAATAAAAATAAACAAAAACAAATAAATAAGTAAAGAACTTTCCACGTGGCCACTGAAAGAAGGTATCCAATGACTTGGCTGACGATTGTACAGTACTACACCAGTGAATTTAGCTTTAAAAAGTCGGCTACTACTCATATCGCGAGAAGATATAGGAGTATCAGATTTTAAGAAATTCTCTAGGTTTTTGAATTTCTTCTTCCCCGTCATATTAATCAAGACAATAATGGGTGCGTTTTCGCGGACCCGGGGACCCTGCCTAGCGGCACCTCTGCTGAGCGGGTGCCAAGCGACCAATTCGGCCGCTCATCTCAAGATCGACGGCCCGGATCAAAACATCTTTTCCTTTTCTTTTTTTTTTAAATCCATTCAGTACATTTGCATCCGGGCTGTCCAAAACACTTTTGGACGGCCGAGATGTGCTCGGCACCCCTGCTTGGCAGGATCTCCCAGTCCGCGTTTTTGCTAACTAAAAGTTGTAATTTAATATTTTTTTTTCTGCATTTGTTGATTTTGCACCAAAATCTTGTGAATTATTGGTTTTTCTCGGCAAGGGAAATCGGAAAAGTAAAATATTTTTGACTTTTACCCAACTATTTTGAAAAACATTCAAGAAAAAAAATCCAAAAAGTCAATTTTTAAGATTTTCCTTAGAAATACTAAAAATATTTATGCAAAATTCATGATTTTTTACTTTTCTAATTCCTTTCGTCAAAACAAACCAGTAATACATAAAAATATGGCACAAAGCTAAAAAAACATGAAAAAAATTGAATTAAAAAAACCAAAAAGTTGTGCGGAAAAAAAGAAGAAGGAAAGATATAGGTTGATTGATGATTATTTTTTTTAAATTTTTTTGGAACGAATTGCCAAGACAAAACTCTTTTAACAGTATGTACCAGGGTTAAGATCAAAACTTTTTAAAAAAAATACTCCTACTCAACATGCATTAATGTTATTGAAAATTGGTGATAGGAGGAATGCCGGCCTTGTTCGTTTGTGAGTTTTTATTATTTTAGTTTTGGTAGTGGGTGGAGAGAAAAATAAAATAATAATTGGAGAGAGAGGTAATGAGTAGAGAGAGATGAGAGAGAAATGAAAGTAATAATTAAAAAAATAAGGTAATGATTAAAAAAAATATAGGGTAATAATTAAAAAACAAAATTAAAACAAAGTTAAGTATAAAAATGAAGAAAGCCAATTGCTTCAAAATCTCATTTAATCTAATCTAGTCTATTATTATTTATTTGTCCACACAAATCACCCGAGCACTTTGGCAATACTTTTTACAGGATATGACCATATCTGCATTCTAGATTTCCCAAAGCAAAAAGAGTGAAAGAGTTAATAAATTATGGACACTCATAATGTGATTGGAAAAAAATTGATTTTTTTTTTATGAGCAATAGAGATTAGAGCTTGATTAATTATTACTTACCATATATATAGAGGTCAAGTTTTTTTAAGTTAAATATGAACCATACTTAATATTGCTTATAAATGTGAAAGCTTCCATTTACAATTACTTAATGCAAGAATCTTGAAATTTCAAAAATTTGAAATAATTATGATTTGGCTTACAATAAGCAGACATCTGTATTGGTTACACCTAATTAATTTAGAAATTTGGAGTTTATTGAGGATTAGGATTGTGACCCTAACTCACCTATAGTGTTTCTCTCCATTTTCTACCCTTAGTTAGAAAGCGGTTTCGTTCATTACATATTAGTTGACTCGTCTAGAGATTTTCTCACTCTTTTTCTATACTTTATTAAAAAGGGATTTTCTTCAATATAGATTAGTTGCAAACCCATTGACTGTTGTTCACAACAAAATGGTTAAAAATTTGGCATCTTCCAAAAAAAATTCATTAAAATTTCTAGTTATTTTTTGAGTTATGAAAAATAAAAAATCACAGAAATTAGTTCTGGACAAATAAATTTATTAGAATACAGCCTACGTAAATATTTTGGGGTTCCATTTAAACTCAAAAAATTATATAAATAGTTTATTTTGTAGAACTCATCGAGAACAATATCCACACCAAAATTACTTTAATCGAAATTTGTCTGATAAACAAAGTAATCGTGTTTGTACAAGAAAAAAATTTGATAGTGAACAATTTAACACATATTTTGCTTATTTTCTCGCGCAAACGCGATTCGTTCGTAGTTAAAACTAGAGGTGGATAATAGGTAATTTCGTGTCAATTTCGTGTTATATATCAAAATCTTATTTATAAAATCCCACAATATTTTTCAACTTATCAAATCTTTCGTGTCATGTTCGGGTCGTATCGTGTTGTCATGTCAAAAAGTCCTACTTTTCGCTAAATTTTTATTTTTTTTAGTTGATAGTTCATCAAACTAATGTCCAATGTATAGAATTACCCATAAAAATGTTTATTTTTAGCTCAATTATATGAATTTATTTTATTTTTCGTGTCAGGCATGCCCACCCCTAGTTAAAACGAAGTCTGATAATTACTTTTTTCCAAGGACATTTTCCTCCCATTTTGAGGTCCCAGGATTGACTCTTCCAGTTAATAAAAGGTGGTAGGAGACCTAAGAGATTAATCCGTAGAGCGCGCAAGCTGATCCGATGACCATTTTTCTTCGTTACCGAAAAAAGTCTGTTTGCACAGCAATCGTTCACAAATTGTAGTGTGGGTCCACCTCGAATCTGGCCCCACCCGGGTCCGGGTTGGGAATAAAACTTGAGGGGATTCTCATTTCCCTCCCCCTTTCTTGACAAAAAAACACAAACCCACAAACAGAAACCCATACCCCGCTCTTCCACCCGCTCTCTCTCTCATCCAATCTTCCAATTCCCTCTCTCTCTCTCTCTCTCTCTCTCATCCAATCTTCCATTTCTCTCTCTGTCTCTCTCTCTCTCTCTCTCTCTCTCTCACATCCAACGCTGGTAGATGGGCAAGTACCTGAGGAAAGCAAAGACAGCAGCCGACGTGGCGCTAATGGAAGTCGCCCAGTCCTCTCTCGGCGTCCGAACCCGAGCCAGAACCCTAGCTTTGCAACGCCTCCAGAAATCATCGCCGGCGCCGGCCACCGCCACCACCGTCGCTGCCGGAGGGTCTTATCTCCAGCTGAGGAGCAGAAGACTCGAAAAGCCCCCAATTGATCATTCCAAGAGACAGAAACAACAACACGGCCCCAAACAAACTCCCGTCTTAAGCCCAAACCCTAATTCGAGAAAATCAAGATTGGGTGTGGGGTCGGAATTTGTGAATGATAAGGGCGGTAATTTGGGGATAGAGAAATTGGAAGAGAGTTTTCAAGAAAACAAGAATGGTGATTTGGGTGGTGGCGAGGCTTCTTGTGGAGAGAATGTGTTGGAATTTGAAGGTAGAGAAAGGTGGGTTTTCCTTTTACTAGTTTTTTTTTTTTTCCTTTTCTTTTTTCCTTTAGCTAGTTGTTTGTGTTCTGTTTTCTCTGTTTAACAGTAAAAGGGTATTCTTGGCCCTGTTTTGTTTGCTGAGAAAAAGTGAAAAAGGGCCAGAATTTAAGGATCAATTTGTGCTTTGGGGAAAATTTTGGGGTGAAAAAAATTACTAGTTCTTTTCTTTTGTTTTTGCCTTGTTTCTTAAACTTGAGAGGGTCTTTTTATGCTCTGTTTGGCGTCGGAGAAAAAACTTGAGAGGGTCTTTTTATGCTCTGTTTGCGTCGGAGAAAATTTAGAAAAGTGATATTCACATGCATGGCTTTTCCGACAAATTTTTTCAGGCCTGGTGGAATATTTTTGTTGATTTGAAAGTGGGTTTTGTATTTGTATTTGTTTTTGCCATTTCGGTTTCTTGCAAAGTAAAAAGGTTTTCTTTTCCCCGTTTGTTTGCTGAGAAAATGTGAAAAGAGGCACAATCAAAGTCAGAATACCTGTTTTGGTCCTTTTGGAGTTACTATGATGTCAAAAACAAATTAAGGGTTCTTCTTGTTCTTGGTGGTTTGAGGTGGGTGGGTTTTATTTTATTTTTTCGGCATCAGAAAGTCTAGGAACACAACTGATGCAACTGCATCCAAAGCCGTTCGATCGATTTCTCTATGAAAATTTGATGCAGTTGTGTTTTAAATTTGTTTTCTAGCATCCTTTTTTTTTTTGTTCTTCCTTTCCCGTCCCCTTTGGTTTTGTCCTAAATTTGCGGGCTTTTTTTCCGTTCTCTGTTTGGTCCCTGTGAAAATGAAGGAAAAGAAAACCAATCTTGGGTTTCTCTTGTCTTTGAGTCGGCATGTGGGTGTAGGTACCATTTGTGGGGTTGTTTTTTGATATAAAAACTCCTTCGTTGTCAATTAGGTCACCCTTCTGCAAATCTTGCTCAGCTATTCTATGGGCTAGTGACGTGAATATAAGGGTTTTTTTTTTTTTTTTCTCTCCCCTATTTCCCAATTTAGCCTGAATTTATGTCCTCTGTTTCTGTCGCCTAAAAACAAATCCGTTTTGTTCTTTATTTATTTATTTATTTCTTTGGGGTTGGTCGCTTAAAAATAGCATTCAATTACCCAATAATTTTTAATTTTTAATTTTTTTACTTTTTACCTTCTGGTGTGTAAGGTGAGGCTGAAGGCCTGTTTGATTATCTCGTTTTATTGTCTTATCGTCCTATTTTGGGTTGAATCGGGTCTAGATTTAGACCGAAAGTAAGCAAATAAGCCAATTAGACGTGCAAACCAAACGGGTCAGAATCGTTTTCGATTTTATTACTTTTTCCCCTTACCATATTCTTAATATACTATTCTATTTTCCACTTTTTTTTAAAATTCATTTATGCCGTGGTTAATAATCTTTTTGTAGTTCTAACAGCTTCATAAAGATACATAAATCACTCACCAACCTCGAGTTCTATTGGCTATTCATTGTCATTTACTACTTGACGGGATTTTTTTAGTATGAAAGGTTGTTGGAAGCATTTACATAACCGTGACCATTTTTTTTTTTTGGCAAGATTGTATACATTATCGGGGGTTAGTGGGAGAGTTAGTAGGTTAGTCCAGGGGGAAACGGAAACCCCAAGCGCCCATGACGGGGCTCAAATCTTGGCATCCCACAAGGGGAGGACCAGGAGATGCAACTGGGCTCTCTAACAGTGACAATTCAGCATCCCTTAATATGCCTTGTCACAGTTTGAGCTATTTCTGAACTGATTGAAGCAGTCATTTGCGTCACTATCTTCAACTGTTCTTTCCTCATGGTTTTTACTTTCATGCATTATAAACCCCAATGGGTAGCTCAAGTGGCTATAGGGATAGGGATGAACTGTAAGCCCAAACATCCAAGTTCGAAATTTGGCAACCTCTTGGGGCCTGGCCGCAAGAGAGAAATCTATTGTACATCCCCTACCCAGCGTGGATGGCCACCTGCCTTTGACTGGACCGGGGAGGGAAATAGCCGATGTGTGCATATGCCGGCCAGGATACCCCATCCTGTTGAACCCAAAAAAAAAAAGAGGAAAAATTCTTATGCATTTTGGGTTTTGTTGGTTGGCATTGCTTTAGTGTTCTCCGGGGTCATGATGTTATTTTCCAAGGAAATAGAACCTTATTTCTTGCTATCTGTATGTCTATGTTACCACACTTCCAGCATTATTTGTGGTATCTTGGTGATTGAATAATTTTGTAGCTGGAGAAAAGGCTTCTCTTCTCTTTAACTGAATGTTCAATGCATTTGTTGTATTGGTGTCTTAAATTGCGAAGCTTCTGAATGATTGGTAGGGCCCCTTTCCTCCTTTTTATCTTGTATATATCGTGGGGTTCTCTTAGATAAAATTGCAGCAGTGGATCAGAGATGGAAAGATAACGCCTCTGATGTCATAACCATGAAAATGAAAAAGCTTTCACCTTAAAGTGCACTGACAGGCTCCTAATGGCCTTGAATTCCTTTCCCCATAAAATTGTTAGTTGCATAAGGTTTAGTACCAGTCGCATTTACATATATGTATGGAGCCGTTTGTCTATATCCAGACTAAAAATTCGGTGGTTTGTTCCAATACTTAAGACCCGGATTGAAAATAATGTACAAAACTATAGGAGTGTGATATTTTCGATTTTGTTCTTGGAAGTTGGCTTTTTCTTTTTCCCCGCTATAAATCTGGTGGACTTGTTTTATCCAGTGAGATTTTATATTCATTTACGATTAGTCCCGGCAAACACACGGCTTGTATATCTTATGTACATCTATATTGTTGCAATATGCATGGCTTGTGGCTCAAATTGTTTGTAAAGGGAAATGCATCTTATCTGTGACAGGAGTACCAGGGAGAGCACACCGTGCAGTTTGATAAGAGATCCAGAGAGCATCAGAACCCCTGGTTCTACCACTAGGCGTACCTGCTCAACTGCGGCCAGCGGGGGAGTGCAGAATTCCATGCCAAGCCACATCCCAACGGCCCGCGAAATGGACAATTTCTTCTCCGGTCCAGAAGAACAGCAACAAAAGCAATTTATGGACAAGTATGTTTTTGTTTCCTCTAAAAAAAAATCCTTCTATGTTACATGGATTCGAGTATGGGTGTTGCATTTCCAAGTGTCGGGCCTTTTTAAACTTAATTGCTTTTGGGAAAAGGTTTATATGTCCAAAAGTTGGATATGGGTATGGGCCAGTCCTGAACACTTATTTCTTCCGTATAATGGGATACGGATTTATTTTGGAATTTGTATCTCTGATCTGTGTGGAAGGCTATAAATTTTCTTTTGTAGCTAATGTGAATTCAAGTTTCTAAATTGGGTATTGGTGTAAGACACATATCCCGCACCCATACCCATTTTATATCTGTCTGAAGGGCCGGCCCTAAGGTGAGCCCAACAAGTCCCCGGGATTGGGCAACCCCCCACCATGGGGCAACCAAAAAAAAAAAAAACCATGAAGTACGTAATAAATATAAAAGTTAGCGCATAAAAAACAAATGGGGTCTTTGGCCCAGCGGTCAGGCTATCTTTCTCCATTGAAAATGGGTGGGTTCGAGTTGTAGCAAGCTAGCCTCCTAACCTGTTTTTTGATCCTCCCAAGGAGCCCCTTCATCTTTGTCTTTCCATAAGATATCTTCTTCTTTTTTTAAATTTGTTAAGCCTCTTACTATTACTTCTTTTCATTTAATTTGTTCATGTAGAAATTTTTGATCCTCCCTAGGAGTCCCTTCATCTTTGTCTTTCCATTAGATATCTTCTTCTTTTTTTTAAATTTGTTAAACCTCTTACTATTACTTCTTTTCATTTAATTTGTTAATGTGATTTCTACTTCTATTAAACTGTTTATGTTTTGGTCAAACTTTTTTACTTTCATGTTCCTTTTCATTATAATACCTCATATAGACATTAAAATGTCTATATTGATAAATCTTACACATTTAATTTTAAAGAAGCAAAAAAAGAATTTTTACTTCTTTAATTTTTTGAGAGTAAGTTGAATTAAGTTATTCAAATTTTGTTCAGATGCTTTTTTCAATTTTGTGATTATAAGATTTTATTGGGAAGATGGTAGTTTTCAAATGATATGTGATTGCTTATCGAATATAGTTGAATATTCCTGTTGCAGTTTCTTCAGCGGAGAGCAGTTTTTCTTAGTTGAAGTAGATAGAAACTTACATTCGGACATCCATGTCACACGAGAGATTAACTAGATTCGCTGTGATCTCAATTAAAAATGAGTACATTAATAAGTTGAAGTACAATGACTTAATCAAAGAAGTTGTTGCAAGAAATGCAAGGAAAAGTTGTTTACTTTGAATCAGATCATGGTATTCATAAAGCAATATAACTGGAGTTGTATTTTGATTTTGATTTTGATTTTTTGATGTAATTCAAGCTAGTTAAAAGCAAAATGTAGCATTGATTTTTTTTTTTTTTTTGGACTTGTTTGTCTTTCTATTTTTTGTAACTTAATATTAAGTGGGCAACCAAGCATGAGGTCGGGCTTGGGCAACCTAAATATCGGGGCCGGCACTGTCTATCGGACATGGGTATTGGGCAGAAAATACGAATTGTGGATTTCACATGTTTTTGCCTTCTGTTTGTTTCATGTCTCCCAAATGAATTTCCTTTTCAGGTACAACTTCGATCCCGTGAACGATAAGCCGCTGCCAGGACGTTTCGAATGGGCAAATCTGAATCCTTAGGTGTTCCGTATTCTCGGTTGCATGAGTCATGGTAGTTTTCTGCAGTGATGGTGGTATTATCGATCTCCCATCACTTTTCCTTACTTGTAAAGAAAGTAGGGCTGTCTAAGTGTAGACTAATGATCTGTACAATAACAAAGCTTGTGATTAACACAACAAATAGAACAAGGGTTCTTTGTCTAACAGATCATCTGACCCAGAGGGGAAGGAAAATAGGGTTAGGGTTCAATGAGCTAGGTCAGTTCAGTCTTTTGGTGGTACAAAAATTTTACTCAGGTTTTTTGGTTTTTTGCCTGTGTCCTGTATTGTCCTCCCCTCTTGAGGTCTATACCTGTACTGATGGAATCTTTGAAATAAAATGACCCATTTCCCCAGTTGTGTTTGTCTTTGTCCCCTCTCATTTCATCTTTTGTATAGGATTCTCAGTTGATCTTTGGCCTGTTCATCTTCATGCGAGGCAATCAACTTGTTTGTTGCACTCTTGCAGCTAGCTTGTTCATAGGGCTAGTTTGGTTGTATTTGTTGCACGCTTGCAGCTAGCTTGTTCATAGGGCTAGTTTGGTTGTATTGTTTATTTGCTTATTGCTGGGTACTTCCTGGGTTACTTGGCAACTGCTTACTAAAGAAAGAAAGCCAACAAGCAGTACGCAAATACGAACGTGGAAGTCGGCTGATATTCCTTATACTGGTTTTGCTCATTTCTTATTTATTGAAAAAAGAATCACAAATAAGCAATTTGAACCAAACCTGCCTTAGCTTTTTCATTTTTCCGGAATATGTGCTAGCTTGTTTTCTGTTTGGGAAGAGTAATTTTTTTCTGTTAGGACATCAACAAGCACTTTCGCAGTGTTCTAAAACAAGGAATTAATTGACGATTAATCAACAATTAATAGCTGGTGGGGCCTATTCGATTAGGTCTGAGTAACGATTAATTGCCGATTACTAATTAATATGCACCGATTAATCGTTCGAAGGTGGCCATCCGCCCGACTAGTGCTGAGCGACTTTTGGAACATTGCACTTTTGTTGAGTTGTGAGAGATGAGGGGTGACTCACGTAGTGTGTATTGCAGTAACTTATTAGCAAGAAGTACCGCGTAAGTGATGACATATCGTACTTTCCAGGAGTCCTTCTGCGAGGGAAAACAACCCAGAGGAAAAGAAAGAGAAATGCTACAGTAGTAATTTCGTTCACATTATGATGGTTTTAGCTTTCTCCTTGAGCAGCATTAATGTCAATCATAATTCAAGCTCCCAAAAATAGGATTTAAAAAGCACCTTTGATGAACTTTGGGTGGTGCTGGCCCTTCACTGAGAGATGAGGCTGTTACTGTTCATTGTCCTAATATCTTTAGCCTCTTGTGAGAATGGTTGGTGATGTCACTAGTGGTAGTGGAGGTGGTGGTGGGGTTGCTTTGTTGGTTGATGCATGGAAGAATCTTGGCTCCCCCATTTATCTTGTCTGGTTAAACACTATTTTAAACTTTATGGAACTACCCTTTCGAATGGGACAACTGCAGGCTTGTCAGGCATAGGAAATGCTTGAAAAGGGGAAGATAAGAGAATGGTTTTGGACAGATTGAAGATTTCAAGAAAATCTTTTTTTTGGTTCTTCATGGTAGATTTGAATGATGCAAGTATGAGAAAAATGTTATGCGGGAGTTTTGAGGGTTGTGGACCTGGGAATGGGAGGTGCTACCAAGCAAGGGTAGGAGGGGTGCTTGGCAGCGGTGCTGCCACTGGGGGTTGGTGCTGTGTAGCTGCTTCACAGAATCATGCTGTGCGGCTCGAATGCTGTCCGTTTGGCAATTCAACAGCACCCATGTTGCATCTGAGCCATTCATTGCCGAGATGAGATTTGAACCGTTGGATTGGCGAACAAACGGCATCCGAGCCATGCAGCACGGTGCTTCTTAGCTGCACATCACCAACCCCGAATCCAGTGGTGCTGAGCATTTGATCTCAACATCACACAACATGCTGAAATATAACTGCTGAGAAGTTGCAAGCATTTGGTTAATCAACATGCTGAAAATTTTTGTTCTGAGAGAGCATTAGATTAGAACATCACACAACAAAGAAGGAATAAAAATTGGTAGGTAAACCGTAAACATGTTTATTCTCACTACTTTTTATGGAGGAATGATTGGTTCCTAAGACTCGAGATCAACCACAATGCTCGATGGATGATATCTAGGAGTTGTCATTTACGTCTAGTTAATATTTTTACGACTGAATTATTGAATTTTGAAAATAGAGATTCATAGCATTGGTGGTCATATGTACATGCTTTCTGGTGGTGGTATTTATGGTATTCTAGTTCTTATTGGAAATATTATAAAGACAGTCTTGCTGGTTTATTTACGAAATTCATGTTATTACGATGAATATTATGGATTAGTTTGCCGCCGCCTTCTTCTTCTTTTTTAGCAGGAAATTGATATCTCCAGTTTTAATGAAAGAAATATTCTCATTTCTCACCAGAAAATAAAAGAGGAGCAGAATTCAGGAATCATTAGGTTAATGAAAAAAAACTCCTACATTAACATAGCTGCAGTAGATGTGTCTCCTGGGTTTTCTCAGACTAGTGTGAGAACAACTAAGTGCATAAACCCGATGGGATTGGCCGAGTGCTTGTCTTTTACGAGGTCGCATACTTGAGTTCAATGAAGGCTAAGCATTCCGAACTTTAGGACCAGTGGAGGATTTGTCTGGTCTTTAACTTTAGGACTCCGGAATTAATTGAAGTGCGCATAAGCTAACCCGAACATCCGATCATAAAAGAAAACAACAAAGTGCATAGCATGAAGCAAAGCAATCCACTAACATAGAAATTAGGGAGTGGGGGGGCCAAGAAGTGATGGAGTTTAGAGAGATAGTGGGGCCAATTCAAGTGGGTTTTAGACGAATTTGAGGAATCTTAAGGTTCCAATGACCTTTTCTACATTCAGACATGGCTCTCGTTGATTGATTTCTTACCAATTAGAGGGCACTATCAAGAATTTATTGTTCCCCGTGTTGAGTTTGCTTTTTGACTGTCTTACCAACATTTTAACCTTGTCAAAAACCTGTTTGACTAAAGTGCAGGCGAATCTTGAAATTGTGGTACACTTGTCACTATATATGTACAGTGCCTTGTCTCACCATATTCAAATGAGTGTAAGAATTTCGAGAGTCGAAATTTTCCCTTATGATAACAGGATATCCGAGTCAGTTTACGCGTATCTTGACTAATATCAGGGCATAAAGTTAACGATCCTGCAAATATTTCTTGGTTTGTTTGGTGGGATACGTGAGACTTGAACATATGATTTGATAGAAAACAAATACTTATTTATTTATTTTATATCCACTTGGCCAAATTCGGGATTTTGAAACCCTTTGTCACTAAACCAGTGGAATTATCCCAGCAATAGTTGAGATTAAAAGTTAATTAGTACTTATAGCAGAGATCTACACAAATGGAGCATTCTTTGAACCTCAGGGCAATTGCTTGTTAAGTTGGTGAAAACTCAACATGGTAAAGCAAAAACTTATAGGTCAAAATGTCCGATCTAGAATGATAATTAACGAGCTCAAATTCTCTTTATCCATCATCGTTGTATCGGTGTTTTCATGTAGGATTGGCCATTACACCATGTGTGTGTCTGAACTAGTACTTTCGTACATTGTCGATCAAAAGTTTACGAAAACACCGGGTCAAACAAAAATAAGTCTATACAAACGATTTGAGGAAACAATCTTCTTGTGCTAATTGTGACAAATACTCCTATATGGAGTAGAATCAAATGGTGATACGATTCTACTCCTACGTTTTTCTAGTTCTTTTCGGAAATTCAATTTTACTACTACGTGGAGAATGATAATTAACGAGCTCGTATACTTCTTTTTACGGTATTTTATCGAACGGTACGTGACACGATTCAACTCCATGTTTGGTTCCTTTTGTAGGGTTTGGAATGAGTCACCATTTGGTTGCCCGATTTGTGGGTAAGTGATAAATGGGATCAGTCCTGAAACACAGAGACTGTCTCTCCTTGTGTTGCTTTCCTGAGAGCTACCATTGAAAGAACACATGACAATATGACATCCAGTAACATGGCATGCACAAATTATATGTGCTTTTTTTTTTTTAAATGGAGGAACAACCCTACTATCAGGCTACTAAATGGACACAACTGCGCAACCCAAACCTCTAGGGGAGCTAGTGTGACCACACTAGTCACGGCCCCCCAGTTACTTCAGGGTATTCACTCGGTGGGGAATCGAATCCCAAACCTTACCCTCGGTGGGGAATCGAACCCCAAACCTTAACGAGTACTTACAAAGTCTAGATATCTACCCGAATCATTGGGGCAACTCCTTGGTGTGTAATTATATGTGCTTTGGGCCAGCTTGTCGTATTCCTAGTGGTCCCAAGAAATCTAGTCTGCATTGATGATGACAATCAGTTTGGTTTTGTATTGGTTTTGCAGAACTTCAAAGAATGTGCACAAGGTGGTATTGAAACTGAAAGAAATGAAATGAAAGGGGAAACAAGGGTCCCTTTTTATTAATGTTATTGGAGTTCCTTTTGTAGGAGATCTCATCTAATAGTATTACGGAACGGAGAAACCAAGCCAAACTAAATCGGACCGGTCATTTGTTCCTATCAATTGGGTTGGACAGACGGACTCATGTTTCGACTAGTGGTCGTTTGTATCCTTGTTGTGATGTACTAAGGTACCAAGTGATTCTCAGCTGCAAGATCATACTTAAACGTCCTCAAGTTGTGAGATTTTCACATGATTATACGACTGAGAACGTCCACTTGGATGATGGGTACATACAAAAATTGGGGTACATGTGGATCAAAAAAAAAAAAAATTTTGGGGTACATGGAACCTTGAGCCTTGTTTCGTAACCTGCAATGCCAAAAGCTTTACGATGAAAAAAAATTCGAAGATTGTATATCATTTAGCTATGCTAGCTTACAGTGTAATTGGAATTCTCGTTCATAAGATACTATTTGACAAGGGTTATTAACTTATTATAGGAACGAGATACTGTAAATTGGGTCACAACACGTGTTCTTTAAGTTAAGACGGGGCTTATTCCAAGTCTCACAATTTTATTCCATCAAATCAAACGAGCCATCGAATTCAAAATAAGCGGGCCGACAAAAGAGGGCTGCTGTGCTGGAGTTGAAAGACTTGTCCTCTGGGGATCCATAAAAGATTTAAAGGGACATGGGAATTTTCAGAGTGGCTAAATTGAAAAGATACTGCTTTATTGCTAGAGGAGAACCTGTAATTTTCGAAATCTTGGGGAGTGTCGCCCGTCCCTCCTCGGCTTAAATGTGAACTGTCGCACCGCCAAGTGCTACTCACCATCTCCCAGTGTCGTACATTTGAGTCCTGAACATTCTCCTCTTCACGAGAAAGTGAGAGTAAGACTGTCTACCTACTATCTCTTTAAAATCACGATATACTAAATCAAAGTCTTGTGTGCTAGATACGACCTTCATTTTTATGAAAAGAATGCCAGTCCGTTCCAATGTTTTCACTTTATATTTACTCAAACAGTGTCACAAAGCAAAAGGAAAACTTTCACTGCATACGACGTGATTGTTTGTACTGAAAAATTCACATAGGCATATGAAATGCAAACATATGTGGGGCGACGAGGAACTGGCCGGGGGAGGAGGGTGGTGAAGTCCGATGACTTTTCCTGGTTGTCCCGAGTTTTGCTTTGGAATTGCATATGTTATTTTTTTTGGCAATAGTTGGGGAGGGATTGATCAATCTCTCCAACATAGAAATAGGACTATGTGGCTTGTTTGGATTCCTCTTTTTTGTTTGTTTTGGTGTTCCAAAAGAATACTGAAAACTTGTTTAGCTGACTGTCGAAAACTATTTCGTAAATTGTTTTTTTTTTTTTTTTAAAAACACCTGAGGAACTCCAGAAAATATTTTCGAACCAAAATGAAAATCGTTCGAAGTGAAAGATGTTTTTTTATAAAGAAAAAAAGAGAGAAAGGAACGCGGCCTGCGAATATCATTAACAAGCTAGGTTTGTTTTGGAATTATCAAAAATTGCTTTCACCTATAAATGAAAAAAAATTACTAGTACTATGTTCTTGGAAACTCGAATCGTTTTGTTTCCTCAAAACTCAAGAAGTGAAATGAAAACGTTCAATTCCAACAAGACACTTTTCTTAAAATGGTTCGAAAATCAAAATAATCAGTTGAAGATTTCCCTCCCGTAGCAGCAACCGTCAGCAGAACCTCTTTGCCACCGGAATGGTCAGTCAAGAAATTCGTCATATTGAACTCCTGTTTTAGTAAATCAAAATCAGAGTCTTAAATTCAGAAACTGCAAGAAAGCTCGCAATGTCATCTGTGCTGAATTTAGAAGGTTTTTCAACACATATATGGCCTTGACATGAAATCCTGTTATTCTATCTCTTTGCATTAGTCTCAATTCTGAGGGCAAAAGAAAATGAACTGAGCTAGCAATGTACTTCCAAAAGGTTTCATGATTTCACTTTTCTATTATTACACCAAATCACTCTTCTACCAAGTGGTTTAGTTACTAGGAGGACATGAATTCGAATCTGTTAGATGATGTTTGGGAAAACTTTTGCATATGAATCTTAACTCGCCGACTTCTTGCCATGATGTTGTAGGTTGGGTCGGGTTAAGCTATGGCTCAAGTTCGTCCTGAATTGGGCCGACGCATCCCCTGTGCCGGGCCCCCTCGCTTAAGTGGGTTAGGCTAGGTCCCTCTTGTCTAGCTCCCCAACATGTAGGACACAGTTCACAACTTTTATAACAACCCATTACGAGAGAGGCGGTGTTGGGTCTTCCGCCTTACAAGAGAGGCGGTTGTCTAGGCTGGCGTTCGCAGCATTGAACCGTTCAAATTTGATGCAAAACATGTGATTCTGAGCAGTGAATGATACAAGTTTGAAGAAACATAAGTCGATAGACAAGAAAAGGACAATAGAAGCGGTCACGCAAACGACATCCATCATCATAAACTTCTTAGCATTGAAGCCCACAAACAAGTGAAATTTTTCAGTAGTCCGGTAACACCGCCACGTGGTGCTCCAACGGTCCAGCCAATCCAGTATTTAAGTTTCTGGGCTTTTTCAAATAAGATCCTGGACCACCCCATTGATGGTTTTCTTATACCATGGGCCTGGACCACTTTGGCAATCATCCAAAACTGGTCCATTCTGCTGAGACATCGAAGTCTGAAACATAGGAATTATTTACTGAAGCTGACAACGGAAATTTAAATTAAATAAAACCATCTCCAGAAGCTATGAAGCTACTTTGCTGTTTAAAGCAAGATCTGATAAGAACTTGAATAACAGTGACAGATTCTGCCATTTTACAAACTCAGTAGCAGCAAAATACAGGGCTTTTATTGCCAAGATTTCACTATCCCCTTGAGTAGAGGGAGGAAAAATCTTTTCTAGACTTTAGGTTTGGTGGCCTAGCCAAAATTGGTCCAAAACCTAGCTTGGTCTTCCTTCCTATTTTCCCATTCTCTTTTTATGCTTGATAATGTGGTGTCCGGACAATCCATGCTCACCTTGACTATCTTGGGTTGTAAGGTCGACGACCAGACAATCCTTCAGTAGTCTTTATCCTTTTTTTGTTGGTGTTGGATTTGAAGCAGCAAGTGTAAATCTATATCTGTATTAAAACTATTATACGGAAAACAGATATAACAGAATCTTGAATTCAACACATCTCAAGAACAATAAATAGTGTACCTTTGTTGGCCATCGTGATTAGAGAAAACAAACCCCTTAGATGGAAACACCTTAATTCTTGGCTCACCTTCTTCTCTCTGTCTCTACTTTTCTAGAATACCCCAGTACTTTAATTGATGGAAAAAACCGTAGGAATAAGGGGTGAGTATTCTACCTTTTATAGAGGAGAGAAGAGGGCCTTAGAGATAATTATTAAAAGACACCTAGTCCATCAAGGTCTCTTTTATTATCAAGAGTTTTCCTTCATCTATAATTCTAATTAGTTATCGTAATGAACCATGTCACTTCATTGGCTTATCTGATAGTGGAGTCCCACATGCACAAAACGTGGAGGCTAGTGAGCCACACTAATAGAAGAAAAC